>CM065295.1:45219859-45689859 GCA_032871835.1 Dipteronia dyeriana
AACCATTGGCCACTATCCTTGCTTTGAAGGTCTCTACCTTCCCGTCTACTCATCTTTTTCTCTTGTAGATCTACTTACACCCTACGGGATTTATCCCATCTGGTAAGTATATAAGATCTCAGACTGAGTTAAAGTACATGGACTTCATCTCGAGATTCATGGCTTTAAGCCATTCCTCTTTATCAAGATCTTCCATTGCATTTTTAAATGTCAATGGATCTTCCACACTATCAGCAGAGACAACATCTTGTCCCTCACCTATACCTATCTAGCATTCAGGTTGTCTCACAACCCTCTCACTACGTCTAGGTGGTAATGTATCCTGATTAGGAACCATCTGACTCTCAGATGTTTGAGAATCAACAACTCTTGTTGATGAAGCACTGGTCTCACCAGACTCTAACTCATTCAATACAATCTTAGAACGAGGTTTATGGTCACTAATATAATTGTCCTCAAGAAACGTTGCATTTGTCGAAACAAATACTTTGTTATCTTCGGGACTATAGAAGTGTCCACGTTTAGTCTCATTGAAGTATCCTACAAACAAGCAGACCACGTATTTGGAGTCTAGCTTTCCACTTCTGTTCTTCAGCACATATGCTGGACACTCTTATATGCAGAAATGTCGTAAACTAGCTTTACGACCATTCCACAATTCTAGAGGAGTCTTAAGATCATATTTGGATGGCACTACATTCAAAATGTATGCCACTGTTTGTAACGCATATTTCCAGAAGGTGTTTGATAATGATGAGAAACCAATCACAGATCTCACCATTTCCATCAGGGTTCTTTTTCTTCGTTCCGCTACACCATTTTTCTGAGGTGTACCGGGAGCTGTAAGTTGGAAAACTATCCCATGCTCGACCATGAAGTCTTTAAACTCTTTGTCAATGTACTCACCTCTACGATCCGATCGTAGTGACTTGATAGTCCTTCCTAATCGATTATCAACTTCAGCTCGAAATTCTTTGAACTTTTCAAATGTTTTCAACTTTCATTGCATCAGGTAGACATGCCCATATCTTGAGTAGTCATTTATAAAGGTAACATAATACTCATCATAACCACCCCTAACTTTAACTTTCATTGGTCCCTAACTTTAACTTTCATTGGTCCGCAAATGTCTGTATGTATAAGCTCTAGTGGTTCTTTAGTTCTAAGTACTTTTCCAAGAAAAGGTCTCATAGTCATCTTACCTTCTAGACAAGATTCGCAGACAGGTAAGGTGTCAACCTTTAACTCACTTAAAGGTCCATTTTTTACTAGTCTGTCTATCCGGTCAAGGTTGATATGATCAAGCCTTAAATGCTAGAGATACATGTCATTAACTAGAGAAATCTTATGTTGTTTAGTTTTTGGTTTTTCAACCTTAAACATTTCGGTGTTGAGCAATGTAGATGTATTGATGGTCTTAACACATACAAATTGTTTTCATTAATTCCTGAACAAATATTCAGACCATTCTTTCTAATAATAACAGATTTATTATTAAAAGAAACATAATATTTTTGTTCTAACAACTTAGAAACGGAAATCAAATTCCGTGTAAATCCAGGAATATAAAATACATTGTCCAAAAATATATAACTATTACAAAAATGTAATCTAATTACGCTCACTGCTCGTACCGATACGAAATCCATTGACCTCACACACATAGAGAAGGCTCCCTCATCTAACTGTGTCCAAGAATCAGTCATTTGCAAAGAAGAATAAACATGGTTAGTCGCCCCTAGCTCTAAGGGGTCGTTTGTTTTTTCCACTTTAAAATTAATGGGTCCGAATCATAATTATTAAGTTGTTTTGTTTGTTTTTTTAGGTGGTCAAACAACTTAAAATCCTAAAAAACAACTTAAAATCCTAAAAAACAATTTAAAATAAAAAGTAAAAAATCTCGACTTTTAACTTAATTGCAAATCACTGAATTGCATTAAATGCAATCTAAAATCTTTTCTTCTGATACTATCCCCTCGTATATAACATATTTCCAATTTATCAAAATTACATATGGTATATAAATCTTTATTTTAATATATTGCTTATTTTAAATAGCCTTAAAAATAAAAAAGAACCCAAATAAAAAAAAACCATAATCACTGTTCATATTGATGTTTAATATCGATACTTTATTATGATAGTATGGTGATATATATATATATATATATATATATATATATTAGAGTGTTTTGTGTGAGTTTTTATGATGTCCTTTAAAAAAAACATTTTCTTTTCTTAGAAAAATGAAGTTTGTTTGTAATCAAAGATGAAGATCATGATCATATGTGTTCATATATAATTATTATTTTTGATTTTTTTTTTATTTCGTATTATATGTATAATTGTTTAACATAGGTATAATTGTAAAATTACTTATATTCAGACAATTTTACTTTTAAAAAACAAACGTGTTGACAATACATTTGGATGTGATAAAAAAAAAATAAACATGTCATTCAGGTTCAGATTTCAGTCCCTATTCAGTCATTAGAAAAATTCAGGAATGTTCAGTTTTCAGACCCCTAACATTCATCAATCCATAGACTTCTGTATGTATGAGTTATAGTGGCTCTATAGCTCTAAGTCATTTTCCAGTAAAAAGTCTGTGAATCATTTTACTTTCTAAACAAGATTCACAGATAGATAAGGTGCCAAACTTTAACTCAAATAAAGGTCCGCTTTTACTAGTCTGTCTATCCGGTCAAGGTTGATATAACCAAGCCTTAGATGCCAGAGATACGTGTCATTATCTGGAGAAATCTTATGTCGTTTAGTTTTTGTTTTTTCAACCTTAAACAATTTGGTGTTAACCAGTATAGTATGTATTGACGGTCTTAACACATACAAATTGTTTTCATTAATTCATGGTCCAATATTCAGACCATTTTTTCCAATAATAACAGACATATTATTAAAAGAAATAGAATACGATTGTTCCAACAATTTAGAAACGGAAATCAAATTCCGTGTAAATTCAGGAGTATAAAAAACATTGTTCAATAATAAAAAACTATTATTATTACAAAATTACAATCTTATTGCTCCCACTGCTTTGGCCGATTCGACAACCCCCGACCCTACACATACCGAGAAGGCTCGCTCATCTAGATGTGTCTAAGAATCAGTCCACTGTAAAGAAGAACAAACATGGTTAGTTGCCCCCGAATCAACTATCCTTGGTGAGGAATTATCTTCCACTAAACAAGATTTAAGAACAAGTAAATCATATTTACCTTTCGTTTTCTTCTTATTGGCTGCCTTCTCCAGATATTGAGGACAATTTCTCTTCTAGTGCCCGATCTTATCGTAATGGAAACATTTTCCCTTGCCTTGGTCTGTGAATGCGCCCTTCTTTTTGCTTTGGGCTTTCTTGGGTTTAGGTTTACCCTTCACTTTCCCAACAGACCTCTTCCTCTTTTTATTATTAGAGGAGGAAGATGGTTCGACAACATTTGCTTCACCGGTCTTACCCTTGTTGTCCTTAGTCAATGACTCAAAGGTAGCAAGCTCATTGAGCAACTGTGTAAGACTGAACTTTAACTTCTTCATCCCGTAATTGCTCTTAAATTGATCGAAACTCTTTGGAAAAGTTGTCAATATGATGCTCACTGGACTAGGTTCGTCAATGGCCCATCCATTGACTTCTGTCGTGTTGAAGTAAGACATCATGCTCAGGACATGTTCCTGAACTGTCGTACCTTCCTTCATATGAACGAGCATAGCAGAATGAACAACTTAATGTCGCTTTTACTCGAAGGGCTGCCCGAACATAGCTAGCAATGACTCCATGATTTCGAATGATGAAGTCATTACTTCGTGCTTTGTGACAAGCACATCTGTCATAGGAGCCAACAGATATATTCAGGCATTCTCATAAAATGAAACCCATTGCTGGTATGCCTCATGAACAGTTCATGCGACATTGGCAGTAAGAGCTGGAGGACATTCCTCCGTAAGCACAAACTTGAGGTCTTTAGTGACCAATATTGCATTAATGTTAAGTTTTCACTTAGTGTAGTAATCATCAGTTAATTTGCAGTTTACAAGAATTTGGAGTAATACAGAAGACATAATTGCTGAAATAAAATAAAACATTCATTCAGTCATTTATTTAAAACAAGTGTGAGTGCTTTGACATAAATTTAAACATGATGCATGAACATGTTTAACGAACTAGATTTACCCTAAAACCAGTTACTATACCACGACAATCCAACATACCATAAAGAAGTGCCGCCTTAGGGTCGGTCAAGTCTTTGCATGTTGGACCGAGACATTCTCAATCAAATGATATTCTAGAATAACTCTTATTCCATATCATTCAACCTTCGTTTATTCAGTTAGGTTTTTAATTAACAAAACTTAATCAAAACCTTCATGAGTTTAACCCACTATTTCAGATCTCACGAGCTTAACTCGAGAATCGCCACCTTAGGGTTGGTCAATCTCGAAATACCCTCAGAAATCCTATCCGTTTGGAAGTCAACCTTGTGGAAATCCTCCTTAGGGAAGATGAAAGCAAAGTCATCACGATGCCTCACTCGGATCTCATGGTATTGAACTAATGATGGAGACTGCGGGATACATATGTCATATATCCCTCTCCCACTCACTATTTTAAATTAGGGTTTTCTATTATCCGTTAATGCATTTAGACTCTACAGGATCAAACAACTAACTTTAATCAAGTTATCTAGCGCATTAACTAATCATTTTTAGAAACAAGTTCTAATTAACTAATAAATTATTTATGATTTTTAACTATTAAAAATCTAATCTATTAGTGAATAATCTAAGTCTTTGTAAACTAATTTCTAAGGTAGATTATTATGTTAGTGTTTACCAAGTTTTAACTATTAAAACTCTAACATTTTATTTGATTCATTTATTATTAGGTAATTAATCATATTAACTCTAATTACAATAAATGACTCTGTTAATCTAACTTATTAAACTCTTTAATAATTAGATTAATATTAATGAGAATTACCAAGTTTTTTAACATTTAAAAAACTAATCTCATTTTCATAGCCATTTATGAATATTGTCTATTTTAATCACATTAAAAAAAAATACTTAAAATATCAGTCTATGATGCATGTATGACATATCAAATATATTTGTGTAGGCACATCTAATATAAATGACATAGTATGCATGACAATGCTTTTATCATCACATAAAATAAAGCATACATGAATTGACCGAGTACTGTGGATTATTTAACCTAAAAAATATTGAAATCTAAAAGTATAAAAATACCCCCAAGACATTCCTTAGTCTTCTTGTAATTTCCGAGTCTTCCAGTCTCATCAGGTCACTCCGATTCATCTCATGAATCCAAACCAAGAAATCTGCATGGAACTCTTCTTCATATTTTTCCAGGTCTTCGTTTACAGGTTACAATTATTTTTATTTACAATACAATAACAATAATAATAATAAAAAATAATAAAAAATTATACAACCCATAAACCATAAATCCACAGTACCATATAATTAATGATCAATCATATTTTTGTAAATTAAAAAATTTAATTTATATACAAAAACATCATACAATCAATTTAAATTGTGCCTACACAATCATATATACAGGAGCATCGAAAACAATTTCATGTTCCGAAAAAATATGCCTCTAATACCAATTGTTGGAACCCAGTTCACTGGTAACGTAACGAAAATCGGTTTAATTTTTTTTATTAAATATAGTAAACAATCTGGAACCAGTGAACTTGGGATCATATTTTTTGCAGAACTAATACATATAAAATTATTACAATAATAAAATATACTTATATATAGGAAATTGAAATCAATATAATGAGATGAAGAAAATAAAATCATACCAACGTTTGAAGGCTCCTTCACTTTTCAATATGCTCCTGGTATGTACCACTGATCTTCCTCACTATATCACGGGACTAATAATTACGTATGGATACGTCACGATCTCAAAAACTTGAATGGAGGATATGAAGAGAATTGAAAAAACTCTTTTCTTCTTTCACAAACTAAAACAATTCTAATATAAAAAATATTAACCAATATTTTTCAATCTTTTTGTTTGCACTACACAGTGCACGAACATATACCTTTTTTATTTTATTTTATCAAAACACTTTTGACTTCTCTATTTGATACATACACACACAACACAACCAAAACCACTCAATTCTTTTGTGTGCGTTGAACGATATGTATGTCAATATCAGGTGATGAGATAATCTTGATATATTGTTGTGGTTCGGTTTTCAAAAACTTTTAAAACCCTGATCACTTTTTTTTTTCATTTATAAAACTATTTAAAAAATATCTCATATCTTTTATTTAATTTAATAAAATAAAATAATCATACTATCTTATTTTGTTCAAAACAAATATCAACATACACCCTCCATTTAATGATTAATAGTATCATTAAATAATTTTATTATTTTATTTATTTAATCACTGTTATCCATTAATTAAATAATCTCATTATTCAATTAATTCCCGAATAAATACGTATCACTTTCGTAACAGTTTTAATTGGACATTCCAATTAATTAACCGTGACTATTGCTACCTAAATCGATTGGGCTAGCAATGTGACATAATGGACCCACAGTATTTTGAGCTCCAATAATCGTCGGAATCATTAATTAAACTATTTAATTAATTTTTTTTTATTAACTCCGGTGTTATTCGACTAAAAATTTGAAGCTACACTCTCTCAACTGCAGATGCTTTTACACAGATCGATAGAACTCGGTGTCTATCGATATAGCTATTACATATGGTGTGATCCTCCACAGTAGTTCATAATTAGAGTTGGGTCATAATGTATGTTATACCCCTCTAATTACATATATTCTTTAAGTACCGTTGATTCTCTAATGGACAATAAATCCTATTTCCTCACAGAATTAGGAGAGCGCTCATATTGTCAAAGCCCTGAATCAATCATTAAGCGAACTACCATCTACTTCTCACTAAAAGGAGGGACTATATCTGTCATCACCCATGGTATATCAAAGACCACGATCTAACATGAAGAAGTCGATAAGACACTCAGAATTAAGATCACCCACATATAGTCATCATTAGTTGATATATATATATAAATCTCATAAATCCCGTTTCAGGACTCTTTTGTGAAGTTTTCCCTTCCCCTGATTCTGAGTCTTCCCACACAGATGCCCAATCTGAGCCTTGTGTTTCTGTTCGCAGTAATTCTTGTCCTCTTGGAAAATGGGAAAGCATAATAGCAAGCGTCCCGTGAACAAACATCCTCATGATATTCTGGTTGGGGCTCAGGTATTGAATGAGAATGATATGGAAGAGAAGCACTGAGCATCCCATATTTGTTTCTTCGTAGAGCGAATTTGCGTTTATGGTGTTGATCCGAATGTGGTCGGTGTTTATGAGATTTAGAAATATATCCACCGATTTGATCTGGATAACGACCTTGTTCGGCTGGAGCCGGTGAGAGACCGGGCCGCTTGGAATCCTCGTCTAAAGATTGGTGGCTATTTACGGGGTGATGCTTAGTTGAGGTTTGACTCTCCCTCTTTAACCCTTCATAACATTATTCTTAGCAGAAACAGGGATTGCTCCGGCCCAGCTTATCCCGAATAGTTATAGGATCTTGATGTGAATGTGGCACATGTAGAGCCAAATGAATTTGCCCCCGCCTACTCCTCATTAGATCAGGCATTTTTATGCTTTAAGGCAGTCTAGTCAGACTGAGACTTACTTTCTTCTGTTTAGTCAGCCTGAGAGTTGGATTCCAAAAGGAGTAGAAATTGACGGGGAAATTAAGACTTCAACAAATGACAAGAAAAAGGGCTTCATCTGGGGTTTTCCAACCTCCAATAGATTTTGGAAAAATAGTTGGTTCTTTGTTAGAGGTGGTTGGGGTCGATCGATTGATTTTGACCTTGATGGCGTTCGGGTTACGCGGAAGGTTCCTCGTTAATTTTGTTCTCCTGATGCATGGAACCGGACGTCACCTGTTTTTTTATCTAGCGAGTTGGCCAATCTGGTTAAGGCAACAATGCGGTCTTTGAAGAAACGGAGTAAATCCTATCTGTTTGACGAGAAGAAAATGATAAAGGCTGGACTCTTCCATCAAATCTTTGCTCGCCGTACACGCTATAAGCTACCCCCCATCTTTTTTTTTTGAAATTGATGTTTGGTCGTGCATCAACTGACTGGGTTAACTATATAGTATTTGATGCAGATATCATCTGCGAGGCTTAAGCTTGCCAATTAAAGTCCTTAATAGAGGCAAGCCGTAATGAAGCTGTTCATCAAGAGGCTGCAGGGATCGCTCCGCCAGATGGATCTAACGGGAGCTTTGACGGTGTTGACGATACTGATAGGGGAGCACCCAAGTATACTCATGTGGAGATTCCTCACAATGAAGGTGAATCGAACGAGAGAGGAACTTCTGCTGATCCGAGTAGCCCTTCTTTGGTCAACAAAACGAACAAGGAGTACATGTGGTGGTACAAACATTTAGGAAATGGATCGTTTGAATCAATTCAATCTTTGTTGCTAAATTTTAAAGTCCTTTGTGTGGAATCTAAGAATGTGAAGAAGATAAATTTTTTTGATTGGATCCCTCATCTTGACGACAACCTTAAATTCAATACCGATGGCTCTGTCAAAGGCAAGCCAAGCCCGACTGGTATTAGAGGTTTGTTGAGGGACTCAAAGGGTAAGGTATTGTGCATATTTTCCTATTTCATGGGAATTATGGACTCAAATACTGCTAATGTGTAGGTTGTGAAAAGAGCTGTTGAACTATGTCTTTCGAATGTGAACCTTAGAGGATGATTCATCTTTATTGTTAGTGACTCAAATGTGGCTGTCTCGTGGGTGAATAATGATGTTTTCGGTAATTTAGAAAGTGTTAACTCTATTTATGACATTCACGTCATCTTGAGATCTTTAGGTGGGATAGAGGTTGTTTATGATTCAAGAGCTTTCAATTCATTTATGGACAGTTTGGCGAAGATGAGGTCTAATGAGATTGGGGAATTTGTCGAATGGGGCGATTTTTGAGCATGTTACTCTGGTGCAGTGGTGTTTTACTTGTCTTGTTTTGGGGGTTGGCGTTAGTTGCTTCAGTTTTCCTTGTGCTCTGTTCTGTTTTCTTTTCCTAAACGTTTTGTTTTGCTTTTCTTTTTTCTGGTTTTGTTTTTAGGCTTTTGTTGCTGGTGCTTTTTCTAATGCCCTGAGCCTTTTGTTTTGCTATGTTTTTGGCTTTTTCTTTGATGTGGCCATCCCTGTTTCTCGCCTTGTGGCGCTATAATATTTTGCCATATTCAAAAAAATATTTTGAAAGAAAAAAAAAAACTATTTTAGCTCGTAGAGATGATGACTTTGCTGTAGATGAAGCAGTCATCGAGCAAAATTTTGATGCTCAGAGAAAACAGAAAGTTAGGGAGTCTTCAACTTCTGCTGAGCCGATCATGCCCCCTACTCCTACTGATTTTGAACCTTCATCCATTTTGGTTGGAGAGGTCGATAAGGATCCTACTGCTGACCTCGACATTCATAACAGGTAATCTGGGAAGAGGAAGACTCCCTTTTCACCAGCCCAACCACCTCCTAAGATTCCAAGGGTCATGGTGTATGTTGATTCATCCTCGGGCAACGAGGGTACTGGTGCTGAGAACATAACAGGGTTTTTTTTTTCAAGAGTTCAAACAGAGAAGCCTGCTAAAGATTTATCCTGTCCATTTTCCCGGGTGCATCCATTTGGGAATTCAGGTAAAGCGGATCATGCCCCCATCCTCCTGTTAATGTTGTTGATGTTGTGCCACCGGGCCAATCTATAGACCTATCACTCTTAGACATGTTGATGGCCATGTCTTCAGGCAATGCCTTTATCAGAGATGATCACTGGAGTCATTTCAAGAGTGGGACCGCATTAGACTAACTTCATAATTTCTTTAACAACGCCGCTTATGTATGTTTCGATTGTCTTATCTTGCTCTTCTTTCTCGGATTGGTATTTCATAATTCTTTTCCTTACAGATAATGGTCGAGGTATCTGGGGCTTTTCAAACCTAGCAATCCCAAGCCGACCGTATCAGGCGTTAGAAAGCTTAGTTGAAGGAAAGTGAAGATAACCGTTCTCAGGTTGAGGTGATATGTCAAAAGAAAATTGTGTTGAACCATGAGCTCATAGATAGTTGCTTAGCGAGGCAACTTGAGGCTGAATAGAGAACGCTACTTGCTGAGGAAAAGACTAAGTATTTTAAAAACTTGCTTTCTGTTACTCGGGAGTTGATGCTCAAGGCCAAACATGAAGCTAAAGAGGCCAAATTGTCTTATCGAGGATTTTATGCATCATGCTCTGACTGTGGAGGCCCTTTCTAAGGAGGCTAGGTTGGAGTTGAAATTGTAAGGGGTCGATCATTTCAAAAGATCCCCTGTTTACGATGCCTTGCTGCTTAGAGAGTTTCAACATGGGTTGGTCTCAGTCGGTGAATTTTTTAAAATGAAGAACTGAACGACATATAGGCCCGAACCAACTGGAGTTTGTCGATATAAAATCATGTCGATCGGTTCCCGAAAGCTCTCAGGGTTTAACCGAAAGAATAACGAGCCTATTATTACAACAAAGACAATGATCCCCATCCTATGCATCTGGAAGTCCTCACTGAACATTCCTTCTCAACTTTCCATACGAGTCAGAAGGTTGGGATAGATGGGGAGGAGCCTGACGTTGGTCCCCGTGGTCAAAAAATATTACAACGCTTGGATGGATGACTAATTGGATGAAATTGTTTTGGCCTTCGAATGATGAAAAGTCCTTATTTATTGATTGGCTTATTTCGTGAACAACCACATTATTGGGGTTCATGTAAGGGTACCTTAGGCTCTCAAGACCTCAAGAGGAGAAGCATCAAATGTAAAATTCTTGTGCTTACTTACTTTGAAGAGATAGTTGCACACACTCACATATTCATGCATAACTCTTGATCTTATATGTTGAGTGTTTTCTTGTGTGCATTTTTGTTTTAATAACTCTTGTTGATCTACTTGCATCATGTACTTAAAGTTTATGTCATGCTAGGCTTTTTAGAATATGATGCATTTTCATCACTCTTGTACTTGTTGCTTGTATGGTTGTTTGAGTGTTGGAGTAGGAATTGTGTTGGTGGTACCCTACTCGACCAGCACACCTCACCAGCGCAACATTCACCGTAGACTGTCGCTAGTCATGCGCCACTGAGGTGCGCTGCTGTACCTGCGCATAGTTGAAAAAATGTGCATGCGTTAGTGGTGCTCTACTTGTCTAGCTCAGCCTCACCAGCGCAAACATTCCAGAGAATTTACGTTTGTGTTGCACCACTGTAGTGCGCCACTTATCCAACGCCTATTGAATTTTTGAGGCAGTGCGCTGGTGGTGCGCAACTCGACCAGCGTACCTCACCAGCGCACAGTGAAGAAGCTGGAACGTTTTTTCCAAAACAACATCACTTTGTTTGGATCTCATATATATATATATATCTCATTGTCTTAAGGTCGCGTAAGAGTTCAATATATCACATATTTTCCTTAGAACACATTTCAAAGGAAAAACACTTCCAAGAACTCATTTTTAATCACTCAAAGCATTCCCATGTGTATCAAAACTTCATCTTGCATCATCTAAGTTCATCTAGAGTGCATCTATGGATATGGTCTCTTCACCACATCTTGTTTGGTAAGCTCTTCACTATATTCTTACAAGTTAAGTGTTTTTGCTTGCTAAACCATCTCTTTAATTAATTGTATTCTCTTAGAATATTTCTAGATACAAATTAGAGGTTGTTGTGATGACATGATTAAGTGTTGTATTGTGATAGCTTCATAGGATTGATTGATCTATACTTAGCTAAGCTATTTTTACATGTCATTTAGCACTTGATATCTATGATTGCATTAATTGTCATCTCATTATCCTAGATAAGCATATAGGGTTTCCTAACCTTGTTTGTTCATTGAATATCATCATATATTCACTTAGGACATTTTATCTCTTCATTAAGAAGTAAGACTTGTGTTGCTTCCGGGAGTAGGTAGCTTAAAGCACAAGCAAGATGAACTAGGTTCACTTATACCAGGATTAGGTAGTGGTGGTGGATTAAACCGGGATTAGGTTGTAATTCCTTGCCATTAGTGGATTCGAGGTTCTAGTGTGGCGCACTCATCAGCCCGTGGTTTTTCCCATTTGGAGGGTTTCCACGTATATCTCAAGTGTTTTTATTATTTTCGCACTTATTACACTTGTGATATTATTGTGACTAGTTAGGGGCATTTTCGTCAATTTGACTCTTAACGAAAATTGGATAAAAGTTAATTAAAATCTATTCACCCCCCCTCTAGATTAATATTACACACCATAATATTTGTTTCAAATGAAAGCCTCCTCAACGAGTACGAAATGATGCCCGATCCTAGTCTAGGCGGTAGTAGTTCTCAACCCACAAAACCCTCTTCTTGATTGTATCAGTCACAATTTTAAAGTCACAATCTTTGGACAATCTTTACACATTTTCCCGATTCATAAATTATTTACTTTTGCTCATCTCGTACATAATGACTTTACTCTTTCCTGCACAAGGCAATGAAAACTAAAGATTAATGAAGGCATTTACTATTATGTTCCAGCCGAACTGACCTAGTGTTATTTAACCATCAAGCTTTCTGCTTGAGTAATTTTTTATAATGCATAGTATATTTAGCTGGCGATTGAGATTTTCGTGTGATTCACAATAAAGCCAAATATCTTATTAACTAGCAATTATGTTTTATACCATTTTTTTACCCGAGTGTTGCATCGAGACTCACCACGACCATACACTTGGGTCCTTGCATAAGTCACCGAAGATGTCTTCTGGTTTTATCCATGTAAGGTTGTGCCGAATCGTTGGGAAGTGAACTAACCAACTCAGTTGCGCAACTCATCAGGGATGCCCTGACGGCTCCCGATCAGTTTTCCAGGTGTCCTGGTGCTTCGGGTTTGCCTTTTTGTTAGGGTTTTAGATTTATAATCTTGCTTGACTGACATGCTAACTTAAGCTTCTTTTCCTATTCGAGTGTTTCTTACCAATCTAATGGTGCCCGATAATTTTTTTTATAGTGCTTTTCATGTGTTCTTATTACCATATGTTTGATTATTTTTCTATAATGGTTTCCTAGAGGAATTTTGTTTCTCTATTTTCCAGGTGGGTTTTTCAAAGGAATTTTATTCATTTATGCAAATACTTAACAAAAGATTGAAACAAATTCAAACTGAAAAGACTGTCTAAAAAGAAAAACTAAACTAATTGAGGTTGTTCCACATGGGTCACTTAAAGATAGAAAATCTTCAGGTACCAGGCGTTGCAGGGTCGGGGCAAGACTCATCCTTCTGGTCGGGCAATCCAGTATGCTTCATGTCCAGCTATCCCATCAGTCTTGTATGGTCATTCCTATTTTTCAGTGAGGAATCCCGTTGTTCTATCATTTGTATTCGGAGATACCCTTCTAAGTACTAGGTCTCCCAGCTGAAACCTTCTAATTTGAACATACGACTTATAATACATGGTTGCTCTTTGTTGGTAAGCCGCATTTCGTACTCGGGACCACCCTCTTACTTTTTCCAAATTCATCTAGGTTTTGCAACAACATATCATCGTTATGCCCTTCGTCATATAACTGGACCCTCTAGGAAATATAAGACGTTTCTGTGGGGATAACTGCTTTAGTCCCATATGCCAAGGAGAACGGAGTTTTCCCGATGGAGGTTCTTGTAGTTATTCGGTATACCCATAATACTCAAGTAGCTTCTCTGTCCAACTTTCCTTCTTTACGTCCCGCTTCTCTTTAAGAGTGTGCTTGATCACCTTATTTACCACTTCCGCCTACCTATTCATCTGTGGATGAGCAGGTGTGGCGTAGTAATTGGAAATTTTGTACTTCCTGTAAAGTTGTCTAAACTTCTGATTGTCAAATTGAGTGCCATTGTCAGTGATGATGGTACTCAGGACTCTGAATCGGTAGAGTATATTCTTTTTCACAAAGTTCATGGTATTTGCTTCTGTGATGTGAACTAGTGCTTCGGCCTTCACCCACTTTGAGAAGTAATCGACCGTTATAATGACATGCTTTGAGCCTCCTTTAGCTCCCTTCGGTATATGTCCTATCAAATCTAAACCCCACATGGCAAATGGCCAGGGCATCATGAGGCTTCTAAGAAGCTCAGAAGGTTGTCGTATGTCACTGGCAACTCTTTGAAAGGTGTCGCAACTGTCCGAGAATCGCTGAACATCACAAAATAGAGTAGGCCAATAGAACCATTGCCTGAGTATCTTATGTGTTAGGCTCCTACCCCAAGTATTATCTCCGCACATACCACTATTGACATCTCTTAGTATCTGTTCGACTTCCTCTTCTACTATGCATCTTTGTAGTTCCCTGAAGAATCCTCTCATGTACAATTCTCCTCCGATAATGGTGTACCGGGTTGATCTATACTTGATTTGCTTTGCCTTTAGAGGATCCTCTGGGAGCTCATCCTCTTCCAAGTATTTCCTAAGTTGGGTTATCCATCCACCTGGTTGTGCTAGGATCTCTACTACATTAAGGTCCTTCGGTTCATATATACTTGGTCCGAGCAGATGTGCCACTGAGACAGTTTCAGATCTGATGCAAGTTGTGGCAAATGCTAACTTGAACAGTGCGTCCGCCTTCTCGTTCTCTTCTCATGGGATCTGAGTGATCTTATACTCTTTGAATCGCTTGAGAAGTTGCTTAGCAGCTTCTAGATAAACGAGCATGCATCTGTCTCTGGCTTGGTATTCGTCTAGAACCTGGTTGACTATTACCTTTGAATCGCTAAAGATCTCAACATCATCTGCTTCTAGCGCAATACTTGCCCTAAGACCCACCAATAATGCCTCGTACTCGGCCTCATGGCACATTCTATATCATCTTTTTTTTTGAATGTACACCACTATTTCTGCCTCACTACCATGAGTGTTTGATGATCCGTCAACATGTAACTTCTGTGAAAAATCCTTCCATTCTAACATTTTTTTGACCTCTAGATTGGGTTCGGCGAACTCAGTCACAAAGCCTGCTACAACTTGGCCTTTGATTGATGCTCTGGGTACATACTTGATGTCAAACTCACTTAGCTCGATCCCGAATTTAGTTAATCTCTCAAATAATTCTTACTTTTGCAGGATTTGTTTGAGGGGACAGTCAGTGTATACTTCCACCGTGTGTGATTAAAAGCAGGGCCTCAATTTTCTAGCCATTGAAACTAGCTTTAAGGCCATTTTTTCTACTAGTCAGTACCTTGATTTCTCTAGAAGTATAGACTTGTTGGTATAATACACTGGTTTCTGTACCTCGTCTTCTAATCTGACCAAAATCAAGCTCGTTGCCAATTCTGTGAGAGATAGGTACATGTCATAGTTTCTCCGGTCTTGGGCTTGGAGAGGACTGGTGCTCCCAGGTACTCTTTTATAGTTTGAAATGCTTTCTCGCAGTCTTTGGTTTCACTCGAGCCCCTTTCCCCTTTTTATTGCTCTAAAAAATGGTGTACATTTGTCGGTTGATTTAGAGATGAACCGGCTGAGCGAAACGAATCATCCTGTCAATCGTTGCACGTCTTTTAGAGTCTTAGGCGAAGCCATTTCAGTGAGGCCCTTATTCTTTTTCGGATTTATTTCAATCCCCCTTTGGTGGACCTAAAATCCCAAGAACCTTTCAGATGGCACGACGAACACGTACCTATTTGGGTTGAGCTTCGTCCCGTACTGCCTTAAAACATCGAAGGTTTCTCTCAGATGTGCATCATGTCTCGACACCGTGATGCTTTTAGTTAGCATATCATCCACGTAGATTCCATTTTCCTCACTATTTGTTGAGCAAATATTTTATTAACTAACCTCTGGTAAGTTGTGTCAGCATTTTTTAGTCCGAAAGGCATTACCCTGTAATAGTACAGTCCTTGGTCGGTTGCGAATGTTGTTTTGTCTTCATCCACCTTGTTTATTCAGATTTGGTTGTATCCTGAATAGGCATCCATAAGACTCAACAACTCATGACTAGTCATGGAATCTACCAGTTGGTCTATTCTCGATAAGGGGAAACTATCCTTCAGACATGATTTGTTCAGGTCTGTGAAATCTACGCACATTTTCCACTGGTCATTATTCTTTTTCACCAATACAACATTGGCCACCCACTGAGGGTATTTCGCTTCTCTGGTAGATCTTGCAACAAGCAGTTTTTTCACCTCTTTTTTGATCATCAGACTTCTTTTGGGGTTAAACAATCTTGTATTCTAGATTACTGGTTTGACAACCGGATTAACGACCAGGTAATGTGACATCACTTGAACATTTATTCCCAACATGTTTTCATGGCTCCATGCAAACACGTCTTTGTACTCCATTAGAAGATTGATAAGACTTGTTTTGACGGCTTCGTCTAGGCTGACCCCAACTTTGATCTATTTGGTCAGTTCAGCCTCATCCAGGACTATTTCCTTTGTTGGTTCATCCTTTTGTGCCTTAGGTTCTTCCTTTGAATCCAGCTCACATTCCAAGGGTGTTTCTATCACTGCTTGATCATTCAAAGAAAGACTGCACACTAGATGTTCGTTGTTCTTCCTATCCCTGTAGACTGAGAGGTTTGCCTTTCTTGCCATCTTTTGTAACCCTTTAACCATTCCTATCCCCCATTCTGTCAGGATTTTTATCATCGAAGCGTATGTAGCAGTTACCGTTTTGGTTTTATTTAGGAATGGTCTATCTAACAGGATGTTGTAAGGCTAATTCTTTATCACAACAAAGTCAAGTAACACTGTTTTCTAAAAAAGGGGTTCTCTAACCATCACTGGTAACTTCACTGTTCCAAACAATCTGACTTCGACCCCACCAAATTCTTGAAGTAGGGTATAAAAGGGTTGCAAGTCCTTCCGGTCCAACCTTAGCTAGTCGTATACCCCTGCACGTAGAATATCCACTGAACTCTCGTTGTCAATCAGTACTCGGTGGACTTCTTTGTGGCCAATTCGGGCAGTTATAACTAAAGCTTCGTTTGGCCGAACATCCACCCCATGCGATTAGGCTTCAATGAACACTATTGGGTCTCATCCTTCCTTGATCCTTTTTGGGTTGGACTCAACAGAGTTTACATCGAGGTTTTTTCTTACCTTCATTGATTCTCGGATTCCTAGAGTTCGTTCTCTGTAACTTTTCCCCGTCGAAGGTTCTCCGAGGATGGTATTTATTGCTCTTTCTTCAGTCTTTTTCGGACTTCTTTTTATTTTGATCTTCTAACTTGTTGTCCTACTGGGTATCCATATTCTCACCCTTATTTAAAACAATTTCTTGTAAATGCCCCTCTCAGATGAGGATTTCGATATGATCTTTAACCTGGTAACACTTAGAAGTTTCAAGCCATTTTATTTGTGAAAATGGTAATACTTCATTGTGTCTCTTCGGGTAAACTGTAACTGTCCTCGGGGCTCTTTGGATAGGTTCTCATCTTCTAAAATAGCTAAGATTTCATCTTGTCTTTTTTTGAGAGGAGTATAGTTTGTATACTTACCCTGAAACTTGTCCTTTACATGGTCGGGGTTTCTATATCCGCTACTTCCACCCTTGTTCCTGTCGTCTATGATGTTCCCATTCTGCTTACCTGTTTTTTGGTTCTATGACCTAGACTCAGCCTCCTTGGTCGTGGGTTCTTCGGGGGTGCCCTCTATGTATGAAATGGCCCCCTGTTGTAACTTCTTCTTCCTCAGCCAGTGTATATTCACCTGCTGCCATGTCTATCATATATGCATACCTGGTCAGACAGGCTCTTTTCAAATCGAAGGATAGTAGACCATTTTAAAAGTTATTTATAAATATGGCGATGATTGCTTCGTCATTTGCGCTTCCTATCTCTGACACTACCTGACTAAATCTCCCCAGGTATTTTTTCAATGACTCATCATTTCCTTGCTTTAGTTGGGAGAGGTGAGCTACTGGCTTCTTCCTATACTCATTCCTGAGAAATTGTCTTGAGAAAGCTCTACTTAATTCACCAAAGCTTCCAATGCTTATCGGAGGTAGTCTACGTAACCATCATGACCCCAAATCTCCCAGGGTCTAGGGAACATTGAGGAACAACAAGTCATCACTTTGGGTATACTGGGCTATGACACTCCTGTATAGCTTGATGTGTTTTTTTTTTGGGTCCGTGTCTTTCTTGAATCTCTCTAGGAACGTAGTTTGGAGGATGTCATTGGTAAAAGGGTTATCGGAGTCATCGTCCGACAACTCATTACGCCCATAGCGACTAACCAACGTATCCATCTATCGCTTGTTGTTTTGAACCTCTCGGGTCAAACTCTGTATCAGAACATCTCTTTTACCAACCGAATCCCTTTTACGGTTAAATCCTTAGGTAATCATTAGGTTGGTCCTTTGTTCCTCTTTATCCTACCTCCAAGTTTCTAGGGATAATCTATCCAAGCGAAACAGTTCTCTGATAGCGCTTTCGGTGATGATGGTCGCTATTCTCTGATGACAATGATTGATCCTTTCATCGGGAGTATCTATGATACCGGTCATGCCCTGCTTGGTCATGACTGTGCCTTCGATGATGTCAATCTTCCCTCATGGATTCGGGATTGTTTTTCCAGTGCAACTTCGAGTTGGGTGGTTGGATTCAGATTTGTTTATATTGCTAGCGTGACTGGCGCTGGTCCAGCTACAATCATCCATAGCCTTCCTTACGGGTGATCCAAGAAAGAAGTTGGCTGGGTGAAATCAATCCTTCCTTGGTGAAGAGATCAACTCTTTCTTTAGTTACACCAGATACCAGCTATTGCAGCGCCTCCTGGAATCGCCGTACGATGTCTTGATTGGTTGGAGGAGACCGTTGGATATCTGTTATGGGTACCTATTGATTTTCAGTTGTAAGCGTAACGCTTGTGAGATCCTGAGGGACGTCAACTCTCTATATATCATATGGTGATTCCCGGATGTTCCTAAAACTGCCTCTATTTTCATCGATAGCCATTGTCTCAAGAGTTTTAGACGAATCTAACGTACGGAGGTTCCCCCTCCTTCTAGCGCCATTTGTTGATTGCGGTTTCTTTATTATCAAGAAGTCAATGGTTTATTGATCTCCATAACCTGTGAAAGAAGATGTAATGAAAGAAGAGTAGCAGATTAACTCGAAGATACGTGGTAAAACTCTGATGACCGGAGAAATATCCACGGGTGGCTGCTTACGTAACCAAGTCAAATCCAGTAATGAAATATAAGAATTACAACGCTGTCTCTCTCTAACATCACTCTTGTAGGTATATCTTTACAATATAGTGTATGGATGTATTTATACATGGTTTTGCTATAGTTTCACATCTTGAAGTGCAAGCTAAGGACTATTAGATCTTCGTTTCCTATTTGAACTTGTTTACTTAATCACCTAAATTCTGGTATGCTAGTTTTTGACGTATATCTTGAGAAGAATATGTTTGTTTCCCTTTGTAACTCTTTTTGCTTGTGGTTGAGTACGTGTGTAGTATTGTTGCTGTCTTAGAAGTCTCTTATGATTTAAACTGAAATGGAAGAAACCTTCAATAGGGTTTTCCCTTTGTTGGATCCAAGTAATCCCGAGCAGATAAATGTATTTTATTCTTCCATACTCTGCTCTACTCAGACTTTACTGGGTGTTGCCTGTTGTGATGCCAGTCTGGCCATCTTTTTCGAGATATCTTGCTTACGTGGTTTAGTGCTGGCAGATGACGTGTACCTTTGGTGAGATTTTTGTACAACAGATGTTACTAGGTCATCTTCTAGAATTAAGACATTATTGTATGAGTTATATGATGAATATCTTAGAGTTTATGGTTCATCACCGAACATAGATGTTCCACAAACTCAAAGTGTATCTCAATCCCCATCATCCTCCGGATTAAAGAAGTTAGGGTATAAACTGTTATACCAAAAAACCAAAAAATTACGAGGTTTGTCTTCATCAAACTCGACCTCGTATTCCGAGCTTGAACTTATGTAGGTACCTCTTTTGAGTTTTAAGAATACAGTGATGTTAAAAAATTTGATATCCTACACTAGTGAAATGAGCATGAAAGGTACTTTCCAATAATGGCTATTATAAACAAACAAATTCTTTCAACACCAGTTTCTACAGTGGTCATGGAACATGAGTTTAACGCCGGCGGAAATATTCTAGATGCAAGACGTTCACATTTTCAGTCCAGAATCAATTCAAATACAAGTTTGTGTTGATGATTCGACCAATGCACAAATCAGAAATCGATCAAGATGTACCCTATGATTTCTTTGATGATGACATGCTTACCCTTACCGCTGGAATTGATGGCAGCGATTAGTTACGGTGCCACCTGACATCACGTCATCACCAAACCTGTAATAAAAAGTAAGAGAATTACATGGTCTTTGATTCCTTTAAACCTCAAGAGGTTACGTTGACAACTTAATTTTGGTAAAAATTAAGTGCAAGACCAATTTTACATTTTTTTAGTTTTATTTTAATTTCTTTTTTTAGTTTGTCATATATTTATTTTATTTTAATTTTAGGTTACACAATAGAGTGCATTTACAATTTTACATGTCTAATAATTTTTTTTGGTTAAAATAATAATAATATGAAAAAAAAGGAACCGAAATGTCAGAACCAGACCGGAACCGACAACCAGAATCGAATCGGACCGTGGTCATGACTCAATATACTTTCTTAGCAAATTCATGCATGAACCACGAAAGCCTTACGTGGAAGCTACTCTTTGAATTCTTTGTTATCTTTAGAACATGACAGGTCAAGGTATATTATTTTCTTCAGATAGTGATCTATCCTTGCGTGCATATTGTGATTCAAAATATTGGACAGGTTGTCCAATCACTCGAAGATCTACTACAAACTGTTGTATTTTTCTTGGATCTTCGTTGATGTCTTGGAGGTCAAAAAGACAGAAAACTGTTTCACTTTCATCGACTGAAGCTGAAGATAGAGCCATGGTGGGTACATTTTGTGAGTTGTCATGTCTCATATATCTTCTTACATGCCTACACATACTTCACCTCGAAGCATGCTTTGCTATTTTGTGATAATAAAACAGTGTTACATATTGCAGTTAACCATGTTTTTTATGAAAGAACCACATATAAATGGACAATCACTTTATCAGAGATAATATCTAAGATGGATGGGTAGTTACAGGACACATTGGTTCTTCACACCAATTGGCAGATGTTTTCACAACAGTTTTATGAAAAGAAAATTTCATTCCCTTAGTTCTCAAGTTGGGGGTTCTTGACATTCACTCTCCAACTTGAGGGGGATTGTTAGGAAAGTTGACCTTTTATATTATGAATGTTATTATTATTATTAGAGGCTAGCGTGTCAACCAGTACGATGCACATGCTTTGTTAAAAAAAAAACTATTTAAAATTTATCGTTATTTTTCTCAATTGGACTTCTTCAATTAAATTATGTCCTAATCTCTTATTTCATATAATTCAGCTATTTAGATTGATATTTAGCTCAATTTGAGGTAAGTTTTGAAGACCATTCACCATTCAATTTGTGTGCCAAGTGTACTCAATTGTTTTTTAGATTCAATATGTATTACATGATAATCTTAATAATTTAGGTTTCAAATTCTACTCAAAAGTCATCGATAAGTATTACATTATAATTTTTATAATTGTGATGTTTCAAATTCTACTCAAAAGGTTTCAAAAAAGACAAATGAGAAAAGTCTAAGGATTTTAATTGTCTTTAATAGGAATGTTATTTATGTAGTTTTGACTATTGATAAATATAAATTACTAGTTATGAAAATAAAGAGAAATGATTCTCCATCAATTGAAATATATAGAAAGAAATAACATGTATGTTGAATTATATGCATATAATTTTCTAAATAAAGTAAGTTTCATGATAAATTCATTGTCAATATCTCGAGATTATTTAATAAGAGTGAAATATCCTTGATGATTGGGGTCACCAAGAATTGCCAAAATTGAATTTGGATTGTTAGTCACTAAATTTAAATTTTGAACTAAATTTCAACAAAAAATTGTCCTTTAACATAAAATAAGTTCTTAACAGCTTGGAATTAGGTTTTGAGAAGGAATCTGTTAGCACTTTGAAACTTCACATTAGTGGTGTAATAATGGACCGGCCCAAGACAGGCCGGTCTGACCGGTCCACCAGTAGAACGGGCAGTGCCAAGCACGACATGTGAAGGAAGCGGACAAGGGCGAGGCCCGGTCCGTGGCAGGCCGTGTCCCAGGCCGAGGGTACACGGTCCGGCGGGCCGGCTCGCCAGGCACGCCTAGCCGGTGTGCCAGGCCCCTGGACCGACACGCCGGTCCGACACATCAACCGGTTACTATTTTGTTTTTGTTTTTGTTTTTTTTTTAAAAATGCCCTCAAGCCGTTGGAGGCTAAACAAATTACAAAAACATCCCCTCAAATCTTGCAAATTACATTTTGACCCCAAATCAAATTTTTCTATAAATACTTCCATCCATTTCATTTTCCATTCACTCTCTCTATCATTCTCTCAAATCTCAATCTCTATATTCTCCAATTCTGTACATTTGCTTCATTCAATTTTATTATTACCCTCTCTACAAAATTATCTACAATTTCCACCAACACACCAAATTTTAAATGTACAATTTTGTCATTACTTTTGCTCAAACATTTTTTCATAGTAAAATTTTTTGTTTATGTTTAGACTGTAGTTACTAAATGAAAACATATTTATTTAGTTAGTTAGTTTATCAAAATTTTTAATATTATTTGTTTAATATATTTAGAATTTTAAGTTTAGTAGTAATTTTAATATTTGTTATTAGTAAATTTAGAAAGTTAATTTGTATTACTGAATTTATTTTTTGGAATAAGTAAATTATGAATGTTAAGTGTAGTAGTTAAGTTTATTTTTTTTTTATAAATTATGATTTTTTAGTGTAGTTGTTTATTTTAATATTTTTGGTGAGTATATTATGAATTTTAAGTGTAGTAGTTAATTTGAATAATTTTTATTAGTAAATTAAGATTTTTATGTGTAGTATTTAATTTAATATTTGTTGTTGGTAAATTTATCAATTTAATTTGTAGTAGTGGATTTAATATTTTTTGTTAGTAGATTATGAATTTTTTGTGTAGTTGTTTATGATAATTTTTTTTATGGACCATTATGAATTTTAAGTGTAGTGATTAATTTTAATAAGTTTTATTAGTATATTAAGATTTTTATGTGTAGTATTTTATTTCATATGTGTTGTTAGTAAATTTATCAATTTTATTTGTAGTAGTGAATTTAATTTTTTACTAATTATTGTTAGTAAATAAAGATTATTGTTAGTAAATATTGATTTTTAATTTGACTATTAGCGACTATAGTGCTCATATTTTTACTTCAGATAATGGATCCTAACCAGCACCCTTATTTTCCGGACGGTTTGAATATGCTCAACGATGATTTTGATATTTCAGAGTCGACTTTCTGGTTCCGATGTTACACCGACGTCACATCCCAGAAAATTAACATAAGATGTGTGGCAGTATTTCAACATAGTCCAAATGACACTCTAGACGGGACGTCTGGGCCCAGAGCTAAATGTAAGTTTTGTCATAAGGATTATGCTACAAATACGAGGGGAACCAGACATTTGAGACTACATATGTACAAATGTATGCCTGCACATGGACAGGTAGACACTACAACCCAGACACAACTACAACGGCACCCAGACGGGTCCGTTACGACGTGTTAGTTCGACGCCATGCACGCTAGAGAGTGCTTGGCACGATACATTGTACAAACTAATCAATCGATCAGTATTGGTGAGAGTCTATTTTATAAGGAATTAATCACATCTGCATATAACCCCAAATATGAATCTGTTTCTAGAACCACCACTAGAAATGATTTGATAAGATTGTTTGAAACTCAAAGGGACGACTTATTGCATTGTTTGTTGCAATAAATATCCCGTAAGATGGAGGTTATTTCTTCCATCAACGGTGTGCATGTCATATTATAAATTTAGTTGTACAAGCTGGTTTAAAGCAGGTAAGCGACCTAATAGATCGCATCAGAGATGCAATTTCTTGGATTTGCAGTTATAATCCTAGATTCAGTGAATTCAAGAGACATTGTAAATTCAACGGTCTCAAACCCTGACGATTCCAAACTGATATGCCAGTAAGGTGGAACTCTACTTATTTAATGTTGGAAAATTGTTTGGAATATGATACAACCATTACATGTTTTTATAACATGAAATTGGCCGAAATAGGTCAAACAGAAGCAAAAACACTTACCACAGACGATTGGTATGTGGTAAAGATTTTTGTTTAATTTTTAAAGATTTTTTACAATGCCACTGTAACTCTTTCCGGGGTCTATTACTCCACATCTTCCCACGCAATCCATCAGATAGTGGAAATGTCTGAAGTGTTAAACAGTTATAGAGAAGATGAACATCTAGGCGCTGCAGTTGTTGCCATGGAGACAAAGTTGAAAAAATATTGGGCTAACATTCCTCTACTTTATGCCTTACGTGTTATAGTAGATCCTAGGGTTAAATTATCTGGTTTAGAAGTTTTGCTTGAGTTTATTGGTATTAATTTGTCAATAGATTATTCAGAACAAATTACTGACATTCGAACCAAGTTGTTCAAGATTCTCCTTATTTATGAAAGCAGGTTTGGCAACATTGACACCACACCCCCCAATCAACACAACCGGAGATAGAGCCGAAGCAAACAAGTTGGAGCCTTCTGAAACGGCGAAAAAAGGATAAATCAGCAAGTACTTCTTCAGGGCAAAGATCTGACCCATATTCTTGTACCGAACTGATTAGGTACTTTGAAGCACAGTTCGATGTTGTTGAAGACAAGTAAGAGTGTGATTTGTTGTTATGGTGGAAGACCTATACGTACAGGTATCCAGTTCTGTCACACTTAGCACGTGACATACTGGTTATTCCCGTGTCAAAGGTGTCTTCAGAACAAGCTTTTAGCACCAGTGGATGCATAATTGAACCAAGAAGAAGCTGTTTGTCTCCAGAGATGGTGAAGGTATTAACATGCCTTCGGGATTGGGAGCATGCTAAAAAGAGGTTGCAAAATCTAACTGTAGATAAAGAGCTTATTCTAAATTTCAACAATATATATATTGATGACTCTGCATGTAGTGGCTAGGGCCAGAACTAGGTTATACTTTTACATATATATTTATCTTTTACTTGTAAGTTGTAAAACGGTTGCACTCTTTTTTCCTTACCAAGTTTTTATCCCACTGGGTTTTTCTTGAAAAGGTTTTTAATAAGGCAATCATGTAAATATGTAATACTGAATTCCATAAGTGAAAAATAATTAAATAAATAAAATATTGTTCGTTCTCTTTATTCATTCCAAATCCTAAACCCTAAACCCTAAACCCTAAACCCTAAACCCTAAATCCAAACAAACGAAATTTGGAAAATTATTTTGGACCAGACCCGCCAAGCCCGCCAGACCAGGTCCGCAGACCGGCCTGGCACGGCCCACCTGCGGCAGGCCGATGTGCCTTGCCTGGCCTCATCTTTCGGAAACGGGCCGGGCCAGGCCTGGTCTGGCATGCCTAGCGTCCCGTGCCGGGATCCGCCCGGCCTGACCCATTTCTGAAAATGGACTGGCCAGGCCGTGCCTAATGGGCCAGGCCAGTCCATTTTTACATCACTGCTCCACATTTGCACGACTTCTGTACAAAATGCAAAAGAAAAAAATAACATTAAATTTGCAGTGAATTGCACTTGCTACTCCAAAAAACCAATTCTCTATTTCAAAAGCAATTGAAATATTCAACAATGAGATAATTAAGAGATCAATCAAATATTTATTTAAAGAACGTACCCTAATATATATACGTACCCTGATATATATATATATATATATAGATCTTCAACCTTAAAGAAAAAATAGAAGAAAAAGTGAATAAATTAGATTTTCTTAACAAAAAAAATGAAAATCATAAAATAATGTGAAACTTTTGAAAAAAAAATGAAGCTAGAAAGAGATGATGTTAAGGAAAATTTTAGGAACTTTGTGTGCAAGGATCTCTTTTATAGTGAAATCAAAATTCCAAGAGTCCATAAATTTTATGATTTTATTTATGGTTTTATGATTTTAGGTGATGCTTTATACGGGGTTTTGGGATATTTGAAAACAAGGTGTTGTTTTATTTTTAAAATTAATTTTTCATCTATTTTCAACCTTATATTTTTATATATATTCATATGTCGTAAGTGAATTTTATCGGATAAACACATCATCTTCAAAAATGTTAAATTGCCAAGTGAACATCCGAATAGGCATTCAGAAAATATCCTACAAGACAGCACTAGAGAAGAGAAAACCCGAGTAAGAAAATGTTGAACAAAACCTACTCAGGATCAATTAAATACTACTCGAGATCAGATAAATGACACTCGGGACTGATTAAGTAACATTTTTACTCGGGAACAAATGGCGCTACTCGGGACCAGCAGGTATTGCTCTTACTCGGGACAAACATGATGAAAATCAAATAAAGGCCCCGGTGCATAGCTCACGTGGATCAAGTCATTAGGATGCACAGAGATATCCACATAAAAAAGGAATCCTAATAAAAATAGAATATTAAACAGGAAATGTTCCCAATCAGGCAGCAACTTTACTTCTTCAAAAAGACTGTTCTTATAAAAAAATAAGTCATAATTGGACTACGTTGCTAGAGTCCCATTCACTCTCAATACAAGACTCCGAAACAGGAAAGAAGACAATCAGCTTCAAGCAAGTACATAATTGTAATTAAATACAAAGATTTATTACTTGTACAAAGCAGATTAGGGTTCTATAAACATATAAATAGACTCATAATCTCAAAAGAGGATATAGAGCAATCATAGAAAAATAGAGAGAAAAGAGAGAGATTGAGGATTGTAATAACTTTATTCATAGTGGATTTTGGCTTGGTTGATCATTCAACTACCAGTGGAGGTTTCTCCGGCCATCGAAGTTTTACCACGTAAAACTTGTGTCTTGATTACTTTCTCTAGTCTCTTTCTCTTTGAATTGATAGCCGAAATCCAATCCTTGTTGGCATATCCAAAAATCAAAGTCAACAATTGGGGCTAGAAGGAGGGGCGAACCTTCGACTTGATCAAAAGCGATGGCAGGAAGCAGAAGCAATTCTGGGGATGTTAAAAAATCTTCAGACAACTTCTATGTTGACAGTACCTCGCGGGATCTCGCCGCAACAATGAAGAACCAACCTATATTCCTGGTGGGGATCCAGCAAGTTCCTCCGACCAGCGGAGACCTGACACAACGCTTCTGAGAGGCGTTGCAACAATTGATGGCGAATGCAGCAAAGGAAGGAGTTGATCTACTGGCTACAGAAGCACAAACTCCTAACCTCCCACTCGTGAGGCTTCGTTCGATCGTAGTAGGGCAAGAAATAAATACACCAGAAGTCGGAAGGAACCCTACTCCAATCAATCAGACTGGACGTGAAATACCTGAAGAGGAACGACCACGCCAGAGGTAGAACCAGGATCAGACAGCCCGTGCTAGACACCGTAAACATGACCGGTACCGGGATCGATCGTCATCAGAAGACAGCGATCGGTACTATCGCAAGCGTCATCACGGAATCATACGTGAAACCCGTCATCAGAGTGAAGAGCCAGAAAGAGGAATGACAATCACCCAGCGGTTCGACCATCGGGGAAGTCCAGTGGGAGGTAGCGAAGTCGTAATCTAGAGCCTAACTCGAGAGTTCGAGAACAACAGACGTCAAATGGATGCAGTGGTCAGACGTTATGGGTATAACGATTTATCTGATGACAATTCTGACAGTCCATTCACCAGGGAAATCTTACGGACCCCATTCCCAGAAAGGTTTAGGATGCTACACGTGGAGCAGTTTAAGAAATATACAGATCCAAAGGAGCACGTGAGACGCTATAAATGTGCCATGGCTCAGTATGCCCACAGTGATCCCTTACTATGTCTAAACTTTCACCAAACTCTGAGAGATATGGGTTCAAGATGGTTCGGGAGATTGCCCTCAGCAAGCATCAGAAATTTCAGTGAACTGAGCAGGAGCTTCTCAAGGCAATTTCTAAGTAATCATTACAGGAAAAAGTCAGTGGCTCACCTTACTCAAATAAAGCAAGGGAAAGATGAGTCACTGAAGAAATACCTGGGGAGATTCAGCCAAGCGGTATCAGAAATTTACAGTGCAAACGATGAAGCAATAATTGCTGCATTCATCAACAACCTTCAGAATGGACGGCTATCTTTTGATTTAAGAAGATCCCGACTGACCAGATATGCAGACATGATGATATGGCGGGAGGATATGCACTGGCCGAGGAAGAAGAGTTAGCCACAGGAGGGTGCTACATGCATGGGGGAAAACCCGAACAGAAGGACGTCGAGTTCTAAGTGCAGAACCAGAAGGGAAAACAAAAAGGAAACGGCAAATAAAAGAGCAAGGACTGGGGTAATGGGCGTAATGATGAGCAGACCATAGAAAAATACCGAGGAAATTACACCAATTATACCCTCCTTCGAAAAAAGCAGGGGGAAATCCTAGCCATTTTAGAGGAATAGAATATGGTACAAGAACCACGACGATAATCTCAGTTCGCCAGGCGAGATACAACTAAATATTTCAGATTCCACAAAGAAACCGGTCATGAGACTTCCAAGTGTTACCAGCTAAGAGATTACATAGACACCTTCATTCGGGAAGGGGATCTACAAAATGTAATCTTGAAAAAGGATGAGAAGCCAGAAACAAATAAAGAGGTCAAGGCAGATCACAGCTCTGGTCGAAATCAAAGGGCCGGTCTGGAGGCCAATGAAGTAATACATACTATCTTTAGAGGACCATCTACTGGGAGAAGCAACCGAGAACGAACACAAGAAATCAGAGAAGCAGTAGAAACAAGGAATAACTTTGACTTGAACTCGGTCGAGCCAGACCCGAGAAGGGTTAAGGAAGGATGTGACCCAATAACGTTCACAGAAACAGATTCCCATGGAGTTGATGTTCAACCAAATGACGACTTAGTCATAAATGCTCGGATTGGTCACCAGGAAGTCATGAGGATCTTGATAGATAATGGAAGTTCGGCTAACATTCTCAATGTATCCGTCTACGATCAACTCAGGTTGGATCGAAAGGATCTACAACCTTTCCATACCCCATTTGGAGGAATAGAGGTCAGATCACTCAGGACAGTAAAATTACCTGTGAAAATTGGAGTGACACCTTGCCAGAGAACTGTATTGCTTGACTTCGTGGTAGTAGACTTGGGCAATTGGTCATTTAATGCATTGTTAGGACAACCATTCCTGAATAAGACTAAGGTTGTGACAGTCACTTATGCATTAATGATTAAGTTCCCGACAGAACAAGGGGTCGGGGTAGTCAAAGGATCCCAGGAGATGGCCCGAAGAGCAAACCTGTCAGTTTACAAGGACAAGAATGATGGCGAACATGTATGCATAATAATGCAGCCGAATCAAAACAAAGAGTCGATGTCATTAGAATTCGATCCAATGGAGGAGTCGAATGAGTCTAAAACTGAGCCAGTCGAAGAGATTATCTTGAAAGAAGATGAACCAGACAAAAAGATCAGAATCGGGGCAAACCTGGAAGGGGAAGTCAAACAAAGCCTCATTGATCTACTCAAAGAATATAGGGATGTGTTCGCTTGGAGTCATGAATACATGGTCAGGATAAATGCCCGAATAATATCCCACCATCTCATAGTAGACCCCGAATATAAAACCGGTGATACAAAAGAGAAGATCATTCAATCTCGAGAGAATTCAGGCAATCAAACAGGAAGTAGAGAAGTTACTCACTGTAGGATCGATTAGAGAGGTCAATTACCCTCAATGGGTAGCTAATGTATTCCTCGTCCAAAAGAAGAATGGACAATGGAGGATGTGCGTAGATTTTACAGATCTGAACAAGGCATGCCCGAAAGATAGTTTCCCACTTCCGAGGATATATCAGTTGGTGGATGCAACATCAGGCCACAGGCCACGAATTGCTCAGTTTCATGGATTCTTACTCGGGGTATAACCAGACCAGGATGAACAAGGCTGACGAAGAAAAAATAGCTTTCACAACTGATCAAGGTTTATACTGCTATACAGTGATGCCCTTCGGATTGAAATATGAAGGAGCAACCTATCAAAGGTTGGTCAACAAAATCTTTTCTCGACAAATAGGAAGGAACATGGAAATATACATTGATGACATGCTGACCAAGAGCATCACAGCAGACAAGCATACTTCAGATCTGCATGAGACATTTGATGTCTTAAGGAAATACCAAATGAAGCTAAATCTGAACAAGTGTTTATTCGGAGTTCCTTCAGAAAGATTCCTAGGTTTACAAGTTCACCAAAGAGGAATCGAAGTCAACCCCAAGAAGATCCATGCCTTGTAGAAAATGACTTCACCAAAGACACTCAAAGAGGTAAAACGTCTAACAGTATGCTTAACTTCCTTGGGTAGATTCATCTCAAAAGCAACAGACAGATGCTCACCCTTTTTTAAAGTAATAAAAAAAGGAAAAGGGCTCGAATGGAATGAAGAGTGTGAACATGCTTTTCTGAAAATCAAGGAATACATAGGACAGACACCCATCCTCTCAAAACCACAGATGGGAGAGATACTCCAGCTATATTTATCAATTACAGAACTAGCAACAAGCTTAGCCCTAGTTAGAACAGAAGATGGAGTACAGAAGCCGGTGTACTACACAAGCAAGGCACTTCTACCAGCCGAAACCAGGTATTCACAGGCAGAGAAAATGACCCTAGTATTGGTTTCGGCAACAAGAAAGCTAAGGCCATATTTTCAAGCTCATACAATTCAGGTTCTCATCGACTGCCCATTAAAGTAAATTTTACAGAAGCCAGAGATTTCAGGAAGACCGACTAAATGGGCAATCGAGCTAAGTGAATTCGACATCCACTATGTCCCTAGGACATCCCTCAAAGGGCAAGTAGTGACAGATTTTATAGCAGAGTTCACAGAACCAAACCTGAAAGCAAAAAGAATGTTGAGAAAAAGTTCCCATGGAAATTGTATGTAGATGACTCTTCAAACACTCATGGCAGCGGGGCAGGGATTGTAGTATGCACTCCAGAAGAAGATGATGTTGAATGTGCCATGAGGTTTGATTTCAAAGCAACCATCAATCAAGCCGAGTATGAGGCGCTCCTATCTGGACTCAGAGTCTGTATAGCTCTCGGGGCGGATGAAGTTGAGATATTCAGCGATTCACAGGTAGTTGGCAACCAAGTCTTGGACAAGTACCGAGCCAAGGATGAAGGCATGATAGCCTACCGTGACATTGCAAAACAGCTCCTCCTGAAATTCAAGGAATACAAGATGACCCAGATCCCCAGGGAGGAGAATGAAAAGGCAGACTCATTATCCAAACTAGCATCAACAACAACCATAATCAGACCAAAGACTATTCCGATTGCGCATCATCTCAGACTAAGCACAACTGAACTGAAAAACTTATAAATTTTAGAAATCTGAACACCGCCAGACGGTTGGATGACTTAGCTGAAAAGGTTCCTGGAAGAATGAGTGTTTTCGAAAGATCCCTTGCAAACAAAACGTATCAGGTATAGATCAGCAAGATACACATTGATCGGAGGAGAACTATACAGAAGAGGGTATTCCCGAACACTCCAAAGGTGTGTATCAGAGGAGAATGCATATCGGATATTGCAGAAAGTCAACGGAGGATTTTGTGGAAACCATACTAGGGGTAAAAGTTTGGCACATAAGGTACTCAGGCAAGACTATTATTGGCCTACTCTGTTCTCAGACGCACAACAATGTTCGGAGAGTTGCAATACTTGCCAAAGGATTGCTAACAACATCCGACAACCCTCTGAGCAGCTCAGAAACCTCACATCCCCATGACCATTTTCCATGTGGGGTTTAGATTTAATCGGCCCAATGCCAGCCGGGACAGGGGGTGGAGCGAAGCATGCCATAATAGCCTTTGATTATTTCACGAAATGGGTAGAAGCTGAAGCATTGGTGCATATCATAGAAGCAAACACCACGAATTTCGTTAAAAGAATATACTTTATAGGTTTTGAGTCCCAAACACTATAATCACAGACAACGGCACCCAGTTCGATAACCTGAAGTTCAGACAGTTGTGCAAAGAGTACCAGATTGCCAATTACTATGCCACACCTGCCCACCCTCAAACAAATGGACCTGTTGAAGCAGTGAACAAAATCATCAAGCACACAATCAAGGCAAAGCTAGATGCCAAGAAAGGAAGCTGGGTTGAGAAGCTTCCCGAAGTACTATTGGTATATCGGACAATAACAAGAACATCAACATGAGAGACTCCATTCACCTTAGCATTTGGAACAGAAGCTGTTATCCCCATAGAAACATCATATGCATCACCCTGAGTCAGGCTATATGATGAAATTCAGAATAATGATATGCTATTACAAAGTCTAGATGAGCTAGAAGAGAAAAGGGAGAAGTCCCAAATACGAAACATGGCGTATCAGTAAAGAGTAGCTCGCCACTATAACTCTCATGTTCGGGTCAGGAAATTCCAGCTAGGAGACCTGGTACTCAAAAATGTGTCACTGAACACGAAAAATAAAATTGCAGGATCCCTAGCTGATAAATGGGAAGGCCCGTACAAGAAAAGGGAGAAGTCCCAAATACGAAACATGTCTAATGAAGGGGTTTTACCCCGACCATGCAATGCCCAATGTTTGAAGATTTTCTATCCTTAAATTATTTTGTTCTTTTTTCTAGTCAGGACAATTTTAATTAGATCAAATAGTAGCTGTGGAATTTAAGACTTTGTAGTTTTTACAGTTATTAAAAATCAAAACTCAGGATTTTCGAAAGATAAAAGCGTCAAACTCGGGATTTCCAAAAGAAAGCATATGATAATAAGAACATATGGAAGTTAAGCATGATAATAAGAACATGCAAACAGAATTCTCGGGACCGTGAATTTCCGAATGGGCGGAGAAGCTCGAATGAGCATGCCAGCCGAGCAAGGTCAATTGACCTTAGCAAAAAGGCAAACCCGATGCATCAGCTCGGGACGCTATCAGGAAAAATCCCTGTGAAATGCGTAGCTGTGTTAAGCGAAATAAAAAACTTAACGATTCGGTAAACCCTTGCACATAAAAACTGGGGAGAAGTTCTCGGTAATGCGTAAGGACTCGAACATATGATCATGGTGAGCCTTGATGTAATGTTCGGGTAGCAACCGTATGTGAAACACAAGTATAAAATTACTTGTCTGTTTTAAGATGACTCGGTTAATACAAGCCAGTTTAATAAGATACTTGGCATTAAAAATTATTCAGGGAACGAAACCGGTTTTATAAGATACTCGGTCAAGTTACCCGAACACCAGAAATAGTCAGTTTAATAAGATACTTGGCATAAAAATCGCCAGAGCCAGTTTAATAAAATACTTGACGGTTAAAGCTATTCGGAAAACAACCGGTTTAATAAGATACTCGGTGAAGTTATCCAAACATTAGAGTTGAATAACATACTCGGCAACAGTCAAGAAATTTCTTTAGCAATGAAAACAGATCAAGACCATTCAGCTCAGAAAAGATAAACTTGGGATTTTATTAATCTCTCCAAAGAATTCTTTACAAAGAATTAGAAATTTCTACAAATCAACAAAAAGAGTTACAAAGAATTTTTTACAATTCTACAAAAATCAAGGCTGTGAGGATTTCGAGCCCTTGCCAATACTCGGGTCAGACAACATCTCGTACTCACGGAGCAGACTTTCGTTAGAAGGCCAAGCAATTGTGTCGACTGAGTCATCCATCCATTGGCTGTAATCCTCTCCTGGAATTGGCCCGACATCAGGCTTCACACCCTCCACGACCGACTCTTGACAAGCGTAGAAGGCCGAGAAGGAGTGTTCTGATGGAATCTCTAAATGCATAGGATGGGGCTCTTTGCCTCGGCTACGACAGTAAGCTCTCCATTCCTTCATCTGAGTCTGAAGAGACTCCAAGGACCGATCCACATAATGTTTGATTGACAGCTCCCAATTGGTTAGGGCCTTCTCAGTTGCCCGATTCTTGACTTTAAAGAATTTGCCAGCTGAAACCAGCCCTCGTTGAAACTCCCAAAAGAGAATAGCATCGTAGGCAGGGGATCTTTTAAAACGATCCACCCCTTGTACTTCAAGTTCCAGCCTAGCCTCTCGGGATAAGGATTCGACTGTCAACGCTTGGCGCTCCAAATCTTTAATTTTTTGCTCATACGTCGACTTAGACTGCTCCGCTTCCTGCTCGGCCTTGAGCATTGATTTATGGGCAGAAGACAATAAGTTCTGAAGTGATGTTGCTTTTTCTTCTATAGAAGAAGCCCTCTCCTCGGCCTCCATCTGCTTTGCCAGACAGTGATCTGTAAAAACTTGTGCAAAACCAACCTCCTGTTGATAAGACGTTTCGACTCGAGCACGTCGATCCTTACTTTCCTTTAGCAGAGCTTCCAGACGCCTTATTCGATCAGCTTGATGTTGCTGCGTCTGAACTAGCTCAGCGAATTCGGCCACCATCTACCAAAAAGGTTTAATTAAAAATCTGAAAATCGGGCAAACAAGCAAAACAATTAAAGAAAAGGGTAACTTACATAAGATGCACTGTTGAAAAAATTCTGAAGACGGTCAGTCAAAGAGCTATCTCGGAAATAGCTCCAACGGTCATCTCTGATAAAAGCCCGACCAGATGACATCTCCCGCAGCATATTCTGGGGAAAATGATATGAAAGAACCCCGAGGATTCAGCCCCTAGATTTCCAACCTCGGGGGTAGGGGAACCCTTGTTCGGATCTGAAGCCGCCGCATTCCCTGACGCTCCAGCATCAACGCTCGGGGGAATCTCATCCACAACATCTTCATCGTTGGAGTCAATGAATGAGACCACTAGAGGGACCTTAAGTGGGCGAGTCAGGGAGCTAACTGCTTTTCGCTTCTCACCCAGAGAATGGTGGAAGCTTAGATCAGTTGCGGGATCTTCCTGATTATCATCCCGGAAGGACTCAAAGAATTCAGGATCTACGGGTACTTGTCCCACGAAGGTATTACCTCCATTACCAGCCTCTGACCGTTCGACATGCTCTTCACCAGGATCATTGCTTTGCCTCTCCCCGTCATTAGGCATATGGGAATGATCCGTTGGGCCACTCAGACCACTAGACTCCCCTGCTGTCGGTTGAACGGTGTTCTCGGGGACATATTCGGGAATTTACTATTCGACCGTATCAGTTTCCTTATCAGATTCAGGTAGGGCAATGCCTTCGTTGCTCTAACGAGAAGCCTCTTTCCTGCTCGCCTGAAAAATTGACTTCATTTGACAAACCTGAAGATCGCAGACGATGTCTGTATCGTACACTTAAAAGAAAAAAGGAACCGCATCAGAAAACACAAAGTAGAAAATAATAACAATGGAAAGGAAAAGGTTGTAAAAATCACTTACACCGCCTGCGAGAGCCTGAAATCTGTTCAAAGAAGCCAAGCTCGATCATCTTCGTCTCAACAAAAAGATAAGTCTTGCTCATCTTCTCCAAAGTGCGAACTGCCGCCCGAGCAAGTTTGTTAAGCTCCGCATCGCTGTACTCAATTTTTTTTTGTTACAAATCTCGGGGAACAGAAGAAACGGGGGATCTTCAACACCGTCTGAGTACCCCCAGCTGAAACAGTAACTTCAAGCCCGAGACTCTCTCCAGCGAAAAATCAACTGTTTTTCCAGAACTTGTTGGACGTAGGAAATCCCCATATAAAACCCCTCTTTTTAGGGTCAATAGAGATATCAGCTTCCCGACTCACTTTTGTCCCCTTATGGACCCGTCAATTTGGTGAATTAGACATGAGGAAGTATGTCCCCGACTTGCTCGATTGCCTCAGTGTAAAGAAGTGCCTGATTTCATTTGAGGATGGCTGCGATAAGTTCATCCGGCTGTACATGTTCCACATGCACATCAAAATTTTATAGCTATTCAGGGCAAGCTGAGCCGGAGCAATCCCTGCTTCAGCCAAAAACCATGCAATGAATGGCTGGAAGGGAAGAATGACGCCTGGAGTAGAGCATGGATCCGTAGATCACCACCATACCCGGGGGAGGATTCCATGCAGCTCTATCACCCACTGGAATCAAAGTGACCGAATTGGGCAAATTGATTCGGGAACGATACTTTTCTATTTCATCTGCCCCGACTACGTTCGGCTCAGTATCAAATCCACTCGGGCGAGTAACAGAGAAAAAAAGGCTAAAGATTTTGGATGACTCTTCAACGTCGTTCTCATTAACAGTCTGTTCCCGAATTTGAATATCTCCTGAGTTGTACTTACGGACTTCACTTATACTTTGATGTTTCCCCATCCTTCGAAGAGGCACCCTGTGATTAGAAACGTCAGTGTCAGAACTAGATGAAGAACTGGATACAAGACTAAAAGTGACGTCAGGGTGAAGCCCAGAAACATCAACTTCTAAAAATGGAGGTTCATCAGTAGAGATTTCCCCCAATAATCTTCTAATGCAGGAAACCAAATGAAAATCCCCGCGTTCTAATGCATCAAGAGCAATATTAAAAAGACGATGACGGGAAGATGACTCCATTAAAACTAACCTTAAATTAAGTTTGATGCAAGATCTTCAACGAAGAATCGCGACCTTCTGCATAAAGAAATCTGGATTTAAGAAATTTTTCTGCTGAAAATCGTTGAGAATGAACCAACGGTGTCTCTCAGCAAAGAATTTAAAGAAATAATAACACGAAACCCTAGGATCTCAAGGCGGGAAAGGAATAATGATGAGGATTGATGATGTAGGCGATGCACGGGGAAACGCATAAGTCGTTTCTCATAAATGATATCGAAAAACGAAGAGGCAAAGGACACGTGGCAAAAAAAGAACTTGCATTCGCCGCCAGAACTTTAAAACGTCACCGTCATTAAAGATTTTGCGTAAGGAGGCAAATCGAATTTGTAGGGTCACCATTAAGACACATCATTATGACAAGATATTTACTCGGGCCCTAAAAAGATATTGAAAAAACTAATTAAAATACTTTTGCCAGAAAATGAAACCTTGTTCAGCAAAAATATTTTAAGAGGGTATTGTCGTAAGTGAATTTTATCGGATAAACACGTCATCTTCAAAAAGGATAAATTGCCAGGTGGACATCTGAAAAGGTATTCAGAAAATATCCTACAAGATAGCACCGGAGAAGAGAAAACCCGAGTAAGAAAATGTTAAACAAAATCTACCCAGGATCAATTAAATACTACTCGAGATCAGATAAATGACACTCGGGACTGATTAAGTGACATTTCTACTCGGGAACAAATGGCGTTACTCGGGACCAGCAGGTATTGCTCTTACTCGGTCAAACATGATGAAAATCAAATAAAGGCTCCAGTGCATAGCTTGCGTGGATCAAGTCATTAGGCTGCACAGAGATATCCATATCAAAAAGGAATCATAATAAAAATAGAATATTAAACAGGAAAGGTTCCCAATTAGGCAACAACTTTACTTCTTTAAAAAGACTGCTCTTGTAAAGAAATAAGTCCTAATTGGACTACGTTGCTAGAGTCTCATTCACTCTCCATACAAGACTCTGAAACAGGAAAGAAGACAATCAGCTTCAAGCAAGTACATAATTGTAATTAAATACAAAGATTTATTACTTGTACAAAGCAGATTAGGGTTCTATAAACATATAAATAGACCCATAATCTCAAAAGAGGATATAGAGCAATCATAGAAAAATAGAGAGAAAAGAGAGATTGAGGATTGTAATAACTTTATTCATAGTGGATTTTGGCTTGGTTGATCATTCAACCACTCGTGGATGTTTCTTCGACCATCAGAGTTTTACCACGTAAAACGTGTGTCTTGATTACTTTCTCTAGTCTCTTTCTCTTTAAATTGATAGCCGAAATCCAATCATTGTTGGCATATCAAAAAATCGACGTCAACATCATATAAATTAATTAAAAAGTAAGATAAAATATCCCCTAAATTTTGAAACGACTTGGTTGAATTAGAAGAGACAGAAAAATTCAATTAAAAAGGGAAAATCTGAAATCTGAAACGTTTGAGTTAGATTAATTAGAAGAGACGTTCAATTTTAAGGCAGAATATTAAATAGGACCAAATCAGGGAGAATTTAAGGGCATATAATTTGGGATTGCCTTTTGATTCTACAAATCCGCCATCAAAGCCTCCTAACATTATCATTAATCAAGTAATAACCATTATTTTAATTGTATGAATTTAGCATGGCAATTTAAGAATCAATGTATTTCATTATTGCATTTTAAAGGTTTTTATTAAATTATTTTTTTGACTAAATTGAATATGAAAGATTAGATTTGAGAAGATTAACATACTTTAATTATTTTATTTTTGGTTCATTGAGAAAAATTTATTTGGTTGAATGATGTTATTAATTAAGGTATTTATCTTTTAAAAATAAGAAAATAAAATAAAGGCTAATACGATGGCCACATTGTAGTAACCTAGCTCTAATAATGACATGTGTATCATATTTTAATTATTTTATTTTTGGTTTATTGAGAAAATTTTATTTGGTTATATGATATGATTAATTAAGGTATTTATCTTTTAAAAAATAAGAAAATAAAATAAAGGTTATTAATATTGAAATGTTGCAGCAACCTAACTCTAATAAAGACTTGATACCAACATGCACATATATAATTCTTTAAAAATAAATTAAGGTATTTTTACATCGTAAAAATATTTCAACAGATTAAATATTTATTAATAATATAAAATAATATCACATGTTACTTTCACATTAGATGAAACTATTGATAATATATTATTATTATATATTATAATAAATTAATTATATCAATTTTTATTATATGATTATTATATTATTATTATATATGAAAACTTAAATACTTAATACTAACATAAATTGCCATATGATGACTTCCGGTTAAAAAAAACTTTTATTGATATATGATTAAATTATATATGATTATATATTTGATTTGATTATTTTGTAAGATTATTATATATTATTGATTTGAATATTTTCTCAGTATTTATTAAATTGTCACATAGTGGCTCCTGGTTAAAAAAAGCTATTATTATTTTATTATATATGATATGAAATATTATTAGTTACCTTTCTTTAGAAAATTTGTTATTATTGTAATTCTAAATTGTAGAATCATAGACTTATAGAGTAAGGAAATCACTTGTATAAATCTTGTATTGATTCAATAAAATAATTGCATTGGGAAAATAAATTCTACATCCATTGGGTGTCCATTGATTTACCTAGCTTATTCTATAATTTTCAAATCTCTTGAGCTAAGTTTTGAACATTGTTGTTATATCTACTTTTTCTTATTTAGTATTTTCTTGTTATCATTAATCATTTCTCTTGTATTTAAGTGTGAGAGAAATACTAAGAGGGTGTATTCAATCAAGATTTGAGACTTCATCATATTTTTAAAGTCTATGGATATCCGATTCATATTTACAAGGAAACCAAGACACTGGGGTATTCTTGACTTTGAAGGAATCTAATAAATTCCAATGAAATATATTCAATTCTGACTTGTAAGAAGTCCAAACAAATTTGAGTATATTAAAAAAGTCGTGGATTTGGATGGAATTTTTTAAATGATGGATTTCAATGGAATTTTAAATGAAAAATATAAATAGAAAAGACATTCACAAATCTCCCCCAATACCAAAAGATTTCTAATGATTTCACACCCTCTCTCGGTTCCACATCTCAGAAACCTCACTAGAATTCAAGTAAGCACGTGTCAATGATTTTTGTGTTTTTTTTGTTCTCGGTTTTTATTATGTCAAATGGTTTTTGGTTTTTGATTCTCTACTATAATAAAAACAAGATTCAAATTTTTAGGGTTTAGCAAATTTGGGGCTTTTGGGATTTTAAGTGATAAATCATGAAACCTAAGTGTTTATGCAAATGGTATAATATAAAATTAATTCCTTTTCCTTCTTCTCTCACATTGTATCTTCCAATGGAGTCCTCCACTGTTCTCTGATCCTTTCACGGTAATCACATCTCTCTCTATCTGTCTCAGCCGGTTTATTTTTATAGTATTGTTTTATTGCTCAGCTGATTTTTGTTTTTGTGTCAGATTAGAGATATATAATTGTCTCGTTATCTATTTTGAAATTGATTATTGAGCTAATCGTATAAGTGATATGTATGTTTGTATTCATATATATATATATATATATATATATATATATATATATAATTTATTTGCTTATCTATTTTTATATTTGATTTGGATATTGAGTAGTGCCGCTGAATTGAAATGGAGTCCATTGTTGATTTTTGACGAAATTTTACTGTATTAGTTTTTTTGAAACAAAATTAGAACTGATATATGTATATGTTGAATATCCAACAACAAAATCCTAATTTATACCCAATGATAGATAGATCTGAGTCAAATCACTGATAGAATTGAGTGATCGACTCTCTAAAATCAGATAACGGAATTTGCCTAACCCTAGCCCAAACCGTTCTAAGCAGTCCAATGAGAAAAACTGAATCTAAAAGAAATAGGATGAACCATAGCTGAATCAATTTTATTGATAGAACATTCAAAAGGACAACAACCCTAAAAATAATTGTTCTATTTATAATACGGCTAGTTTTCTATTTTCCTATTCTATCATAGTCAAAGTAAGAAACTAATGTAAAACATAATTAAAATAAAAGAACCCCAACGTATAATAAAACAAAAAAAACGCAATCCTAATTAAGGTGTAACATAATTCTTCCTCAGGTCATATCAATTACACCCACTTCTTGTTTGTCAATAGTTTGTTCACTTCCAACCAATAATGCTAACCTCTCTCCAATTCTTTTAGATTTTCTAACAGTCTCAACATTCACCCGCTTTTCAAGACTACCCTTGTCCTCAAGGGAAAAATCTGGAAAACGTTTTACTATCTCGTCATAGTCTTCCCAAGTAGCCTCCTCTCTAGGGACCCCTCGTCATTGAACCAGAACCAGCCACACCTTTGTCATACCACGTTCCTTTTTCCAACTGCGATATTGGAGAGCTGTTGTAGGCTGTAGCAACATGTTACCCTCTGTATCAAACGCCGGTAAATCACTCGAAATGAGACTCAGGTTTTCCACTCTCTTCTTCAATACAGTAACATGGAACATTGGATGCAATCTAGAAGTAGAAGACAACTCCAACTTGTAAGCCACCTCACTTATCCGCTCTAACACCTTAAGAGGCCCATAATACCGCTGCGACAATTTTACATTGAACTTTTTATTTAGAGATTTTTACCGATATGGTTGAAGTTTGAGATACACGAAATCTCCTAGCTCAAAAGATACATCTCGTCTGCCTTGGTCATAATACTTCTTCATTCTCCTTTGAGCCTTCTCAAGTAGCCTCATCTCTAGGGACCCCTCGTCATTGAACCAGAACCAACCACACCTTTGTCATACCACGTTCCTTTTTCCAACTGCGATATTGGAGAGCTGTTGTAGGCTATATCAACATGTTACCCTCTGTATCAAACGCCGGTAAATCACTTGAAATGAGACTCGGGTTTTCCACTCTCTTCTTCAATACGGTAACCTGGAACATTAGATGCAATCTAGAAGTAGAAGGCAACTCCAACTTGTAAGCCACCTCACTTATCTGCTCTAACACCTTAAGATGCCCATAATACCACTGCGACAATTACATTGAACTTTTTATTTAGAGATTTTTACCGATACGGTTGAAGTTTGAGATACACGAAATCTCCTAGCTCAAAAGATACATCTCGTCTGCCTTGGTCATAATACTTCTTCATTCTCCCTTGAGCCTTCTCAAGCTTTATCTTCACCGTAGCAAAACCTCATCTCTAGCCACCAACTCTCTCTCGACTTCTTCATTTCTAGCCATCCCTTTCTCATAAGTGCTTAACATCGGTGGTGGTCGCCTATACATTACTTTAAACAGACTCATGATAATAGAAGCATGATATGACGTGTTGTACTAGAACTCAGCCCATGAAATGTACTCTTTCTATCTCTTTTGCTCCTCATGACAATAGCACATTAGGTACTGCTCAAGAGTCAGATTCACAACCTCTGTTTGTCCGTAAGTCTGCGGATGGTATGAGGAACTTGCCGTCTACTTGATGGCCTGCAAAGTAAATAATTCTTGCCAAAAAGAACTCATAAATAGTTTCCCTCGATCAGTCACGATACTCTACGGAATCCCATGTAATTTCACGACATTTTCCACAAACATCTTAGCCACACTACTAGCGGTGAAAGAATGTTTGAGCGGAATAAAATGGGCTCCCTTGCTCAACCTATCCACCATGACCAGAATTGACTCTACTAGGCAGCCCTTCTACAAAGTCCATGATTAAGTCCTCCCAAATTTTCTCTTGCATTTGTAATGGTTGCAACAACCCCATAGGACGCCTTTGGTCATACTTCTCATTCTGACAAACATCACACCCAACCACCAATTTCTTCACTTCATTTTTAAGGCCCTCCTAATAGAAAAAGTTTTTTATCCTTATATAAGTACGCAACCATCCATAATGACCTCCTTCTTTGCTATTGTGAAAATGAGCTAGAATCCCCACTCTTAACCTTGGTTCCCCCAGGTACATATACATAGTTTTTATAGTGCAATAGCCCATTTTTATAGCGAAAAGTCTCTGCACCACCCTCGTGGTTCTCCAACTTCTTACGAATCTCCACCACTCGGGCATCAAATGGCATAGCCTCCTCAATTTGATCCCAAACTCGCCATTTAGCCCCACTTAGTGTCATCTGCCTCACCATCTGCATACACAAACCATAATACTGAACTGGCTTTTTTTCTTGATGAGACATCAACTACTTTGTTTTCCCTACCAAGTTGGTAGACAATATCATACTCAAAACCAAGAAGCTTAACTAAAAACTTATGCTGCTACGAGGTCACAATTTTCTGCTCCAACAAGTGTCTCAAAGCTTGTTGATCGATGACAATGGTAAATTTCCTGCTCAATAAATAAGGTCTTCACATATTCACCGCGTGCACCACTGCTAACATCTCCCTAGCATAAGTACTCCAAGCATTCTTCATTTGTCCTAAAGCCTTGGAAACAAATGCCAGATCCATCTACTCTTGTACCAGAACTGCCCCAATCCCCTCTCCACTCGCATCGGTATAAACCTCGAATGGTTTTTCAAAATTGGGCAATGCCAACACAGGGGTTTAAGTCATAACCCTCTTTAAATCTTCAAAGGCTTTCTTTGTTTCTTCCATCCACTCAAAACTGTATTTTTTTAACAAATCAGTCAATGATTTTGCCATCAGTCCATAATACCTCACAAACCTCCGGTAGTAACCTGTTAACCCTAGAAATCCTCTCAGAGTCGACATATCTTTTGACAATGGCCAGTCCACCATAGCCTCAATCTTTCTAGGATTAACCCTAATTCCCGCTCCTAAAATTATGTACCCAAAATACTGTAATTCCTCCTGCACAAAGTCACATTTTGAAATTTTAATAAAAAAATGATGTTGCTCTAGTATCCATAATACCAACTCCAAATGCTTCAGGTTCTCCTCTATTGATTTTGAATACACCAAAATATTGTCAAAGAACACTAGAACAAACTTCCTCAGATAAAACTTCCTCAGATAAGGTCTAAAAATTGAATTCATAGTTGCCTGGAATGTAGAAGGTGTGTTGCACAACCCAAATGGCATCACCTGATACTCATAAAACCTCGAATGCGTCTGAAAGGCTGTTTTGTGCTCATCTGACTTTGGTGGTACCCAGCTCGTAAATCTAGCTTGGTGAACTCACACGCCCCATGTAACTCATCTAACATCTCATCAACCGTCGGAATAGGAAATAGATCATTCACGGTTGCCTCATTCAGAGCCCGATAGTCGGCACAAAACCTCCAAGTCCTATATTTTTTCCTCACCAATAACATTGGAGACGAAAACGGACTTTGACTCTGCATGATTAATCCATTCTTCAACATCTCATCTACTTGTCTCTCAATCTCATTTTTTTGAAAATGAGTATACCTATATGGAGGCACATTGACCGATTTTGCCTTATCTTTCAAAGTAATACGGTGATCAAAATGGCGAGATGGTGGTAAGCTAGTTGGCACTTTTGGAACTTATCGATGATTTACCACTACCTTACGTACTATCTCGGGTAGCTGCTGTAATTCATCTTGCAACTCATTTGTATTTTTTTCTCACTTTCCCCACCTTTTTGATCTTCAGCATTCACTATGCAAAGCATTGGGCACCCCCTTTGTAAAGCCTGTCTATCATCTGAGCTTCACATTGTTTAATTTCCTTGAGAGGTAAAGCAACATATATTTTTTTCCACCCAATTTGAATTCCATCGTCATGGCGCAAAGTCTGTAACCACCTTACCGATACTCTTCAACCAAGCTTTGCCTAACACCATATCTACCCCCACCAAAGACAACACATGTAAATCAGTCGTAGTCCTGACTCTTTGCACGTTCATCTTCACCTCTTGAACCTCTTCCTCACATTTAAGTTTTTCCCCATCAGCCACCTTCACATCAAACGGTTCTATGGCAGCCCCTCACAGCCCAATCTTCCTTACGATATTTGTGTTAATGAAATTGTGAGAGGAACCAAAGTCTACCAACATCAAAACCTCAAACTTACCAATCCATGCTATAAGCCTTATAGTGGATTGTTTCAAAACTCCAGACATGGCATTTAAAGACAACTAGGCTTCACATTTATTTTCTCCCAATTCAGCCACCATAACTCTCCCACATCACTAACAACATCATCATTTGATTCACTTGAGTCGATGATCATAAATATCCTTTCAGTTCGGCATCGATAATCCTTGTTCCATTTCTCTCTGCATTTGAAGCACATACCCATTTTGATTCCCTCTTGAACCTTTTCCTTTGTCATTTTTTTTACGTCTTTGCCTTTCTTCTTGGAGCTATCCTCAATAGATCACTTTCCTTTCCAGGAATCTTTGTTTGTCTATGATTTAAAAATTTTATTCCCAGAACTCTCCTTAAACTACTTCTTTTCACTGTAGTAACTATCCTCTGAAATCTCTGTTATCTTTATTGCTTCGGTCAATCTTTAAGGTTGCTTTAGTTTTATCTCCCTCGCTAACCACGGCTTCAACCCTTCAAAAAAAGTCCTCAATAATGACTCTTCTGACCACCCCTTGACCAAAATCTGCAATCGGTGAAACTCTTCAATATATACATGAACTGGTGATGGTCCCCATTGGGACAAAAACTCCTGCTCAAAGGCCGTCTAACCCATTTTCCTTCCATCTTGCTCATACTAAGCTTTGATCCATCTCCATCAACTGTTAGCATTCCCATCAAGTTAGATACATGCAGTAGAAACCCGATTGACCCTCGTCACTTCATAGACCTAAAAGCAGTGCTCCACATTGTCCAACCACTCATGTGGATCTCTACCATCAAAATATGGAAAATCGACCTTCGGCTTTCTAGGTCCTCGACTATAGTACCTCTCTCTTCGCCTATCACTTTTATATACTGCAACACCTCTCCAGGTTCCCTTTGCTGCCCATAAATTGGCATTCGACCACGATGCCTCCTGTCCAATCTCATATCATCCTTAAATCCATCATCCATCATCCATCTCTCCCTTAGAAACCCTATCATGCAACCAATGCTCCACCACCGATGGCCCACGTTCCACTCGTCATCCTCGCTTATACCGTTCACGATTTCCGATCGGATAAGGCTCGTCTACCTTACTGTCAAGAATTCTACCTCACGCCATGAACTACGTGATCTCTGTCCATCCCCTTGAGTCCTTCCACCTACCGGTTCTTTCCCTTTGTTTTCAGCCAACTGTTGTTCAAGTTTCTTAATTGCATTATTGTTTGATTTAGTCAGATGTGCTATGGATGTCGTCAGTTCTGATAGGGACTTGAAAATCCGATATTGATTCTCCTTCAAGCCTTCAAACCGCTGTTCGTTAGTCTTCGATCCAATCCCTTGAATAATAGAATCCTCCTAGATCACATGGTTGCTGATTTTTTTTAAGCCGCTGAAACCTCTCAATGAAAGCACTAAATTGTTGAGGACTTAGATTCAAAGTTAAACCACTCACATAATTGAGTAATCGACTATCTAGAGTCAGAAAACAGAATTTACCCAACCCTAGCCCAAACCGTTCTAAGCAGTTCACTGAGAAAAACCGAATCGAAAAGAAATTGGATGAACCCTAGCTGCGTCCATTTTATTGATAAAACATTAAAAAAGATAACAACATTAAAAAAAAAATAGTTCTATTTATAATAGGGCTAGTTTTCTACTTTTCTATTCTGTCATAGTCAAAATAGGAAACTAATCTAAAATATAATTAAAATAAAATAACTAAAATAAAAGAACCTCAAAATAAATAAAAAAGCAAAACAATAAAACAAAAAAATAAAACGCAATCGTAATTAAGACGTAACATAATTCTTCCTCAGGTCATATCAATTGCACCCATTTCTTGTTTGTAAATAGTCTATTCACTTCCACCCAAGAATGTTAACCTCTCTCCAATTCTTTTAGATTTTCTAATAGTCTCAACAATATGTATGCATTTGAGCAATTTGTATTAGTAGTATGTATGTATGCATTTATGTGATTTTTGTGTGTGAATTTTGGTGGTGTTTTAAGTGGATAATGATGATGTTGGAAAATTTGTGTTGTAACAAGGGCATGATTGTAGGAGGAATCATCATCAAATCCTATTGAGCTCTTTTTGAGTGTAATTTGGATAAAGAATCTCTTTGATAATCTTCTTGTTGTGATTCTCCACTTGAATGTATAGGTTCAGTTAGTGTTACGGCTTAAAACCATATAGTTTAGTTATGCAACATATTTTCTATGTCTATACGTTGGGTATTTTGTAGTAATTGTATAAAGTACATAGTTGTTGTGATGAGAAGCAAAACATAATTAGTTGATATAATATTTAGGATTCACATCACTTTCAACTAAGGGCTTTTTTACCGATTAATTACTTTTGATTTTTTACGGGTGGTATTCTATATAAAACGGCTCATCAGAGCATTCACATAACTAATGAAATAGAGGAAGAGGAAGAGGAAGTTAAGGGAGAGGAAGTGGAAAATAGTGGATTAAAAAAAATGGAGAAAGAGATGGAAGAAGAAGAAATGGATGAAGAATTTTATCAAGCAATTAAACATTTATTGATGGCAATTCATGTAGTAGTCCATCTGTTAAATGAGTTTGTGGTTATCATATGTGCTAAGAAATTTGAACGTCCATTAACTCGGTGACCAATAACTTCGACCGGATACAATTATATACACAAAACATTGAAACATGGTCCTCAAGACTTTGGGCAATTGTATCGAATGTATCTAGACGTGTTTCAAAAGTTAAGCTGCATTATTAAAGAAAAAAAACACTTTACATAATACAATATTTGTTTGTATAGAAGAAATGTTTGACACGTTTTTACTAATCGTTGGTCAAAACAGTCGATATTGCTAGAGTTATTATATTTTGGAGTTGAGATTGGATTGTTAAAATGTCAACATTTTTTTTTCTTTTGATATGGAACACTGTAATGTGTTTTTTTTTTAAATCCAACAATTGGCCATGATAATTAGAATTTAAAAAGTCAATTATGTTTTCTATAAAATTTTATAATTTTTCTTAATATAATAGTAGTCTTAAACTATTATATGATGAACAATTAATTTTTTTTTTCAAGAAAAATTCATTCAATTCCATACAATTCTATATAAATGTCCAATAAACTCCAATTAATTCTTTACACAATTCTAACAAAATCTATTTGGGATTTGTGGATTCCACTAAAATCTATCACTTAAAACAAATCTATTAAACTCCACCGAAATCTATATTGAATACTTATCCCTAAGTGTTGGAAATCCAAATGTGGAAAATAACTTGGTAAAAGATTGGTGTGTGTTACAATAATTCGAGGTTTGAGGAAGAGGAATGACTCGAACTCACAATTTCTTATTGTAATTGTGAGGGGATACCAATGGTCCAACTTCATCTTGTTATTTCATCTCTTTAATTTGTACAATTTACTTATATTGTTTATATATATATATATATATATATATATATATATATATATATATATATATATATATATATTCGGTTGGTGGATCCATACCTTAAGTAGTCTAGCTAAAAGATCTATAATAGGACACACCAAGACCATAACAATTTCTACTCCTGTTCAGACTAATGATCCAACTACTTTTTAGTCAACTTCCACCTAAGCACAGACTACTACTACTACTACTTTTGAGCCTGATGGCATTGATGTATTATGTTATACCATTTTGATGCATTTTGTAGGAAATCCCAATATTAACCAAGGAAAAGAATTTTCGAAGATTCAAAATTTAAAGTGTAAAAAGTTAAGCGATTTCAAATGGTATAAAGATATTTTCTTAACAAGAGTTTTTCAAAGACCTGACAATGCCAACTCATATTGGAAAGAAAAAATTATTTCAGGACTTCCAAAACTATTTTCTAATAAATTTAGAGATGAAATGGTTAGACAAATGGGATGGTCTGACTGGTCACAGATTGATTTAAATACATGGACCTATGGTGAAATTATTGCTGCTATTAATATTGTTGCCCTCCAATTATGTAATGACCTTAGATTAAAGAGTCAGCTTAAACAACAAAAATTAACAACTAGAAAAGAGTTAGGTTCCTGGTGTGAATAATTTGGTTTTGACAAATTACCTTCCTATAAAAAGAAAAATAAGAAGCATCCTAAGATCAATTACGATTGGGCAAAAAATTATCCTTATATAATTGATAGAAATCGCAAAGCCAATAAAAAGGGAGATATTATATGGTCCCCTAAGAAATCCAAAAAAATTTCCTCTAAAAAGAAAACTTATTACAAAAAGACAAACAAATGTTTTAAATGTGGAAAAGAAGGTCATTATGCTAACAAATGTTCTGACCAGATAAAGAAGATTAATAGCTTAGACTTAGATGACCAAGTTAAAGAGAAAATTTTACAAGTTTTATATATGGATTCCAGTCCTTCTTCATCATCCTCCTCTGACAATGAAATTCTAATTATTAATGAATCTTCCTCAGACTCAGAAACCTCTTCATCTTCCTCAGAATCTGAACCTGGAACCCAGCCCTATTTTTGTAAAGAAATAAATGTCCTTGACAAACAAGATTACTCTTTAATGATTAGCATGATTGACAGTATTGAAGACCCCATCCAGAAAGCCCAGTACCAAACAATTACAACAAAAAATCACTAACGAACCTTCTTCTAGCAACAACAATAAACCTTTAAATGAAGCAAAACCCTTCAAAAATGCCCCTTTTGAAACCCCAGATTTTGAACAAAATGTTTTAGGAAAATTTCATACTAAATCTAGAAAAGTTACCATTCCTGACCTATAAAAGGAAATCATTAGTATCAAAGAAGAAATAAAAATTTGCAAGATCCAAATACAAGAATTACAAGTCATGAATGCCCTTGATAAAAAATTCCCTAAAAGAGCTCTCGAAAAACAAACTACCGACTTTAACAGTTCTGACGAGTCTGACAAAGAACCTGAAAATGACGACCACCAAAATCTTTTAAGTCTAGACCAGATTAATACCATCCAAGAAGTAAAAATACAAAAATGGTTTGTTGAAATTGACATTAGAATTGCCTCCAATTACAACATTCGTGCTACTGCTCTTATTGACACAGTAGCTGACTTAAATTGTATTGTAGAATCTTTAGTTTCTACTAAATACCTTGAAGCCACCACTGAAACTTTATATGGGGCTAACAAAATTAAACTAGATATCAAATATAAACTTGCTAATGCCAAAGTATGCAACAGTTGAGTTTGTTACAATAATGATTTTATTGTGGTTAAGACCCTTTCTCAGAATGTAATTCTAGGATTGCCTTTTTTATACCTAATTTCTCCCTTTAAAGTTATAACTGAGGGAATTGTGACTGAATATCTGGGAAAAGAAATTTTATTCCCTTTCATTTTCCCTGTTCTTGTAAGAGATCTAAATGTCCTAAGGGATAATAATATTTTCTCTGAAAACCCTAAAACTGTTGACTATTACATTGCCACTTTGACCAGAAAACAGAACCAATTAACTTTTTTAAAAGATGACTTGAATTTTCAAAGACAGGATGAAAAATTAAAAGAACCTTTTCTCCAAGAAAAGATAAAAACCTTTAAAGAAATGTTAGAAAGAGAGGTTTGTTCGTCTATACCAAATGCATTTTGGGATAGAAAAAAGCATATTGTAACCCTCCCTTACACCAAAGATTTTAATGAAAAAGGTGTTCCAACCAAAGCTAGACCCATACAGATGTCTACTGATCTAATCGACCATTGCAAAAAGGAAATACAGGATTTAATTGAGAAAAAATTAATTAGATCCTCTAAATCCCCATGAAGTTGCCCTGCTTTTTATGTTTAGAAAAATACAGAAATAGAAAGAGGAGTTCCCAGGCTAGTTATTAATTATAAATCTTTATATGATGCTTTACAATGGATCAGATATCCTATGCCTAATAAATCAGACCTATTAAAAAGACTTTATGATTCTATTATTTTCTCAAAATTTGACATGAAGTCAGGATTCTGGCAAATCCAGATTACTGAAAAGAACCGTTATAAGACAGCTTTTACTGTTCCATTTGGGCAGTATGAATGGAATGTTATGCCATTTGGCCTAAAGAATGCCCCTAGTGAATTTCAATGTATTATGAATAATATTTTTAATCCTTATTCTGGATTCTCCATTGTCTATATCGACGATGTATTAATATTTTCAAAAACCATTGACCAACATTGGAAACATTTAGAAACCTTTTTTAAAACTGTTAAACATCATGGGTTAGTTATTTCTGCCCCTAAAATCACCCTTTTCCAGACTAGCATCAGATTTTTAGGTCATAATATCAAGAGAGGAACAATTGTTCCCATTCAAAGGAGTCTATAGTTTGCTGACAAATTTCCAGATGAAATAAAGGACAAAAAACAATTACAAAGATTTTTGGGATGTTTGAATTACATTTCAAATTTTTATAAAGAGCTTAGTATTATCTGTAAACCCTTTTTCCAAAGATTAAAAACAAACCCTCTTCCATGGACTGATGAACATACTAAGGCAGTTTTACATGTAAAAAATTATGTCAAAAAACTATCATGCTTGACAATTTGTCACCCTACGGCTCCAAAAACTGTTGAAACTGATGCATCAGATATTGGGTATGGTGGTGTTTTAAAACAAAAAATTAATGACCAAGAATGTCTTGTCAAGTATGTTTCAGGATCCTGGAACGACACCAAAAAAAAATATTCGACTGTAAAGAGGGAAATATTAGCAATTGTTTTGACAATTCAGAAATTGCAAGATGATTTAATAAATCAAAAATTTGTTTTGAGAGTTGACTGTCAGTCAGTAAAATTTATTTTGAAAAAAGATGTAAAAAACCTTGCCTCTAAACAAATCTTTGCTAGATGGCAAACACTTTTATCTGCTTTTGATTTTGACATTGAATATATTAAAGAATCAGAAAATAGTCTCCCAGATTTTTTGACCAAAGAATATTTACAGGGAGAAAAATGACCAGCACAAACAAAGGTCGTGGTGGTGGCCAAAGCCCTGGTGGCAGAAGCTCCACAAGATCTGACTTATCAGACAAGAATTCAGACTTATCGACTTATCATACTTCCCCTAGAGGAAGTCATAAAGACAAGTATGCTATTTCACTCATATCTCAGCCCAGATCCCCACATAACCTACCTATTCATTTTCCCCCATTACCTTCTTTTGGGCTTTCCTCTAGCCGAAGCCCAAGCCAAAGCCCAATCCATACGACAAACACCTTCTCACCCTTAGCAATTGATAGTAGCTCTTTTAAGGCAGTTGTGTCTTCAAAAGTGAGCCCACACTCAAATAAACAAGACAAGATTTTAGCCCAAGCTTCACAGACAGCCCTCCCTAAAATCAACCAGCCAACCTATTCCTATGTCAATAACCCTTCTTTGACCGATTTTTTGCCATGAAAGAGCATTTTCTGCATGACCATTATTTTAGGGAACCTAAAAAACTGACGGATGATATTATCAACCCCTTGTTTGGAAGGATTCCGGAAGATTTGACAAAAAGACATATTTTCTATGAGTTCATTCTCGTAGATACAGACTCAATTTTTATTTCAGATGTTTTTGACAAAATCGACGAGGAAAAATTGATTTTTAGGAAAATAAAAATTTGCAAAATTATTACTTTGGAACAATGGGGCGGTGACCCTAATTCAAAAAGAAATTTCAGCAGGATTTTTCATGTATCAGACTTTTCTTATTGGGATTATAGAGATGCTTGGACAAAATTCTTTTATGGACAAAACCTAGGAAATTCCCTTTCTTGGTTCATCTATTTTGGCAAAAAATTTCTCATTGATTTACCATTCTGGTTCCTTGAATGGTGGGACAAATTTGGACATATCATTGATTTCCTTCCTCCTCAAGTCAAAGAAAGTTTTTCTTTCTGGATCTCAAATGTTGACAGACCAGATACATGGGAATTCTACCCAGACTTGTTTTTGTTTTTCGTCCAATTCAATTTAACATGGATTCTCATGCTTGAGTATTCCATCCAAGACAAGCTCATTAGGAATGTAAATGTCCCCTATTTTGGTAGACAAGTGAAGATCAAATGGTGGAGTGGCATGAACCTTGCCAATCTTGGGAAAGACAGAGTTTCCAAATGGCTCTCTGACAATCCTACTTTTTGTTCCAAGGCCACTGACCAATCTAGCTTTTTGATGGCAAAATCCCAGAACCAGGCCAGAATTGCAGCCGCGTGCACTCTTGACGAGTTCATGAGAATTGCTGAAGAAATAAAAAATACCATGGCAAGCATGTCTCAAGCTGGTTCTGAAAAAAGTGAAGAAAAGGACGACTCAGACGACTCAGACAACTATGCTTTTGACAGCGAGGACCCATCAACTTATTTTGGGCATGATCCCTGACTTAGTCCAATCTTTGAAGATAAGATCAAGTGGCAGACAAAAGACAGCTCACCAACAGATGCGACAAAAGACAGCTCACAAAGTATCCGACAAAAGACAACTCATCATCAAAGTTAAAGATAGAAAGTAACCCGACCAAGGTCGGCTGACCATGGTTTATCGACACTTTTATTTTAACCAAAGTTAGTTGAACTCTCTATAAATATGTTTGTGTGTTTCATTTAAAGAACAAGTTCAGTTTTTCTAAGTTTCTTTGTCTTGAAGAAAGCTCTGCGAAGCTTACTATTCCTTCTCTTCCTTCTCTTGTAAATTTCTGAACTACATAAATAAAGTGTGTGACTTATTTTGCATGTCGATTTTGCTATCATTGCTGTCAGACTTATTTGTTTAAACCCATTGTAAGAATCTATCTCTTTTATCTCCATTTTTATTTCTATGATCTATTACATTGTTCTGGTCTAGTATATCGGCTGGAAACCAGGACATATCCGCATAATCAGTTGTACTGAAAAGGATAGACTTAGGTAGAACAAAGCCACGTACTGACCAGTTATTATTATTTTGAACTGTGACTCTTACCCGGATTGTTGCCGGTAGAGTTAAATTTTTGTTTTCACCGTTATATTTCTAGAATTGTTATATATTGTACTGTGCTTTCTATTTTATATCATCGTGTTCATATATATATCTTAGTGTTCTAGTAATCGACTTAGACAGTCGATTACTCGTCCCAATTCCTCTAGACGGTTGCTAATGAGGAGAAAATGATAAAATCGGCCATATTCCTCCCTTTCCGATTAATCGCCGCTGTGGCCGATTAATCGGCTAGGTGTATGTGTGGTGGTCAAAGATGTTGACCCGCATAGCCTGTTAAAAAAAATAAATAATAAATTTGTTTGAAAACGAGGTCGTTTTCATACCATCAACGCTTAAAACATCAAAATTCCAAACCTAAACCTGTTTTTTCCTTCATTTGACCAAATAGCAGATCACCCATTGCCCAAAGAAGCCTCCTGCCACCGTAAGCTTCTATCTTTCGTCGCCGTCGCCGTCACCGAGTCGCCGTCGCCGTCACCGAGTCGTCCTGTCTCCAGTTCTCCGGTATGATCTCATTTCTTTTGATTTCGATGTCTCTTTTAATCTTTTTGCTCTATGTTTTTGGGGAAATCATTTAATGGGGACATCATTGATTTTTGCAGCATTTGTATTTTGGTGATGGATTTTGAATTGGTCTAAATTTGTGCAGTTGTTGTATTATGGTAATGGGTTTTGGTTGCAATTTGTGCATATGATTTGCTTGTATCAGCTTAATTCAATTCAAGCTTAAAACGAATTTGACCAATTTTGACAAAAAAAATAATTTGTCCCGTGCAGAACAGTGATCGATTTTGACAAAAATTCAAGCATATGATTGGTGTCTTTGTTTTTTTGTTTCTCTTTGTTGGATGCTTCTGTTATTCTCTCTCTTTGTTCTCTGATGCAGGTGCGTGAAATTGGACAACTTCAGTCCATGTGCGTGAAATTGGACAGGTTTTTGTTATGGGCATAGAAAGTAGCAGTTAAATTATTTGGAGTTGTATTGGCTGCTTTTACTTAGTTGTATGTAATGAATGTAATATATCAAGTTGCTTTATAAGTTGATATACTTCTACCTGTAACTCTTCAGTCAAGCTCTTTTAGTTTCAGATTTCACAAATCTAGAGCTGAAGACTTTTATTTATTGAAGTCCAAATAATAATAATAATAATAATAATAATAATAATTGTATCCTAAACTATCTTATTATACTTATCATTGATGGTAATTTGGCATTTGTGGATTTAGAAAGAATTTTCTTTGGATTTGATAATTGGGGATTTGGATTGGTTTGTGATTGGATTTGGAAAGAATTTGTTGGAAAGAATTTTCTTTTGAATTCTAATTGCAATTTGTGTGTAATTATGTTTTCCGATTAATCCCCGCCTAATCGGTCTAGGCACTAGGCGTTGGGTTTCCGCCCGACTAGACCACTGATATATATAAGAATATTTTCTCCTCATTTTGCAATGATAAATATATATCGGTTCCCTATATATGGACCATTAGATTCAATTGCTTTGACCTAGTTTGTATGTACTTATTCGTGTTTATCCATAATCTATGATCCATATATAATGTACTGATGTATTTTATATCAGCACGTATAATGGTGTTAATATGGGCCGACCCATTTGGCCTGCCAAGGAGGCGGGCCGTGCTAGGCACGGCCCACAATTACAGGCCGTGTCGGGCCTCCGATTGAGGCACGCCGTGCCGGTCTGGCTCGGCACGTCTGGCCGGTGTGCCAGGCCCGACCGTCGGCACGCCTGGCCGGCACGGTGGGCCCAGTTATATATATATATATATTAATTATATTATTAATATTTTAAAAAATAATAATAAATAAAGTGGGCCGGCCTGTTTGGCCCGCCTAGCCGGGCAAACGGGCTAGCACGGCCCGTCCAGGCGGCACGGCCTGTCATGGCCGTGCCGGGCCCTGTTTTCCAAAACAGGCCGGGCCTGGTACGGCACACCCAATGGGCATGGCGTGCCAGGCCCGGCCTGTTTAGGAACACAGGCCCGACAGGCCGTGCCCAAACAGGCCGGGCCGGCCTAAACTTACAACTCTAAGCACGTATATGCTTGGGAAGTGTTCTAATTGTGTTAGAAGCATTTTTGTCTTTTAGATATTCAAAAAAGTCGTTTCCGCCTGTGATTAACCAAACCTCGGAAAGTATTATTGTAATTTGCTCACTTATTTTTATTTCTTCCATCTAATATAAATAAAAGGAAAAAAAATCAATAAGTTGTTTTTTAATTACAAATATAGGAGTTGGGGATACGAAGTGAACCCACCACATTAACATTTATACGTAAGAACCTTACCATTAAGGTATTATTTGGTATTTTGTCTTAAGTCGTAGGGTTCGTTTGTTTTTTTTTCCCACTTAAAACTTAATGGGTATGAATCATAATTATTAAGTTTTTTTGTTTATTATTTTAAGTAGTCAAACAATTTAAAAATATAAAAAAAACAACTTAAAATAAAAAGTAAAAAATCATGTTTTTCGTTTAATTTCAAATCACTGAATTGCATTAAATGCAATTCAAAATCTTTTCTTCCAATGCTATGCCCTATATATAATATATTTCCAATTTCATCATAATTATAGATGGTGTAGAAATCTTTATTTTAATATATTGTTTATTTTTAATAACTTTAAAAATAAAAAAGAATCATAATCACTTCTGTTTAATATTAATATTTTATTATGATATTAGAGTCATGTATTTATATATTATTTTTTTAGAGTATTTTATGTAAGTTTTCCTGTTGTCCTTTTATTTTTTGAATTTTCTTCATAAAAATGAGTTCGTTTGTAATCGAAGAAGAAGATTATGATCATATGTGTTCATATATAATTATTATTTTTTATTGCTTTTATTCAATATTATATCTATAATTGTTTAACATGGGTATTGTTGATGGTGGTTTTTGGATTACGTAAGATCAATCACGCGTCTAACAGATTTTTGTAAATTGACAACGATATTATGAAGAAAATAGAAAATAGAAAATAGAAAAAAGAGAAGAAAACATGTACATATAAGTTTATGAGGTAAAACCCCAAGGCGGGGAAACGTCCACGGTTGTCGGTGATGGCGAAAAAAAAATCACTTTAATAAAATGATTACACACTCAATCTCTCTTTCTTTGTTGGTGTCTCTCTTTCTCTTGTATATTTTTCTATGTGTTGTTATCTCTATTTATTTTACAATGAGATTATGAGTCTATTTATATGTGCATAGAACCCTAATCCTTGTTGTACAAATAAGGAAATGTGGTAGTATTTAATTATAACTGGTTACTTGTTGAAGTCGTCTTTATCTTCTTTCTTGTTTTGGAGATCTTGTGTATTGAATTAGAGACTTCATAGGATTCTAGTTGAATGGTCCGTTTATGACTTATTTCCTGATCGGTGTGCAGTCTTCTAGAAGAGTAGAATTATTGCTTGATTTGGACTCGTTTCCTGTTTGGTGTTTATCCTTCTGGAAGCTTTGAGTTCTTCCCTGAATAGAATTCTCTAACACTGAAGAGAAAATAGAGATATTTCCTTATTGGTGTGTGATTCTTGATTCTTTGTTTAAGTAAGATAATTATTCTTCGTATTTGAGTCGTAGGTGCCTTTAATGTCTCCCACGTGTTGACCAACTGACCAATTGTCTAATTCTGACTAGACTTCTTTTATCCCGATCGGATGGTTCTGACCAAGTTGTCTCTACCCAATCGGCTAGTTTCCCTGGCTAGGTTATTTGTACCTGATCAGTTAGTTTTTCCGATCATCTTGGGTAATCTTGAGATCATCTATTAATTGCCTTGGATTAATCTTTCCTGATTTGACTTTTATGACGTGGTATATCTAATCATACTGACTTGTCACGCTATCAAAAAATCTCTATAACAATAGTTTTGATTTTTTGACGCTTCCAAACTTATTGCTCTAAACCGATCAAGTATCTTATTAAACTGGTCAATTTTTTTTTTGCTAAACTGATCAAGTGTCTTATTAAACTGATCAGTCTTAGACTCATTTTTGCTCCTTTATAGCTAAACCAGTCAGTGTCCTGGCTCTCTGCCCATGATAATTTCTGACTTTTTTTTGGACTAGTCGGTGTCTCGACTCTTTGCTCAGGAAAATTCCCGACTGTCTTGATTCGGTCAGTGTCCTGACCTTTCGCTAAGGAGAATTTCCTACCGTCTTGATTCTTCGGTCGGTGTCCTGGCTTTTCACTCAGGATAATTCTCGTCCGTCTTGAGTCTTCAGCCAAGAGGTGTTCTGGGAACCTTGCCCCATTTTCCCCTGTTTTCCCCGTGTAAACAAGTCACCAAGGACGTCTCCTGGTTTTGTCTGTTTATAAGGGTTTGGCCGAATCGTTAGTGAAATACTAACACAACCAGACACATTTCACCAGGTTTTCCCCTATAGCGTACCCGAGTGTTTTTTCCCGGTAAAACCGACATCTCGAGGTTACCGGATTACTGACAGTGCTTTATATGCATCTAGTCAGTTTGGTAGGGCCGTCAAATCTCTAACAACCGACTTCTCAGCCTCTCGGACACCTTCACTCACCATGGTAGGTGTTGGAGCTGCGAGTTTATCTTTGATAACAAAGATGATTATTAAAAATTTAAACACCATTCTTGGCTTATTTATTTATTGATTTGAAAATCAACAACATCAAAGTATCAAAAAATAATTAAATAGAAACTAAAAATCTAAAATAAACTGAAAATATCTTAAATAAAAACTAAAAACAACTAAGCTATCTCTCTCAGGAGAAGGTTTTTTTTTTTTTTTTTTGAGACTAAGTTTCGCCATCCATGGGCTTATGTAAGGTTCTCAAAAGATAATGTTAATTGTCCCTTCGCCGCTGTCTTGGCTTGGGCTTCGCTTCTTCTTCTGATTTCCCATTGGCTGATCGCCTTAGTTAGGGTCTTTCTATTGGTCGTCAATCCTTTTAAGGATTCAATCTTTGAGGTGACCCTCTCTGATGAGTGACTCGATGTGGTGTCTTAGTTGATAGCACTTTGATGTGTCGTGACCAATTTCCTTATGGACTCCGTAGTATTTTATCGTGTCTCTTCGGGCATAGGTTGACAGTCTAGGAGGATATTTGACTAGCCTTTGGTCTTCTACGATTACCCGAATTTCCTCTTGTTTCTTGGTGAGGGGAGTATAATTGGTGTATTGATCGTGGAACTTTCTATTGTTCCGACTGTTTGTACGATTGCTCCAGTAACTCTCCTGATTATCACAATTCTGGTTCTTTATATAGCCATCACTTGTTTTGGCGTTCTCCCCGGAGAGACCCCCGTGTACATAACTACCCCTCTGAGCTAGCTCATCTTCTTCATCCATTGCATAACTGCCTATCACATCCATCAGGTCGGTGTACGTATCCGGCCATTTCCTCATCAAATCGAAGGAAAGCCGACCCTTCTATAGATTATTGGTGAAGGCGATCACCACAGCCTCATGATTAGGGTTATAGATCCCTAACACTTTCTGAGAGAATCTTTTCAGAAAATCTTTTAGTGACTCGTTCTTTCCCTATTTGAGTGTGGCGATGTGAGCTATTGACTTTCTCCTTTGTATATTCCCAAAGAATTGTCTTGAAAAAGCCTGGGTTAACTCTCAGAAATTCTTGATTGTTCTCTGAGAGAGCCTTCCAAACCACGTAGACCCAAAATCTCCGAGCGTCTGTAGGAATGTCAAGCATAACAATGGGCCATTGTAAGCGTAATGTGCCATCGCACTTCGAAAATGTCTCATGTGTTCTTTTGGATCCATGTTTGCTTTAAATTGCTCGACCTGAGGCATTCTGAATCTTTTCGAGAACTGGGTTTGGAGAATGTTGTTCATGAATGATCTTTCAGAATCATCGTCCAGTTAATCTTTAATCCCCTGGAGACGTTCTAATGCTTCGACCTTCTGGGTTAATTTATGTATCAGGATATCTTACTTATCTCCATACTCGTTTATTTATTCCCGATCGTTGATGGTCGATGTGCCCATGTTGGAATATTAGCGGGGACTTGCCCCTTCAGCGTGTTCTGCGGGGTGGTCGGTCGCTGTCATCTGAGGAGTTAGATCGATCCCGCTTCTGAACACCTCTGCGGATTTCATTTGACTCAAAGTCCGTTTGGTACCGATCTTGCCTCTCCCATCCGATAATTCCTTCATCTCCCATTTGGGGTCTCTCCCCCTTTCTATGGTGGTCCGCTCTTTCTTTGCTAGACTTACAAGGAGCGCCTGAGGTTACGTCCATTATTTCAGAACATAGCTTAGGGTCTCGGGCCACCATATGTGTGGACAATTGATATGGCGTTGTCAGATTTGCAGTTGCTGCTATATTGATTCCTTGTCTAGCGGCGTCTTCAATGACTCTCTGTAGGGACTCTTGGACCTCCTGTAATGCATCTGAGAAAATTATTGGGGGAGCGTTTGTTGAGGTTATTGTAGCTTGACCAATTGAAGTTGGAGTCACTGAGGGCATGCTTCCTCCAACAGTGTTGGCGTTTATCGGGCCATGATCGTTACCAGCACGTAGGATATCAACATCATTTGGATATTGGCTTCCATCTCTGCCGTTTGCCATGTTGCTGCTTCACGAGTTCTTTTTTTTTTGAGAACTTTGTTTACGAATTTTCTCGCCTGCGTATATTCTGATGCTGATAAGACAGATAATCCACCATCTACCACCTCTTTTTTTTGGGCTTGCTAGAGTATCTCGGTGTTTCGCATGTTTATGTTGGTTCCTAGAAGTTGAGTTCTACATCGCCCCCTCCTTCTAGTGCCAGTTGTTGACGGTGATTTTTGAATTACGTAGGATCAATCACGCGTCTAACATATTTTTGTAAATTGACAACGATGTTATGAAGAAAATAGAAAAAAAGAAGAAAACATGCACACATAAGTTTACGTGGTAAAACCCCAAGGCGGGGAAATGTCCACAGTTACCGGTGACGTCGAGAAAAAAATCACTATAATATAATGATTACACACTTAATCTTTTCTTCTTTGTTGGCATCTCTCTTTCTCTTGTATATTTTCCTATGTTTTGTTATCTCTATTTATTTTAAAATGAGATTATGGGTCTATTTATATGTGCACAGAACCCTAATCCTTGTTGTACAAATAAGGAAATGTAGTAGTATTTAATTATAACTGGTTACTTGTTGAATTCGTTTTTATCTTCTTTCCTATTTCGGAGATCTTGTGTATTGAATTAGCGTCTTCGTAAGATTCTATTTGAATAGTCCGTTTAGGACTTATTTCCTGATCGGTGTGCAGTCTTCTAGAAGAGTAGAGTTATTGCTTGATTTGGACTCGTTTCTTGTTTGGTGTTTATCCTTCTGGAAGCTTTGAGTTCTTCACTGAATAGAATTCTCTGATACTGAAGAGAAAATAGGGATATTTCCTTATTGGAGTATGATTCTAGATTCCTTGTTTAAGTAAGGCAATTCTTCTTCGTATTTGGGTCATAGTTGCCTTTAATGTCTCCCACGTGTTATCCAACTGACCAATTGTCTAATCCTGACCAGATTTATTTTATCACGATCGGATGGTCCAGATCAAGTTGTCTCTACCTGATCGGCTAGTTTTCCCTGTTGAGGTTTATGTCCTAAAGATATAATTTGTAAATGGATTTATGAAATAAATAAAAGAAAAAGTTCAATTCATTCTTGTTGTGTTGTTTATTTTATAACTTGTGCATATATTTAACATCTAAGATTGCTAGATATAATCTCGAACTGAGTATATGAGTGTCATATACAGATGAATACAGTAAGAGACGTGCAATCTAAAGAGTCCATAGATAGTAAATAAAACTGGGTACTTTATTTGTGGTTAATCTATAGTTACGGTCCATTCCGTAATGTACGGTGATTCTATCCTGAATCATTCATATGAAGATATGATAATAGATACACCTTGTATGATGTGATCATATAGGACTGGGTCATGATCTATATGAATCTCTCACCAAGATCCGCTTACCGATGAGATTCATATATATCAACTAATGATAGCTATATATGGGTGATCTTAATTCTGAGTGTCTTATCGACTCCTTCAGGTTAAATCATGGTCTTTGATATATCATGAGTGAGGTCAGATGCGTTTCCTGATCAATATACTCTGTATGTTGGGATTGCGGTTTGGCTTGTGGCTGAGAAGATTTGTATATAATAATGGAATCCACTCCTTCTTGTGAGAAGTAGATGGTAGTTCCCTTAAGGGTTGATTCGAGGCTTGGACAATATGAGTGCTCTCCTAATTCTATAAGGAAATAGGATTTATTGTTCATTATAGAATCACCGGTACTTAAAAGGATATATGTAATTAGAGGGGTATAACGGACATTATGACCCAACTCTAATTATGAACTACTGTGGAGGATCACACCATGTGTAATAGCTATATCTATGGACACCGATTTGTATCGGTCTGTGTAAAAGCGTATGCAGTTGAGAGAGAGTGCAGCTTCGTGTTTTTAGTGCAATAACATCGGGGTTGATAATCAAGGAATATTAATTAAAGAGTTTAATTAATGTTTCTGAGGATTATTGGAGCTCAAAATACTGTGGGTCCATTAGGTCCCCTTGCTAGTCCGATCGATTTAGGTAACAAGGGTCACGATTAACAAATTAGATTGTCCAATTAATTGTGTTACAAAAGTGACACGTATTTATTCGGAAATTAATTGAATAATGAGATTATTTAATTAATGAATGTTAATAGTTAAATTAATTAAATAATTAGATTATTTAATTATATTAGTAATTATGAATTATTAATTAACTATTAATTAGAGAGTGTTAATTGATATTTAGATTTAGGTGAAGATAAAATAATCATGATTATTTTATTTTTTTATAAATCATTTATATAAGTATTTAAATTTAAGTTTAAATTTAAAATACTTATTATTTCTTTTAATAACATCGTAGTTTCATGAGATGTAAATGGTGGGTGCGTGAAACAATATTTGAGTTTTATATTTTTTACAAACCTTACCAGGTAACAATATTAGTAGTTCTTATTTTAATTAAGTATTTTTAACACTTATATTGGTATCAATCCATCTGCACACAAATTGTTTGATAAAATATCCAGACAAAGCAAAACATTATATTGACGTTCAAATGTTGAAATTTGATATAAAACTTAGATGAATATTGTGAAGTTTGATTTTGTAGTTTTCTTTTTTGGTTATGAAGTGTTGTAAATTGGATTAAAATATACTGAATAAAGCTATTGAAAAATGAAATTAATTATACTGTGAGTTTTTATGATTGGATTTTTTTTTAATCATTGCATATGATTTAAACAACCTCTTATCTTTTGAAAAAAAAAAAACATAATTCGACTAAAAAAAAAAAACTTTTTTATTAAAAATGTTAGTTAATGTCTTAAATGGTGATACTTTTTTTTTTTAAGGGGAATGATCATACTAAAATTGTCATACATTTTGGCTCTTAATTCCATATCCTTTAGTTTGATCTCGAGCATATTTTGGTTTTTAATGGCTCTATTCTTGTCATTTCAGGCATTCAATATCTTTTCAGACAAAAAAAATGAGATTTGGTGGCAAACAAGTTGAAATTATAAGAAAAGCTCGTGCATCATATCCAACTTCGGAAGGTCATATCTCCATTCTCGGATCAAACCATGTTTTGATCTACATATATTCAGAAAGCCCCAGAAGTCTTCTTTCCAGTGGTTTTTGCGGATCGCAATTCTGGGTTTTCTAGAGGGAGATATGCGTATTTTCGTAACGGTGCGTGAGACTGGAAATTACTATCGCGTGGTGTGTCGCGAGACTCGACACATCTGATTCTGGGCTGCGACATGACGATTTTTCTAGCCATTTTGGAAGGGTAAATGTGATCTCTTGCACCCCAATTCGTCCCCAAACTTTCCCTAGCTATAAATACATCACTTTGCCACAAGACCGATAATCTTTGAATCCTTTAATCATTAAATCATCCTAAAATCCACACTTCATCTTCTCCACCAAGTTAAGAGAGAAGTGCTTCCAAAGGCATCCATGGAGGTTTTTCCTCCATGGATGCCTCCTTACCATCACCTTCTGCCTTCAACCACCCATCTTTGGAGGAGTTTCAAGAAGAAAGAGCACCCTACCTTGTTTATGAGGAGGAGCTTCAATGGAGCTTAGAGATCCGGGATTGACAACCTTGGGTTTCTTCTTTTACTCTTCTCTTGTTATTTTATTCATTGATGTGTATCCCTACTTAGGAAATATTGTAAACATTATTTGTGCTCAATATATATTGGTTGTTTTTATATTCATTTGGGTTTTGATTTGTTCTTGCTATTATTGATTAATCTCTTATCTTGATATGCTTGTGCATGGAGATTGGAAATTGATATGTGTTCATGGATGGGATTAAGAGTAGATTAACTTAATTGTAGGAGTAATTGTAATCAAATATCCCATTTGTGTGTGTATGTCTTCGGAATGTCGAAATTAACTTGTATGGATGGGTTCAAGTGTTTGTGGGTTTTTGGTTGTACCTAGGAGGACCAATCCGGGTATAATCTTAACCAATTAGCTCTAAAGAATGAATGAAACTTGTTCTATGCAAGACCTTGCTAGAGTAGGTTTTGGCTTATGTTCATATGCTTAATGGTAGGGACTCAAGGCACAATTACTTCACCGAGACCTTAGGGAGTGATTCTTGTCTCAAATCCCTTAGTTGAGATTACAAGCACAATTACTTCACCGAGACCTTGAGGAGTGATTTGAGTTTGTAAATCTCTCAATTGAGAGAACAAGCCCTTAGCTTGAATTGAATGTCCTTAATTGAGGGGGTTGTGCATTCATGAGATTGAAGAACGCCGAAGTTGTCCAGTGGTAAGGACATCTCGGATTGACACCCGAGAAGACCCGGTATTCGATTCCCGGTTACGGATGAGGGGTCTCTTTTCTATCCATTTTGTATTCTTTCATTGTATCTTGAATTGGATGTCCTTAATACTTAACAACCACTTTTTGTGCACTTATGTATGGTGAGCTTTATGAACCTTGTGTGATCATTCTCATGCATCTCTCCTATCCACCATTTTATTATTTGTCACTTTAATCACCATTCTCACCTCTCCATATTCCTTTTATTTTATTTTGCATTCTTTTTATTTACATTCCTGCACACACACAGACGCACACAACGTAAAATGCTTACATTTCACACACACCACTCTCACCCTTGCCATGTTCTTATTTACATTGCTTTCAATAAACACTAGAACTAGAGATGGTTGACGGATGACACCTCCCTGTGGACGATACCCTCGCTTACCGGTTTACTAGTTTTCAAAACTTTAGAGCACTTTGTGTAGGAATTACTATAAATATCTTTTGATAATCGTAATTTGGTAACTATATAAAAAATGAGTATCAAGGAAACAACAAAATGAAACTAAACAGAGGCATCCAACTGGACAGACAGCTCCACCCAGGGAGGGCAACAGTCAATCCACCTACGATCACTGGCACTAGAAATAGCCAACTTAGCTAATCGATCAACGACCATATTACTGTTCCGAGAAACATGAGAAACACCACAACCCGTATTAGCTTCAAGATGAAAAAGAATGAACCTAATAATAAAGCCCACATAAGCATGAGAAGGATCACCACTGTTAACAAGGTCAACAACTTGCAGGGAATCAGATTCAACTTCGAAAGGCACACGGCTTGACTTAATAGCTAAAAGAATACCTCGATGCATAGCCATAGCTTCCGCAACAAGGACCGAAAACATAGCCTGAAGCTTTAAGGAAGCTTTAACTTTAACAGTGCCTAACATGTCCCGGACAACAATCCCTGACCCAATGGTAAGATTATTGTAACACGACGCCGTATCAAAATTGATTTTCCATAAACCGTCCCTAGAAGGCTTCCATTTAACCAGCTCCATACGACTTGGAGATATCATCCTTTTAAACTGTTGGAACGACTTCCATTCCTCAAGAAAACTAGAAGCCCATACCACCACATCAACAGACACATCCACATCAAGGTTGTGAACCACCCGATTCCTACAATACCAAAATCTTCAAAAAATAACACAAAGAAGGTCCATCTGAGGAGTATTCAGGAACCGGATACAGATGAGCATAAAATCATGAAAGTGCAGGTCATCAGTCAAATTTAAGTCCCTTGTAATTGAAAAACTATCCCTAACCTTAAAGACATCACGGCATCCCCAGAGGGAATGGACCATTGTCTCTGTTCGGCAGCAACAATGAGGACAAATCCCATATAAAGACACCTCGTTTAACAAGAGAGACCAAGGTAGGAAGCCAGTGTTTACAGGCACGCCAAATAAAGATTTTTATCTTGTCAGTCTCCATAGAGCTTTACATCATAAGAAAGACATATCAATGTCTGACGAGCTAGGAGAACTCGAGAGACAGTTACCTATACGATACCCACTCCTCATAGAATACATACCAGAAGGTTCAAAATGCCAATGAAGAGAGTCTTCCTGAAAGGGAGACGAAGAAGGTAAAGAAAGGATAAAGTCCACAACATCTACCAAGAAATTATTCCGAATCAAATCTAAATTCCACCTACCCGATTCTGATTTCAAGAAGTCCACCGTTGCATTTTCATTCAACTTGATCGGTTATATGATTTTGAACATCGAAGGTCTAAGGATCCATCGATAAATATAAACACAAATTGATTTTCCGTTCCCAACTCGCCAACGAGAACCTTGATTATCGATCCCACGCTTTCACATCAAACCCTGCCAGATCAAGGAACCTTTCAATTTAGGATTTGCATCTAACAAGGATGACTATGGGAAATATCAATTCTTTAATACTTTCCCAGCTAAGGAATTCAGATTCATAATAATTCTCCAACACTGCTTAGCTTGGAGGGCCCGATTAATGGGTTTTAGGTCCTGGAAACCCATTCTACTATCCTTCGGCATACACATCTTCTTCCAGCTACACCAGTGAATTCTTGAATGATCCCCTATACTACCCTACCAAAATCTATTACACATCTTATGAAGCTCGGACACAAGAGATTTAGGCAACTGGAACAAACTCATTGTAAAGGTCGGAATGAACTGGACAACTGCCTTCAGAAGAATTTCTTTACCACCTATAGACAACAACTTACCTTTCCATCCATTGATCTTGGTCCAAACCCGTTCTTTTATGCTATTAAAGAGCTTCCTCTTTTTCGTACAATTCAGACTGGGAAGACCCAAGTACCGCTCATGGCATTTCACCTGTCTAACCCCAATAATACTAGACAACTAATCCCGCTCATTCCATTGCACTGAACGAAAAAAACAAATAGCAGATTTATCATAATTGATAACCTGACCCGAAGCTGCTGAATACTTATCCAGAAGCCTCTGAATTGTACAACACTCAATATCATTAGCTTTATAAAACAATAGACTGTCATCATCGAAAAAAAGGTGAGAGACAGTAGGACCCTACCTCTTGCACTGAAAATCGGAAGTGGACATGTCAGTTACGGTATAATTCAGTACGCTAGACAAACCTTCAGCACCTAAAAGAAAGAGAAATAGGGACAAAGGATCCCGCTGTCTGAGACCTTTAGAGCGCTTGACAAAAGCATGACGGACACATCGTTGCAGAGTTGTCCAAATATGAACATTTAAGTTCGGTCTCGCAAGCGTGCGAGTCACAGAGACTAGCACAGTGGCAAGCAAGGATCGTTCCACAGGAAGGTAGGATTCACCAACCGTCTCTAGTTCTAGCTATTATTACAACACTCTGAACAGACTCGTGTATTGCATATGCGAAAGAATATATTGAAAAGTAAATGCTAAACTAACCTAACAAACTACAGAAATAAACAATATGTACAATGATAGGATAGAATTGAGTGATATGGAATGTAAATGGTTACACTAAGCAAATGACTCCACCATAACAATCACACAATTTCATACAACATGCATAGTCAAGAATGAATGCCGTGCTCACTTAATCCTTGCCAATTGCCCTCACTCCAGCAACAATCGACTATACTGAAATGCACTAACATGCATACATATCAATTTCAAGCCATTCATACACATACATATCATAATAAGAGCATTAAAACATATATTTCCAAGAGCAAAACAAAACCAAAATGAATTTAAGTACAAAAATACATATATAGCACATGTGAAATGTTTACAAATTCCCAATTCGGGGTTACACATTAAAGAAACGAAAATACAAGGAAAATGAGTAAAAATGAGCAAACCCTTGAAGACAACCCTTCCAAAGATGCTCCAAATCTTTTCTAGCTTGGTTTTGGTCCTAATACCACTCATATTTCCTTGAAATTGGTTCTAAAATGGGTGGAGGAAGTGTAAAATGGTGGTATGGAGGTGTATGATGAGCTCTCATGGAGGAAAAACCTCCATGGAAGCTTGAATCACTCACTTATTTGGTGAAGAAGATGGAAAATATGAAAAATATGGAGCTTCGGTTTTGGGGTGTGGGGGCTGTGTTTGAGGGGAGAGATGGGGAAGTGAAGTCTCAAGAGTGAAGAGAAAAGAGGGTATTTATAGTGTTGAGATGTTAGGGCAAGAACTGGGTGTGAAAAGACAAGATTGCCCCTTTAAAAACGGGCTGAAAATGGTAAATCTAGACACTTGCACTGGTGAGGGGTGTGTTGGTCGACCATCGCTTCACCAGCGCCAACCTACTGATATTTTGCGCTGGTGAGGGTGCGTTGGTCGAGTGGCGCTTCACCAGCGCTAGTATTTTCCAGCAGCACGCACTGTTACAGAAATGACCATAACTTTCTCTAGAAAATCCGGATTCATGATCCGTAAAATGCGTTAGAAATAAGACATCTGGGGCTTTCCGAAAAGTGGTATGGGAAAATGTAGTTCGATGTGAGGAGGAAGATATGGTCCCCAAAATTTGGTTGTTCTGCATAAAGCTATCAACCGCTGTCGTGTTTCCAGTCTTGCGCACCGTTACGAAAACAAACATATCTCCTTATAGAAAACCCATAATTACGATACTTAAAAACCGCTGGAAAGAAGACTTCCGGGACTTTATAAAAATAGGTTGTACGAAACCTAGTTCACTTTAAGGAGGGAGATATGGACCCCGAAATTTAGGTGTTCTGCACAGCCCATTTCCATTTCAGCCCATCTAACCTCCAAAACTCTTCAATTAAGCTCAAATACCTTCCGTAGGAAATTTGTACCTACATAAGGCTTACAAACACATTAAATACCAAAATATGATCGAAAACGAGAATAAAATATAGGTAATGGGGACCACAAATAGGTATATAAATCATTTCGATCAAAGCACACACCTCACCATTAATAGCAAATGAAAAGGAAATAATGTTGCATAAACTGATCGATCAAAATTTTCTAACCTGCACCACTTCCTAACTTTCAGAATGAGGACAACCAGTGTATCATTAATAGCTTCTTGCGAATACCCATCATTAAGGCAACAAAGACATAACATCAACACGTTCGAGCCCACGATATCCTAGTATTTCTGAAAAAATAAACCCGACAAACCGTCTGGACTCGAAGTCTTAGTAGGTCCGATTGAGAAAGTTGTAATACGAATGTCTTCGACTGTAAAGGGGCGATTCAGGAGAGATGCACTGCACTGAGACAAACACGATTGGACCTTATTCAGTACTTGGTTCATGATTATCTCAGAAGTAGGGATGGGCGTTGATTGTACCGGTTCGATTTTTCATAAAACCGATAAAATCCGGTTTTTAAAAAAGTGATCCGATCCAATCAGATTGACATTTGCCAACCGATAAAAAACAAACCGAATTGGACCGGTTCGGTTCGGTTCGATTTTTTTGGTTTTGGGTTTGATGGGCCAAAATTCTAAATTTCATTTATTACATATTTAGTTCATTTTTTTGAACCTATTGGCCAAATTTATTTACATCACAATAAAGATATATTAAAAAACTACAAAATCTAATACAAAATAGTAAACACATTTCAAAATACATGTCAGACAAATTTTTTGTTGATAGCTAATACAATAGTCAATACCAAACAAAGTCAAATTACTTTTTAAAATCCAATAAAATATACCTAATAATTGAAGAGTGAAGAGTGGAAGTTACAATTAGTTTTTTTTTTTATTTATAGTCGGATACCGGTTCGGTTATCCGGTTTTTGAAACTAAACCGGACAAAAACCGATCCAACCGATTTTTTTAAAATAAGAACTGAACTGAACCGAACCGAACCGAACCAATCCGAACCAATCCGATCACCCAATCAAAACCGGTTAAAAACCAATTGGATCGGTTTGATCCACTAGTTCAGTTCGGTTCGCTTCGGTTCGGTTCGGTTCGATTCGATTCATTGGTTTTTTACCCACCCATACTAAGAAAAATGGCTTGAACGGAACAACTCTAAAAAGTACTGGACCACCACCCGCGTCATACCACTAGTATTGTCCTACCAGATACCATTCCTATCAAAAAGACCCTGTATCCTATTGCACGCCTTCCTCTCAGAGGCTTTTGAGTGGAAAAATTTAGTGTTCCTATCCCTTCCTTCAACCAATCAACCCGCGAACGTTGTTTCCAGTATACCTTTTCACACTCCAGAAGAGAATCCAGTTGACTTCCTAACAATCTAATATGATTCCAAGACCCCCTCCTTGATCATACTCGAAGCCTCCTTAAGATCATTTCTCTTAATTCTAATGTCCCTTTTTAAGTTCCTACGATTAGCGATATTCCACTCCCGTAAAACCTTAGTACAGTGACGGATAATGGATACAGTATCAGAAAGACCTCCACTGCTATCAAACGAAACCCAATTCGTCTCAATCAACTTACGGCAGTCCTTCTCTACCTAGCAAGCTTTAAAATGAAAGCGTCTTCGATTCCTAGAACCCCTTAACTGCCAATCATCTGCTTTAACAGCTAACACAAATAATAGGGCACAGTGATATGAGTGCAAGAAATCCAAATGGTTAACAAAAGCATTGGGAAAGGCTTGTTTCCATAAATGATTACACAATCCTCTATCAAGTCTCTCTTGGACAGACTCAACGCTGTCACGTTTATTACACCAAGTAAAGATCGGACCCCGATTTACGTCCTCAAGACCACACCAGTCTATAGCTTCTCCAAAATTTTCCATCAGTTTCCTATTGCGAGGAGGCCCTCCTAATTTCTCGTCATCAGAGATAATCTCATTAAAGTCTCTAGAGCACAACAAGGGAAGCGAATACATACCATGGAGACGCTTCAGAAGAGTCCAGTCGTGCCTCCTTTGCTCATGATCTAGATGCCCATGAACCCGTGAACCTCCACTCATTACCACTGGAAGAACCTATTTTCACTTCAATGTGAAATCGATAAAAGGAGAGGAGAGATATGCACGCCTTATCCGACCAAAAAAGACCCAAAGCACCACTCTTACCTTCACATTCGACAACCAATTTCCCATTGAAACCCAACTTGATTCTAAGATTCTCCATCCGCACATGATTCAATCTTGTCTCCATCAAGAAGACAATGTTAGGGGAATATTGCTGCATGTACTTCAGCAGGGCTCGGAACGCCACAATGGTTGTTCTGGGCACTCCCTTACCGTATGTCCCAAAAGGCCACACCGAAAGCAAATATCGGGAAGCCTCTCGTATTTTAGAAGCATTACCGATTCTACTCCATCTCCCAAAACATCCACCCTCAAACATCTTCGTAAGGGTTTATCAATCTCTATTAGTACTTGAACTCTTAAAAACTTAACCAAATATGACCCCGAATCCCCCCGTCGACGTCCACCACCTCATGCATATCATAGGAATGTTATGAATTTGTATCCAGAATTCTGCTTTATAAAAATGCATCCATTGAGTATCTATCTCCCTTCCTCTCAGGTTCTTTCAAGAAGACCAGAGCATCATTGAATCTCCAAGGTCCTCCCGAGATGATTTTTAGCTTGTCCTCTGGATTCTGAAAGAGAAAGGCGATAATATTTTCGTTAATTGGTTCAATCCCTACTTCATCCCTCGTCCGCCAAATCTTCCTCGTCACCGCATGAAATCCATCTCTATTTACCAGTCTAGACGATAAAACCTTCCCAACCAAACTGGTGGCTAACCTCCCTAGCTCATCATCCTTCAAATTCACCTGTAGAGTGCGAACTGTACCCTCCCGTTCCTTGAGGGTCAAATTCGCACACAGATTCGCAATCTAATTCACATTCATCATTTCTGTTGAAAATCCTAAACAGTAGCTTGAAGAAACTAAAGACAGTGTCAAGAACAACTAACCGCCGTCACACAACTTTTAATCTTAGGTTAAGAACCTACAGAGAAAAGACTATTAACTATATAATCAACGATGGTGATAACTTTTTAATTAAATGATATTTATTAAAATTTATTAAGCAAACTCTATTAAAGATTATTTTTAAGATCATCTTAAAAGAGACAAGTTCAATAAACGATCAGTTATCCGTACAAATTTCCAAATTATTTAGTTTTCAGATTATTTTAAAGTAATATCTGAGTATAAATGTTTGTCAAAATTTACAAGTTCTTTATTTATAGATTTCTTTAATTTTTCAAGAAAGGGGTCAAAAAATTATTGGCACTATTTGAGGGGCGTGTTGTGCAAATATCACAATTTTACTAATGTATGTTTAAAATGCATAATTTAACGTGTTCAGACGAAAATACCCCGAAATGTTAAAACAGTGAGGAATTTATCGTTTTCTAAGTTAGAGAAAAGCAACAGTCAAACCGACGGAAACTAACCGACGGTAAAGTGACCGAAACGAGATTACACGAGAAGAGCTGCGATTGACAAAGGTAAGATTAGTTTTTTTTCCTCGTTTTTGTTGTTGTTAACTTGCATTACATGTTAAATTGAGTTTTGTTGATAGAAATTTTAGAAACCGGTTAAAATAGAGATCTGAGAATGGTTGTGGTTTAGGTTAGGGTTTGTAATTTTGTTGAATATCTGTTGAGGAAGATGAAATCTGGGTTATTGAGACTTTTTACAAGAGAATCAAGCTTATTTGTTGTTGAGTCGAGCTTTAATTTCGTGAAAATTAGGTTTTGGTAAGTCGAGCTTTTTTTGTAAGGTTTCGAGTTTTTTTTTTGAATTGGATCGAGATTTTTTGAATTGGTTCGAGCTTTTTTGAAAAGGGATCAAGCTTTTTCAATAGGGTCGAGCTTCGTTTTCATTGGATCGAGCTTTTTTTAAAATAAGATCGAGCTTGTCTTACATATCGAGCTTTTCTTACATAGAATCGAGCTTTTTTGTTATGGGATCGAGCATTTTTTTCATAGGATCGAGCTTTTTTGTATATGAGTCGAGCTTTTTTTTTTCGTGAAAATTAGGTTTTTGTGGGTCGAGCTTTTTTTATAAGGGTTCGAGTGTTTTTTGAATAGGATCGAGCCTTTTTGAAAGGGATCGAGTTTTTTTTTACATTAGATCGAGTTTTTTCATCATGGGACCGAGCTTTTTTTACATAGGATCGAACTATTTTGTTATGGGATAAAGCATTTTTTTCATAGGATCGAGCTTTTTTTTAAAGGGTTGAACTTTTTTGTCCTTGGATCGAGCTTATTTATTATAGGACCGAGCTTTTTTATAATTGGACCGAGCTTTTTTGTTATGGGATCGAGCTTTTTTTTCATAGGATCGAACATATTTTTTTTTAGGACCGAACTGTATTTACATATGATTGAGACTTATAATTTTGGTTACGATATTTTTTCTGTTTAATGATATTGTATTTTTGTTACATTACAGATGAGAAATAGGTTGAGGGATTTGCTTAAAACTCCAGAAGGAGACTGGTGCGAGGGTAAATTGACTCGACACAACCATTTTGATGCCCTTGCCCATATAGACGACGTGCTGAACCGGGTCCCTACAGAATTTGCAGATGAAGATCGGCGTCTGTGCATGACGTCATGTTTCGGACATTTCTTGACGATGCATCGGGAGATGAATTTTTTGGGTGGTATTATCCATCGGTTGCTTTTGAGGGAGCTGCATCATAACGGCCCATCAGATGAGATGCAGTTCATGTTAGGGAACCAGTTTGTGAGGTTTTAGAAGGTGGAATTGTGCCTGATCACCGGATTACGGTTTGGAGTTGTATCAGACACTACCAAGTATGCATCAGTGGAGAATGGAATACATCAGTGGTACTTTCCTGCAGCCGATGAGGTCTCGTTGGAGGAGATAAGGGGTGTTGTCACCGTCGTAGAGTTTGGAGAGGTGTACGATGCTGTCAAGCTCTGCCTCATATATATGCTGAACTGGATACTGATGGGGGTGGATGAGAGATTCAAGATTCCAGTTTGGCAGTTTCGGCTGGTTGAGGATCTCGATGTGTTCGACGCATTCCCGTGGGATGCCCACGTGTACATGCATTCTATTTATTCATTCAAGCATGCGGTTGACGGGCGACGAGACGGGTTCGAGCGATGCCAGCAGGAAAAGGGCACTGACGTACACAATGTGGAGACCTACAACATATACGGTCTATCTCATGCCCTATTGGTAAGAACTTCGAATTACAAGTTTTACTTTATTGGTGTTGTCCTCAATGTTATGGCTAGTTATCGTACTTATCTTTAATGCAAATATTTGCTTTCGAGGTGATCTCTGATTTGGGCAAAAAGTTCGGTGCCCGGATGGTTACAGATCTGACTCCCCGTATTTTAAAGTGGGAGTTGACCAAACAACCGAGAGGGAAGAAGCTGGCAAAGATTTTCAAAGCCAGGGTATGTATTTAATTTGTTAATGTTTATATTAGTTAGTATTTGTACAATTACATTGTTCTAACTAATATTTTAGATGTTTGCGAGGAAGGAACTGGTGCCCACACCAGCTGAGAGATAGGCACCGTACTATGCCGGATTAAATGATGGGGGAGCCTGTATATAGAGGAGGACATGCTTAATATGCCGCCTCCGGTCCCTGATCAGACTACCTTTGGCGGGAACAGTGATACAAAGGGTAAGGGTTTGACAGACAGGACCAGTGACAATGAGGGATCTGAGCTTGCTTCTGGGGGTTTAAGGCCTAGTGACAGTGAGGGATATGAGACAGACCCTCAACGAGAAAGGCATATGCACATGGGGGTTCGGTTTACCACCCCCGGACATGGTACATCTACAGGGGATTCCCGTTGGGGTGTTGGATGTGATGGAGAGGTAAGTTGAAAACAAAGTTCAGTGTTTTTTATTAACACGTGTTGATTGTTTTGTACTAACAATATAGACATGATTTCAGGTTCCATGGGCAGATCTGTTGAATGATGTGCGTGAAGCCCTCCGGAAGAGTAATGAGGATCGACAACGTCAACACTTGGAGTTGGTGGATATGATCTGAAAGAGTGATGAGGATCGTTAGCAACAACACCGAGTGTTACTGTATATGATCCGGGGGCTTCAAGGGTTGACCATGCCTACACACCGGGATGATCCCCCACTTCCTGATCCAGACTTAAGTCCCGAAGACTAGACTGATAGGTACACAGGGTGAGGGTAGGGGGGGACAGACAGGACATGTGGACGTAGTCAGGACCTGCCTACCGGGGGGGGTAGGTCCAGAGAGTCAACCTCAGTCGTATACCAGCGATAGTAGGCTTGCTACACGTACAGCAGTTCGGTCGGACCTCCCATCTGTCCTATCTGGGTCCACCACCCAACCTCAATGGTCCCCCCCACCACCCAGCATATCGATTCAGGCACAACGGTCCCCCCCACACACACAGCACGTCTGTGTCGGCTTAGCAGTCCCCCCCACCCAGCACCCCTGCAGCGTCTGCCCCCTCCCATCCCCCACCCAGTATGTCAACCTAGGCTCAGCGGTCCCCAATCCGGGCTAGCATGATGACCCAGGGTCTGCGGTCCCCTCCACCGCCCAGCACATCTATTCAGCAGCAGCGGCCCCCTCCACCGCCCAGCACAACTACAGAGCTCCATAGCTCAACGGAGGCTAGAGTACCACACATGAAGAGTATAGTTAAGCGTAGATGGCAGTTGATGAGCCCTTACACAGATCCATGTCGTCCGAAGAGGTTGAGGACACGGCCCGAGTCCGTGGAACACATATTTGACCCCCACAGACTTGTGGACGCTAACCAGTTTACAGCATACAAAGCCTTCAAGAGGAACATCAACGAGGAACTGTGAGTCCAACTTCATCTAATAAAAATGGTTGTATATTTAATGTTTATTCAAATTTACCTAAAGCTAATTCAATCATTAAACAAACGTGATGTGGACGTGCTGACACCAGTGGACACCGTATGGTTCATCCGTATGCAGTCCAACTTCATGGACTTGGAGGACACGGTACGTACTTACGTGATTTTCATATTAACGTTTGTGTAAGTAATGTTGTATTGTTTACAATTCATTAGTTTTATTGTCTGTCAGCATATGGACGATACCTCCATATTCTTCGCAAGCGTCAACGAGGATTCCCCACCGTGTACAACCAGAGGATCAACGTATTGGATACACAATTTTATGTAAGTAGTTATTAATTATTAGAATCGAATCGCATTTTATGGTTTTCTGTTCTTAACACTAGGGGTGGGCGTTGATTGGATCGGTTCACTTTTGGAGTGAACCGATAAAAAACCGATACTATTCGGTTTTTTAAAAAATGATCCAACTGGATCCGATATACAATTGTCAACCGATCAAAAACCGATTGAACTAAACCGGTTCAGTTCGGTTCGGTTTTTTCAGTTTTTTCAGTTTTTTCTATTATGGTCTGAAAATTTGAAAAAAAAAACATTTTTTCATATATTGGGATCTATTGGGATGAATATGATTAAATTATTGTATAAGTCCATAATACAAATAAAAACAACTAAAGAGTATTCAAACAATAAGTGCATAATACAAATAAAAACTACTAACAATTATTCAAACAATAAGTCCATTATATAAATAAAAACTACAAATTGTACAAACAATAAGTCTATAATACAAATAAAAACAACTAAAATTTATTCAACATAGCAGTAGACAACAACTATAGAGTGGAATCGCAACAGGTATGGAAGCGCCTTCGGCTAAACAATGAACTTACACTCTCTGCAGAAACCAAAAGGAGAATACATGAGCAAGTCACACATATTAATGAGCCAAAATGCCAAATAGCACAACCAACAAAAAGAGGAAAGCAACAAAACCAAAAACAAACCAAGGAACAACCCAGTCAACTGGAGCAACAGAATCAGCTCCACAAAGCAATGCAAACAATAAGAAAGAAAATAACAAAATGCACAATAGTCAACAGGTGAAATGAAGTTGGGTTCACAAATTACTTCTCTCTTTTAAAGAGATTAACACTTTGACTCTTCAACAACATCAAAGGCTTTATGGATTGAATGATAAAAAGAAAATAGAATACCTCACGTGGACTCTTAACCAAAGTGCCTGTCCAACCATAATAAAACCTAAAAAGGAACTCTCCAGATTCACACATATATTTATTTTTATTAATTCCTTTTCTTTTTTTATTTTAAACAAAATTATTTTAATTATTTTATAAAAATAAAAGCCTCAAACGCATCACCACAACAATTTCTTTTTATAAATTGAAAAATAAATTCAATAGAAAAAATAATTATTTGCTTGAACTCTCTCTTCCTCTTATCATCTCCTTTCTCCTCTCTTTCTACGTTCTACTTGACACAACAACATAAATCAATTCAATTCTCCTACAATATATTATATATATATATAAATAAAATAAAAAATGGTCTATAAATTGCCGAGTTAGTGAGTGAGTGAGAAACAAACCCATACAGAGATTAAATTAAATCTCCCATTAAATTAAATCTCCCATTTTCCCATCACATAAACCTTATAATGATTTATATTGTTCTACTGATAAATTATTATTTTTTTAATAAAAATCGAAATTACTATTACTTGATTGCCTCAAAAAGTAATCAATAAAAATAACATAAATTTAATATAAACTTTATATCTTTACATGTTTCTCATACAGTGATTTTCCCGATATTCATCAATCAATCAATCAAGAGGTAAATGAACAAAAATAAATTATGTATGTTGCATCATTCATGCAGTTTTGTCGAAAGTCAAACACAAGATAATTACAGAAATAGAGAAAACGAAATACCGGAATCGGAGTACTCAGAGAAACGATGTCGGCTTAATGGACTAGGAGTTTGGGATCGTTGAGAAAGTTTGGGATCGTCAAAGGCAGAACGTCGATCCAAGAGTCGAACGTAGTCGAAGTTATCGACCAAGCTAGAATGTAGTCGGCACCAGAAAGTCGGACGAAAGAGACGGTGGACGGCGGGCAAGAGAGACAGCAAACGTGAGAGAGTGAGAGACGAGGTTGAGTGAATTAGGAATTTAGGGATTCAGACGAGGTTGAGAGACTGAGATTGAAACTGAGAGGCAACGAGAGAGAATGGGAGAGGAAAAAATTAGGTTTTCCATTATATACCGGGTTTTCGATTCGGTTTTCGGTTTTAGATACCGAACCGGAAAATTCGATTTTCTACAATTTAAATCGAACCGAACCGGATCTTAAACAAAAACAAAAAAAATGATTGGATCGGTTCGGTTCACCGGTTCGGTTCGGTTCGGTTTAATGGATTTTTGCCCACCTCTAATTAATACGATATTGTCAATGATTGTATGTACAACCACTTATGTTGTTACAGTGGGAGAGGATGATGCCTCATGATTCGCACGGGGCTGTGACCACAGCAAGATGGAATGTGTTACAGTCTCGATGGTTGGAAGAGGACCTTCAGACGGTCCGTGGAGCAACCACGAGTGGAAACCGCCCATGGCACGAGGTTGACCTGGTAAGTGTTCGATGATGGAAATGATTTAAATATAAAATGTTCACATATTCTGACCTAACACCGTATGTATACTATTACAGGTCCTGATTCCGTGTAACGTTGGGGGCCAACATTGGCTGGTGGTGACCGTAGGCCTTATTCTCGGGAAGATTAAGATATTTGACCCCTGGAGATAGGAAGTCCCTCATTATATCATGAAGCAGCAGGTCCGGCCATTAAGGTGGTTTTTACCGTCCATGTTGAATGACGCGGGGTTCCACACTGCACGACGAGGTGGTCGTCGACCATTCCTTAAGGAAAATAAGCTCTTCTACAGTCCCCCAACAAAAAAAATCATAAGACGTTCTATTTCATTCACGTGCTTAGATATTATTTAAAAACGATTTATAACGGTTTTTAATGTGTCCAATTGTAGATGTAATTGTGGTCCCCATACTTTGAGACTTATCGAGTACTTACTGGCGGGTCGAAGGCCTTTTGATTGGTCAGAGGATGACATGTGGATCATTCGGAGAGAAAATAGCTGTGGAGATTTTTTGTAACTCCAGGCCCGCCTAGTGAATGGTTGTATATGTCCTACCATTTTTTATGTACAAAGACATTGTAATTCATTCATTAATATTAATTAATTCATTAATAAGTTATTATTGCAATTTCAAATTATTACAATCTGAAACAATTCCAAATGTTTACAATGTGATCAAAAGTTTGTCATTCATTCCCTATTAGAGTCAATGTTAGGGCACGTCTGTTTGTTGTGTCCAATTGAATGGCAGATGCTACACTTGCAGCAGTATTCATCGGGAACACCTCTACTTGGACCTTTGTTAATCATAGGTGGATTAGAACATCTCCTGGAATTATGCCCTGACTGTCCACATCTTCTACACGATTGTGTAGTTTTCCTTTCCGAAGATGAAACATGGCGACCCGCCCTCGAGCGTCTTGCTTGTCTCCTGGAGATTGGATTCAAAATCACCCTCTGAGTAATGTCAGATGGCACAACCCAAGTGGAAGGATCTCCCACCGACATAATAGGAATCGAGTACGCGTCAATAAGTGTCTGTCTCTTGTAGTAGTCCGAACACAAAGTTGTCAAATCCAAGTGTCGCTCCCTGTAAAAAATATTGAAAATGATGAGCTTCATGTGTCAGTAATAGTCACCTCACAGTAAAACTTAAAAAGTAATGTACCGTGCCGCCGCAAGAGCATGAGAACATGGAAAATGATCCATTTGGAATTTGTTGCAAATACAAGTCTTCCGGGCTAAGTCAACAGTCCACTGTTTTTCAAACCGCTTGATTGAGAAAATATTTCAGTCTACTGGATTTACGGTCATAAAACCACACTTCTCCACACGTTTTAAGAGCACAAGATGTGCTGCGTCAGTCAACTGATAACGCATGGTTTGTGTAGCTCTATAACGATCGTGAAACCACCGTTGTAGCATATTCCTAATGAACTCAGCCAGAGTCAACATAGGCAGTTGTCGTGTAAATTTTAGGCATGAGTTTATGCATTCTACAACATTTGTTGTCATCACCCTTTACCTTCTTTCCGAGCATTGTACACGGGACCTAATGGTGTCCACAGTTCGGTTTCGGTTTAGGTTTCGAACCGCCAGTTTCGGTTTCGAACCGCCGGTTTCGGTTCGGTGGAAAGGCCGAACCGTAACCGTAACCGTAACCGTAATCGTCACAGGAATAAGACGGTTTTGGGAGGTTTCGAAACCGGTGGTTTTCGGTTCGGTTCGGTTTTGGTTTCAGTTTGTAAAACCGAACGGTTTGGTTCGGTTTCGGTTCGTTCGGATTTTTATTTTTTCCTGAAATGCTGCCACGTGTCAGCATTTCATTGGTTTTTTTAATTTTTTTTTTGAAACCGCCGGTTTAACCGGCGGTTTTTGGTCTGTTTTTAAGATCCCATAACCGTAATCGAACCGCCGAGATCCGGTTTCCAACCGGTTTTATAACCTAGGTTTCGGTTACAGTTACGGTTTTGATTTTGGTTTCCAGAGGCCAGTTTCGGTTAAATTTTGAACGGTTTAGCAGAATCGTGGACACCTCTAACGGGACCACTTGTGTGGACCGACATCAATTACATAATCATATGCATTCTGGTGCAAGTTTCTTAACTCTTCCATATGCCGGTTATATTCAAACTTGGTGTACGCGTGGGCTGCTTTGTCCATTATTGTGGAAACATCCTTCCTATGAAATCGCTTCTTAATATTTTCAGCAAAAGTGTCAACAACATATGGTATGAGTGGCATAAGGTAACACTTTAGAAATCCCTGCTTTAATGATTGCATGTCTATCGAAATGAAAATCAGCTCATCAATATGACCTAGGGCACCCTTCAAGCAATCCAAAAACTATTCCCATGAAAGGTTATTTTCTGAGTCGCCGTACCCAAAAGCAATTGGATACACTTGTTCGTTCCCATCTTGTGCTGTTGCAACAAACATTATACCCCGGAATCGTCCCTTCAAATGGGTACCATCAACGGCAATTACTGGACACATAAACGTCCGAAATCCTCCAATCGACATGAAAAAGTATAGAAATTTACCATATTCGTCGCACTGTAAGTCAGTGATTGTGCCTGGATTTTTTTTTTCCAAAACGTAACCAAATGATGGAAGTAGTTGGAAGGTTTGTTCATGCGTTCCATATGTCAGTGACAACACATAATCGAGGGCGGCGTGTGTCTTACTGTACATGATTTGGATTCCATACATTGATTTCATATCGGCGATTATGTCATTTTGACGCATTAGTCGGCCATCTTGTTGTTGAAGTCTAGGTGCAATAACTTCTCCAATTATGACTGCACTAGCTTATCGGTGGCGGAGGTGAATTTTCTCTAACGGACAAGTGTGTTCGTTGACAAAACTTCTTACTTGAAAGTATGCCCCTTCATCTCTCCTTACCGCTCTTAACTTCCACGTACAATTTTCCATCAAACAAACTAGATGTAATGTTGTCTTATTGGACCTTTTCACCTTCCACTCGAAGTTATGCCGCATTGTAAAATGGTCTACTAGTCTCTTCAAATCCTTTTTCGTTGGAAAAAATTGCCCTTTATATATCATGCTTGTAGGTTCATCTTCAACCAAGTTCCTGCTTCCACCCACACCAAACGAGTATGATTTTACACCTGGAATAACCCATGTTGTGGCATTATCAGAATCATCTGGAGTTACATTAGCCCGGACCTCGGAGGTCCCAGCTATATCTAGTGAACTGGAACTAAATCTGTGTACATGTCTTACACGTCTTTCCGTTTGGACAGGTTCTTCATCATCCTCATTGTCCTCTACATTTTCTATCGGATTGAAATTGCCCTCATTATCCACCTCATTAATCAGCCCAACATTCGGTGTTGTATTCTGCTCATTGTTGATGTCATTGTAGATTTCATTGTATTGGTGGTTGTACTGCCTACCATTCATCTCAATTTGACAACCAAAGACATCATCGAATTAAGGTCCCAATATATTATCATGGCCGGCTGCTTTCGGTGGGACAACACATATGTTTTCCTGACCATCAATCCCACTTCTTTCTGTGAACAACTGGTTGCTTTCGCCTGACGATCGAAATTGTTGGGTGTTATCACGATCAGGGATATCTTCACCAATGTAAAAAAAGATTTTTTTTTTGAAATACTGAATAATTTATTCAAAAAACATTAATATAAAGAATGAAACGTAAAAATAAAAATTTCATTTAAAAAACATTATTATAAAGAATGAAATGTAAAAATAGTTAATTTTTTTAATTAATGTACAAATAATGTAAGAAAACATTTTTTTTAAGTTTAATTAATTTTTTTTTTTTAATTTTCAATTATGTTTTTTTTTAAATACTTTTATTAGTTTTAATTTTTTTATTTCTGATTTTCTTTCTTTAATAACAATTAGTGGTGTCATTATGAGGCATAACTAATATGTTCAAAGGCAATAAGGTCATTTAATTGATTTTTTGACAGTCAAAGTTGTTGACTAACGGACTTCCAAATGGTTAGGGGGTAAAATGTCTAATATTTTGATTTTTATGGGGGATAATGACAATTACTGAAATTAAAGGGGGTAACGTGTCTAATATTTTACTTTTCAGGGGGGGAAATGGTCATTACTGAAACTAAAGGAGGTAAATTGTCTAATATTGGGGGAAAATGATTATATCCCTATTTTAAAAACTATTATATAGCTTAAAAGCAGTATACATATGTTTAGTAATTTTATTACAAAAGTGTTGATATTATTTATAATGACTAAATAGACATGATTTTAGAATCCTATTTCATTTTTTTTCAATAATTATATATATTAAATCAATATTTTAACATAAAATAATGTCCGGTAACATAAAATAATGTCCGGTAAAACTTCTAAATGTTTTTAATTGATAATCTGATAAGTTTTGATAGTGATTTTGAGAAGTAGTTGGGGGTTACTTTTTTAAAATGATTATAAAATAATTTATTTCAGCATTAACTAAACTTTTTTAAAAAAAATCATTATTATTCTTATGAAATCAAGTTAAAATCATATATATATATATATATATACGAAGGTTTTATCTTATTTCATTATAAAATTAAATATTATATATAAATATTGATTTGATTTATAAATCTTTTAAAAATATTTTTTATTGTTCTTATGAAATTTGTTTTCAAATTTAAATATTGATTTAATGTATATAATCATTGAAAAAAAAATGAAATAGGATTCTATAATCATATCTATTTTAGTTATTATAAATAATCTCAACACTTTTGTAATAAAATTACTAAACATATATATACTGCTTTTAAGCTATATTATAGTTTTAAAATATAATTATCCAGACACGTACCGATTAACTTTATAGCAGATCTAACTATGTTTATAATAAAAGTTATAATAATATCAAATGGGCACATAATTTGAGAAGCATTCAATTATTATATAAATCAAAACACGATCATGTTGATGGTATAACAATCATTTAGAAGCTAGTAAAACACAATCATGCTAAAGGTATAACAAAGCTAGTGGATAAATATTGTAATCAAAACCTATAGTTATTGTTTTAATCCTTGTTCATGCTGCCCCCCACTGCAGCAAATGGTGGTTGGCCGTTCCTAGCTTGCTCAAAAATCAACTTATAGAGTACAAACAGAGATCAATGGCTTTTTTTTAAATGAGGGAAAGAATATAGCACATGATTCATATAAAATATGATGTCAAGTAGATAAAACACCAACACCATGTTCAGTTATTACCATAGCTAGCTAGTGATCAAATATGGCAATTATAAAATAATGAATGAATTCTTTGTCATCAAAACCTATTTATTGTTTAAGTAATGCTATACTCTCCAAATTTCTTTCTAAATTTCTTTCGAAATAGTGTTGAAACATGATGTGTCTACATCTTATAAATCATGAGATTATGTAGTGAGTGATGTGATGTTAATATTTCAGGTACCAACACCATTCGAAAATTTGAAAAAACAAATTGGAAAGCCCAACATTTACTCATATAGATGATAAGTATAATAAAGAATAAGAGAGTTGAATTTTGGGACAATATTTGGATAAAATAAAAACAAAAGAGTGGTTTACTTGTAAGTTCAAGTTTAAAAATGATAAATATAATAAAAAATAATTTTTTGGTTAAAAACAATAAACCGATAAGATATCAATTCCTTACGTATGCACCATTGGATTTAAATACTTTGATTTGATTGTATGGATTTATCAAAACATCTTTTAAATCCAATTGCTTAAATATTTTATATTAGTCTGATATGATGATAGAAAAATTATATATATATATATATATATATTCCATTTTTTCCTCCCATACGAAAACTCAGTGGCACATTCATAGAAATTATCAACTTAAAATTATTTAATATTTTAACTAGAAGTTATCAACTCAGAATTATTTTGATTTAATAATAAAATCAATTTTATTTTAAAAAAAAACATAAAACTTTATCTTTATTTTTTAAAAGCATTCAAAAGTTTTCACTGTTTTTGAAGGAAAAATTAATATACTCGAGTCGGAGTCCGTAGCTAATCTGGCAATCCAGATCCTAATTCGTTCGTTTTTGCTTTTTTTCTTTTTTTTTTTAAGGGAAGAAACAACCTAATTCGTCCATTCCTGCAATCCTACGTGTTGATGAAATTTAATTCACATAAAAGCTCACTAGTTACTATGATTAATGATACCTTTATGTTTATGGGGTCAGGTCAAACACCTAATTAAGTCGAATAAATTAATTAGTTTCACAATAAAAAAATGAATGTCTATCCAATTAACAGAAATTCACGGTTGAAATGAATTGATGGTAATTAGTTCAGAAAAATTCATATATGAAATGCACGAGGAATAAAACAAACATCGACTACAAATGTTGGCCAGTACTATATTGGATTTGCAGGCCTTTGAACCTTTTTTGATCGATCTGTTTCACTAACCATATTTTTCAAAAGGGACCCCTTTTTACTACAAGTTTATTTCAATACCATCATTACACAATCATTAAATGTAAATGGTTACGTACACCTGACTCAATATGGTTGAGTTTTTCTTTAATGGATATATATTATAACAATATCTATATCATACTAATAAATACTACAAGAAAAATCAATATTTTTTACGATTGTTTCTTGATAACTCTTTAAAATTATCAATGAAAGATCATTGACTATTTTTTACTAAACTGTTAATTTATTTAATATTTAAAGTTTTTATTATCTTAATTAAATTATAAAAATAGTTTGGTAACTTATAAAATAAAAATCTAATTTTTCATCTCAAAATTTTTCTCCCCGCTTATTCTCACTAACCTCCCACTCTCTCAATTTTTTTGACAAATCTAGGTCCCTCCATTAAAACCTCTCCATGTTCTTCAAAATAATAATAAAAAAAACTCTTCTCTATGACCATGGTTTTCTACTTCGCTAATCGCTCAAAAATATCAGTTACTCCTCTTTATGATTGTGGTTATCTACTTCTTTAATCTCTCAAAACAATCATCTGCCGTACATGAAGGTATTGTTTCATCCTTAATTTTTTTTCTTTCCCAAATTTAGGGTTTTTATCTCAACCATACAATATCAGCTATTGCATATGAAAATGATGGTTTGTTAATGAAATGCCCAATTTTGTCCAAGATTCTACGGGTGGTTCTTTATCTTGCCTTGCTTTGACTCTCTCTGCCTCTCAAGCCAAAGTATACTTAGATTCATTAAAGTAACTCAAGATTCTTAATTGTTTACAAACGAAAGAACTTTATCTTTTTCATTGTTGCAAAGGTAAGTCGTTTTCGTTGTTTCGGTTGTAGAACTAAACAAGTGGAAAAATAAGTTAACAACTTTTGTTTAGTTTTCTATTGAATTTCTTTTTTTTTTTGGTGATATTATTTTTGTATTTGAAATACTTGAAAGACATATCATATGTTTGATGAAAATACTCAAAGAATGGGTATCTTATTTTTATGTTCGCTTTTATTATTAAAAAAAATAAATTTGTGATTCTGCTTTTGTACGTGATTTGTTATCGGTATCTTGTTCCCTATTTCAATTATGTATAGATGGATTCATTTGCAGTTTCAATTTTTGTTCAAAAGTTATTGACATAGATTTCAATAATGGATATAATTTAATTTACTTCAAATTTATTAAATTTCACCTTCATTTAAACTGTGCGTTAAAATTTCTATATGGGCTATGAAGTATTTGAGTTTCCATTGCTAATACGTGAGAGTGTTTTAAGTATTTATTTGTTTTGGAATCAGAATTTATATTTTATTTTAGGTTTGATTAGTGAGAGATTTTTTGTGGAAAGTAGTTGTCGATAATGGACTGGAAAATTAAAAGGATAAATGATATGAAGTATGAATATATAGAATTATATGATAAAGTATATAGTTTTATAGGTTTAGCTATTTGTATATGTTGTTTTTGAGCTGAAGAAATTATCTAATATAAAATATTATATCTACTCATTTTATTTGCTAAAAAAAAATTGTTCTTTTTTTTATATTTTTTAAGAAGAAATACATACATACATATATATATATTTCCTTGCATGTATGAATGGTTTCAAAAAGAATGTGGAGTGATCAATAAACTAAATTTGTGATTTTTTTTCCTTTTTCCTTTTGGTTAACTTGTGTTAATTTTGTCTTTTAATTATGAATTTGTAAAAGAAATAAAGAAATAAGTAGAAGATATAGAATGAACATTTAGCCTTGGTTGAAAATAAATTGTAATCTTAATGAATACCTTATGGTCAAATTGTTCCATATACAAAAATAATATTTGTAGTCAAGATTTTCTTTTGTTTATAGATGATGATTTTTTTTTATATAGAAAAAACAATTTAATATCTCAGGTTTATTGTTTATTTTGCAGTAGAGATCGATGAAATGAGGTACATATTGTCTTTACCTCTCAATTCATTTAAAAGGTTGGTACTTTCTTTTATCAAAATGAACTCATTTTCTAATTAACATTCAAAAAAACGTTTGTGTATTTTATTTATTAATTGTTGGTTGCACAGATGATCAATTGTTAGGAAACAATTTTACTGGAAGAACCTACATTTTGGTTGAAGGAGAAACATTTCGCTAGAAGAAGCCGCATCTTACATTTTGTTGTGAAATTTATAAATTTATGAAGTTAGTAGTTGAGAATTTTGATTGTACGATACAATTAACCTTAAGAATTATTATTTATATTAGACTACTTATAATGTAGTTACGTTACATGTTGGATGTTGTAAATTGAATGAAGCTTTTGTCAAAGTTTATGTCTTCATCATGTTTTGGTTATGGTGAATATGAAAATAAATTTTATAAAAATAATGAATATTGTTCACTATATTTTCTACAAAAACAAATCTCAATATATAGAAAACAGAAGACAAAAATATTGACAGAAATTATACAAATGTTGATAATGTATTAACAGTTTATACAAATGTTGATAATGTATTGACAGTTTTTAATTGTCAATAGCTAAAAAACTGTCAATAGTAATTGACAATTTCTTGACAGTTAAACAATATCAACAACAGTTGACAATCAAAAAAACTGTCAATATCTTTCTTGACATGAGCATCATTTACAGTTAGAGAACTGTCAAAAACAAAGCCACTTGATAGTTTTTAGCTGTCATTAAATATTGTTTTTTCTTGTAGTGAAACATCACCAAAAAGTTACCATGTAAGTGTTGGGGATTTTGAACCAATGATCGCGGAATCGTCATGCCTGTATATGCCCATAACTCATAGCAATTAATAACGTTTATAGCAGAAAAAATAGATGAGAGAAAATAAACCAATCACAACACAAGATATACGTGAAAAATCTAAATCGGATAAAAAACCACGGGCCGTCAGGACGACAGAGAAAGTTTCACTATATGATAAATTATTACAACTATATACTATAGTATTCTCTCTCACACCACAACCCCAAACCATAGAGCCTTACTAAGTCTCCAAGCTCACAACCGAGCTTTACATCATAACTCTCAGCTCACAATGCTCACAAGATCCTTATCAAGAAACCCCCAGTATCCCTTAGGTCTCCCCTGAATATCACTCACGGATAGATCCACTGATATTCTCTTAGATCCCTCCCCAGATATTCCCATGGGTCTCTTACCCGAATCTCTCCACTCTCTGATGTTACATGGTGTTTATTAACTCCACACGAAATAACCTAACTATAAGGTCTATTTATACTAGTTATAGGGAGTTTAAGATAAAAGGAAATTCTACTCCTAAACTTACAGTAATTGCTTGTTCCACATAAATATCATTTTCTATTTATGACAAGTCTTCTGGTTAAGGAGAAATCATTTTCCTTCAAATATATGACTATCCTATTTTTCATGAAAACAAACTCTTTTTTCTTTTTTTCGATAAGCACAAAAGCTCCAAAAGAATTACTTTCCTTTTTTGCTGAAGATTTCCTATTCCACGCATACTTATGATTGATTACGGTTCTGGTCATGGTTGGCCACCCACTCCCTATACCGTTACAAGTCACCTGGAGTGCACCACATTTTAGTAAGCCGTAGGAAACCAATGTTGCTTCAGTTCTTCTTCAGTCTTCAAACCTCCTTCAAACACCATATTCAACTTCTAAATATTATCCCACGTCTCCAGGAAGCTTCACATCAGTTCAGTCTCGTTTGGTTCACATTGGATTCACTTGATAATACGAGTCAAAACCTAATAGTAAGCGACATAACTCTAATTACAATAATACACATGGTAAAATTATGGTGATGTTTATTAATATAATATATATATATGCCTATAATGTGTGCTCATGAGAGAAAAACTCTCATTTGGTTGGTTAGATAAAAATTGGAACACCATTTTTTGATATGTGATTTGAATCCCTAGAACAATTAATTGGTCCATGTTTTGTATGACTCCAATTGGCTAACATAATGTCATTAAGCTTAAAATTGAGGAAAAAAAAAAACTAAAATCAATACATGTGGCCTTTTATATATGCTACCCTGTGGGCATCATTGTTCTAAGGCAAAGATCATCAAGTTAAATATTTTTAATATTTCTGAAGCTAGAGTTTCTTTTGTCTCTCTAATTGTAAGTTTTTGAATAATTTCAAGCGAAAATTCTAGAAAGTTTAATTAAAAGTTTTAGAAAGATTTCTGAAAATGGAAATTGCAGGAAATTAATTACAAAACGACCTATAAATTAATAGATTTTTAAATAAATTTATAAAATTTATAAATAATTTTCTTTTTATAAAAAAAATAGAGTTAATTTCATGGTTACATGCATGATGCATGATGCATGTGTGTACTGTAGCATATGCTTGAGAGAAAGCCAGAGGGATTATAATTACCATACGTATTTTCATACAATTATGCATGCAAACGCATGGCAAAATAACCTATAAAAAGGTGACGCATTCCCATAATTATAACTGAAAACAAGATCAAAATAAAAAACATATATATATAAAAACTTTAGGGCCCGTCCTGTAAACGTTTTTCAGTTCTTGTTTTTTGAAAATAAAAATGAAAATGAAAATAAAAACAGTATTTTGGTTTCAGTTTCGAACTCTGAAAACGCGTTTGGTAGCATATACTGAAAATTGTATTTTAAAAATGAAAACGGAAAAAACACGTCTGGTAGGTTAACCGAAAACTATCAAAAATTGAATATCAATTTTGGCATTTTGTTTAATATTATTACAATTATAAACAAATTGATTAAATAATTAACCAATATAATTTTTATATTGTAGTTTTTAAATTAAACGAAAGTAACACATCAAAAATTAATTCAAAAAAACATATCAAAAAATGAATTAATCAAAATCAAACTCTTAAATTATAAATAAATAATTATAATATATATATATATATATTATATAAAAATATATAACTGTATATAAAATATATATTAAATATTATTAAATATTATAATTTATTATATTATATTTTATTATAATTTTATATATAACAATCCATAATATATTACATTATATCCTATATAAATATATAATATTTGATATATTATATATACTTATATAATATTAAATAACAAATATATATATAATATATAATATATATACATCTATTATATTATATTATATATTATAATATATATATATATACATACATATATATTTATTTATATATGAGAGGGGCACTTTGGTCATTTGTAAATCTTGTTCCGTCTTGTCCTAGCCATATCAAATGCATAACAGTACAATTAATAATTTAAAAAATGATTTTTTTTATATAAAAAAAAGTGAAAAACAAAATGAAAAACAAAAACAAAAAACAAGTATTTTGTGTTTTTCAAATCTTTCACTTTTAACACTGGTTTTGTTTTTCATTTTTTTTTTGTTTTTCAAAAATAATTTGAAAAACAGTTAACAAACGCGTTTTCGAAAACGTTTTAAAAAAATAAAAATAAAAACAGACTGAAAAACAGCTAGACGGGGCCTTAGGTTTTCCACAAATTAATTTGAAGAACATCATAATAATAAATATATATACTTTGCATAACAATTCTATCCTTTAAATTCTTATTAAAACGGAACTTTATATTGTTAGAATTAAATCATACCGAAAACCATAAACAAATTCTAGATGCAAACATTCTAGAATAGAATACCAAGAATAGTTGGACCTACATAATGCAAGATTATTAAGGATTTATGGATTCGGGTGAGATACCTGGATCCATTACGAACGATAGCCTACAGTTACGGAAATACTACAATAATCGATCACGAACGGGGGGTAGTTTATGATCTTCCTCAACCAAATCGCCTTAGTTCCTCAATGGGACCGTCGTATCTCTTCTAGATAGGGAGAAGGGAAACCGTGTTATGATTTGGTGTATTGGGTGTTGGTTCCGGGAATCGGAAACCGACATACGTGCAGCGGAAGGGCTGTGGGCTCGGTTTCAATTTTTTTTATAAAAACAAAACAGATTTAGCCAGATCGTTGTGATTATATTGATTCTAATATTAAATTGGAAATAGTAAGGAAAGAAATAGTTATCGTGATAGACTTTTCGTGATTTCGTTGATCTGAGTTCTTTCACTTCAGAATCTTCGTGATTCCCTCGAACCAAGTTCTTCAACACCAAATCTCCAACACAAAAGAACTGACAGGCGGGCATCTCAGTATTCAATAGAAATTTCGACTCTCAATTTTCTATTCAAGTTGTATACTCAACTCTTGAAACAATAAGAAAAATATTGAGAGTCTCTCTTATAATATTCTTTAGAGGAACTCTTCTTTGTTCCTCTTTCTCACACAAAAAAGTACAAGAACACTTAGTTGTTCTTTCTTCTTTGTGGTTATTTATATAACGGGAGAGAGCTTGGGTGGGTGGCATAAAGAATCATAGATTAGGAGCAGTTTTTCAACATTGCCTTTATAATGTTTGAAAAACAAAAACTCATTTCAACTTGGTTTAAATGTGTGTAGAAAACAATACAAAACTCATTTTCATTGTCAAAACATGAAGACTTCATGTTTGCTCTTTATAACGAAATAATAATAAATAAATAAAAACTTGGTGGGTGGTGGCTTCTACCAAGTTAACAAAGAATATATATATATAATTAAATAATTAAATAATTATATATATATATATAATAAATAATCAAAGTATTATATATTATATATATAATTACATAATCAAATATTATTTAATCAATAAAATAATACATAAACTGATTTATGTTAGATGATTAATTCTAAATTAATCACTGAGTCTCATTAGTTATTATACCTTAATATTTAATACAGTGTTATGGAGAAGACATGGGGACACATGGACCTATAATTTCAAGCTCCAATAAATCTTAATATTTAATCTAACTCTTTAATTAAATATTATATTTATTAATTCAAGATTTATTCCACTAAAAAACTGGAACTGCGCTCTTGTCATTATATAATTAATTACTCAAATAGGAATCGAACAGTCCATTGATATAATCACTACATACAGATCAATCTTCCATAAACAGTTCGTAATATGAGTTAGGTTCAAATCCGTTGACCTCTCAATTCCATCTTTATCATTGAGTGCCCGTGATTCTCTAATGAACTATTATTTATGATCATATCATAAATTGAGCGCTCTATTGTTCAAGACTTGAATCATTTGCTCAAGAGAATCGTTTGTCTACTTCAATAAAGAGGGAATGGGTTCCATCTTGTATATTATCAGTCCCAGCTAAGTATATCATCATGTCTCCAAGATACAAGGTTTCAGGTTTGGCATCTTGAGCAAACCATACCGAGTAAGTCAAAAGACACAAGTCAATAAGTAAGAGTCTGTTAAATACTCAGGATTAAGATCGTTCCATATATGACCATATATTTGATAAATGGGAATACTTTGTTTCAAGATGGAGATTATTAAAGATTCCAATTTATCGTGTCCATGTTTTGTATAATCTTATTATACAAAGTACCTTCGTTCTAATGTCATCACATCAACAATTCGGATAAAACTGTTCCATTATTAATGGGAATGAACTGTACTAGTAATTTTAGTTAATTAAAGATCTCAACTTTAATTATCAATTATAGACAATTAAGATTATTATATTAAATATAATCCTCATGTATATAACAAATTATATACTATGTTTAATATTACATTTAATATTCATGGATTTTTTTGTTATTTATGCAATATTAATAACATTAAATGTACACAAATATAAAATAAAATGTCAATCTAATTATTACTTCAGCAAAAAATTAACAACATTTTTTCTTAGGGCATTTTTCACAACAATCTCTCAATTGCCCTAAAGCAAATGAGACATGTCCCTCAACCGTAGCCCTTCTAGATGGCCTTTAAAACTCTTTGCAGGAAGAGTCTTTGTGAAGGGATCTGCGAGGTTGTCTTCAGATCTAATCTTCAGAACAGACACATCGGCACGATGGAAAATCTCCCTAATTAGGTGATACTTTCGCTCTATATGCTTTCCTCTTTTGTTGATTCTAGGTTGTTTCGAATTAGCCACCTCCCCACTGTTGTCACAATAAAGTGTCATGATTTTTCCATGTCCGGAACATCTTCCAAATCAAATAAAACTTTCGGAGCTAGATTGCTTCTTTAGCTGCTTCACAGGCGGCCATGTATTCAACCTTTATAGTGGAATCAGTACTATAGGATTGTTTGATGCCTCTTCAAACTACGGCTCCACCACAAATGGTAAACATTGATCTAGACGTCGACTTTCGACTATCTTTGTCGGATTGAAAATCATAATCAGTGTAGCCAATAGGAATCAAATCCCTACCAGAATATACTAGCATATAGTTTATCGTTCTCCTAAGATACTTAAGAATGTGTTTAACTGCTACACAATGATCTAATCCTGGGTTAGACTGACACCGGTTGACTACTCTCACTGCATAGCATATGTCAGGTCTAGTACATAACATAGCATACATAAGACTGTATACTACAAAGGCATATGGAATGTGTCTTATATTTTCTTCCTCTTGAGGTGTTTTGGGACATTACTCTTTAGAAAGAGTAAATCCATGACGAGAGGGCAGATTACCTTTCTTCGAGTTATGCATCGCAAACATGATTAACATTGTATCAAAATACGATGATTGAGACAACGCTAACTGCTTGTTCTTACGATCTCGTATAAGTTGGATCCCAAGAACATAGCTTGTTTCTCCCAAATCTTCATTTGTAATTGGTTATCTAGCCATTTCTTTGTACTTGATAAAGATTCTACGTCATTCCTAATGAGAAGAATATCATCAACGTAAAGAACTAAGAATACCGTCTTCTATTCTTTGATGTACTTGTAGACACAAGGTTCATCAACATTTTGGTCAAATCCATATGATTTAACCATTTCATCAAATCTAATATTCCAAGATCGAGAAGCTTGCTTAAGTCCATATATGGACCTTTGCAACTGGCAAATTTTTTGCTCTTAGCCTTTAGCTAGGAACCCCTCTGGTTGCACCACATATATGCTTTCGTAAAGATGGTCATTCAAAAAAGCCGTCTTGACATCTATTTACCATATTTCATAGTCATAATGTGCGGCAATTGACAAGAGTATATGAATGGATTTGAGCATAACTACTGGAGAGAAAGTCTCTTCATACTCAACTCCCTAGCTTTGAAAGTTTCCACTTTCCCATACACTCCCATTTTTTCTCTTATAGATCCATTTACAACCAATAGGATTAACCCTTTCGGGTAGGTCTACAAGTTTCCAGACTAAGTTGGAGTACATTGACTCCATCTCGAGATTCATTGCTTGTTGCTAATTCTCATTATCAGAATCTTCCATTGCACATCGATATGTCAATGGATCATTTTTACCAAGATCAGAAATTGTAACTTGTGCTTCCCCGATTTGTTCATAGCGAATAGGTTGTCTCACAACCCTCCAACTACGACGAGGTGGTAAATCATTCTGATTTTGAGTTGTGGTCTTCTCACTTTATCATCCGACAACAGTTGTCAATGTTTGTCTGATCTCATCAGAAAGTAACTCCTCAAGTATAACTTTACTACGAGGTTTGAAGTCTGTCTTATAGTTGTTTTCAAGAAAAGCTATATTTGTCGATACAAATACTTTATTATCTTGAGGACTATAAAACAAACCTCTTCTCGTTCCCTTTGGATATTCTACAAATATACATATTTCAGATTGAGGTTCCAACTTCCCAGTCTTACCTTTAAGTACGTGTGCAGGACATCCTCATATGTGAATGTGTCGCAAACTATTTTGCTTCCATTCCACAACTCTAAAGGTGTCTTAGGTATAGATTTAGATTGAACTAAATTAAATATGTATATAGAAGTCTGTAGTGCATATCCCTAGAATGACATATGCAATGATGAGTGACTCAACATGGATCTCACCATATCAAGCAAAGTTCTATTTCTCCTTTCTGCGACACCATTTTGTTATGGTATCCCAAGTGCAGTTAATTGGGACAAAATCCCATGTTCGATTAAATGATCCAAGAATTTTGTATTAAGGTGTTCACCTCCTAGATTTGATCGAAGAGTTTTAATCGATTTATTTAATTGCTTTTCAGCCTCAACTTGGAATTCCTTAAACTTTCCAAAAGTTTTAGATTTCCTTTGCATTAAATAAATATAACCATACTTAGAATAATCATCAATAAAAATGACGACGAAATATTCATAACCCCTCTTGCCTGTACATTAATCGGACAGCACACGCCAAAATGTATCAATTCAAGGGGTTCTTTGGCTCTTTGACCTTTTATCGAAAAAGATCGTTTGGTCATTTTACCTTCCAGACAAGATTCACAGACTGGAATAGTGCTAACTTTTAGCTCTCGCAAATGACCTTTCTTTACCAGTCTTTCAATCCTATTTATGTTTATATGACCCAGTCTAAGATGCCATAGGTGTGTGCTGTCATCATGAGAAATCTTTTGCTTTTTAGACTTTGGTTGTTTGAATTTGAACATTTCAGTGTTAAGCGGTGTATTTGAGGATTGTCTTAAAAAATAGAGACCATTATCTAAAGTTTTAGAACAAATAGTTAAAACCTTTCAAGAAATAATAACAACTTTATTATTAAAAGAAACTTTAAATAATTGTTCATACAATCTTGAAACACAAATCAAAATTCTTCTAAGACTAGGAATATAATAAACATTTTTCAAAACAAGAAATTTATTATTAAAGAGAAGTCGCACTTCTCCCACTGCTTTAGCCGACACCATAGCCCCATTACCCACTCTCATCGTATAGTCCCCATCGGCTAACTCTGTTGTAGAATTAAGCATCTGCATAGAACAACAAACATGGTTAGTCTATCCTGAATCAAAAATCCAGGAAGACATATCATCTTTAACTAAACAAGCTGCTAGACAAGTAAATCTGATTTATCTTTCTTTTCAATCTTGAGCTCTTTGAGGTACTTTTTACATTTCCTGTTCTAGTGACCATCTATGCCATAATGGAAACATTTTCCTTTTACCTCTTTGTCAAAGCTCTTTGCCTTGTTGTTGTGTTGTTAATTTTCTTAGCTTTGAAATTGCCATTTTTTTTTTCATCTTGCCACCTCCTTCATTCTTATTCTTCCTCCTTTTGGACTTTCCAGAAAAGGAAGTTGTAGCTTCTGCAACATTTGCCCTACCTCATTTTTCATTCAAAATGGATTCGAAGGTTTGAAGCTCATTAAGCAACTGAGTCATGTTGTACTTTAATTTATTCATGAAATAGTTGCTTTTAAATTGAAGGAAGTTAGAGGATAGTGTTTCTAAAATCATCCCCACTTGTGTGGCTTCGTTGATTTTAGCATCATGAATTTCAGCCTCATTTATGTGTTCAATCATTTTGAGCGTGTGCTCACGGACTGAAGTACCCTTTTTCATTCTGGCGTTCATAAACGCCTTAATAGCCTCATGACGAGACTGTTCAGAAGGGTGCCTAAACATTGCCCATAGGGAGTCCATAATCCCTTTTATGGTTTCAATTGATTCATGCTTACACCTAAAAACATCAGACATGCCTGCTAACAGGTAGCAGCGGGCTTTATTGTTAGCATTTTGCCAACGATCATATGCTTCAACAACAGTTGCTGATGACTTGGCGTGAGGGCGTGGAAGACATTCCTCCGTTAGGACGAACTTGAAGTTTCACGTACAAGCACGATGTTCATGTTACTTTTCCATTTGACAAATTTTTCACCGCTCAGTGTTTCAGTAGCGAGTATCTTGATTATTGGATTGGATATGTTTGGTTTGCTGAAATTAAATAACAATCATTCACATTTAATTTGTGTCCACAATATATGTATATATCACATATATAAAATTTGGTAATGTAAATAAGACGCATGTTGCATGTGAAAAATACAGAAAAATTATTTACTTAATTACGACGATAATTCAATTTTCACAAATAGTGTGCCGTCGTAGGATATGTCACGTATTTGATAATTGAGTTGAGACTTTCTCAAATAACAAAAGTTAAATCAAAATATCTTATATTTTCAACTTTCATTAACCACCGTTGGATTTGGTCAATAGTTATAATTAACTAGCTTAATTACATCTTTTGAGTGTAACCTATCATTTCAAAAATTTCAAACTTAACTCAAAAATTGTAGTTGTAGGGTAAGTATGGCGGCAATTTTTAAATAAATCTAAAAATCCTATCACATGGAAGACAACCTCACCATTGACTCAAATGGACACCCTCCGTAGGGAGGGCGAAATCAAAGCTTCTCAAGGTGCCATTTAAATCTCACGGTGTTGTACTAATATTAGAGACTATGGGTAATATTGTCATATTACCCTCTCCCAATCAATATTTTAAATTGTTGTATTTAAATTAAAAAATATCTAATATTATACAATAGTAACAATTTTAACAAATACAAATCTATTTCTAATCTAAAACAATTTTAGAATAGAGTATGTATGCATGACATGTCATAACGATTCCAGTAGGCACTAACTATAGATGACATATTATATGCATGAACATATTATATAATTATCAAATATAATATAATATGAAAAAGAAAATAAAAACTAAATGAATTTTGGCCGAGTTCCTTTAGATTTTTAAATTACAACCCATAAATTAATCAAATTACAAATTTGGCCGTGTTGTAATATTCGTCATCGATGCGATCCAATCTCATCGGTTTGCTGATAACATCGTCTTCCTCAATTTTACATTTTACAAAAAAAATCCTATACCATATTTGGTTGACAAATTTTTATCTAAAAATTGAAGAAACGATATACAATTAATAATAATAATAAATCCAAAGGAACCATATAATTAACGACCAAAATCATTTTATTTATCATTCTTCACATGAAAAAGAATAATCATTAAATCACATCTAGTGCAAAGTGCCTACTACCGGAATCAATTCTAATATTAGAATTAATACAAACTACAATGTGGCTCTGATACCGATTGTTGGTTCCGGGAATCGGAAATTGACATCCACGCAGTGGAAGGGCGGTGGGCTTGGTTTCAATTTTTTTTTTATAAAAATAAAATAAATTTAGCCGGATCGTTGTGATTATATTGATTCTAATATTAAATTGGAAACAGTAAGAAAAGAAATGGTTACCCTTACAGACTTTTCGTGATTCCCACGATCTGAGTTCTTTCACTTCAGGATCTTCGTGATTCCCACGAACCAAGTTCTTCCACACCGAATCTCCAATACAAAAGAACCGACGGGTGGGCGTCTCGGTATTCAACAGAAATTTTGACTCTTAATTTTCTGTTCAAGTTGTGTACTCAACTCTTGAAACAATGAGAAAAATATTGAGACTCTCTCACAATATTCTTTAGAGGCTAGTATTTAAAAAAACTTTATTTCTCTCTCTCTCTCTCTCTCTCTCTATATATATATATATATATATATATATATATATATATATCTACAAAGAACCAATAACTCTTCTTTGTTCCTCTTTTTTCACACAAAAAGTACAAGAACACTTGGTTGTTCTTTCTTCTTTGTGGTTCTTTATATAATGGGAGAGTGCTTGGGTGGGCGGTATAAAGAAGCATAGAGTAGGAGTAGTTCTTCAACATTGCCTTTATAATGTTTGAAAAGCAAAAACTCATTTCAACTTGGTTTAAATGCGTGTAGAAAATAATACAAAAACCATTTTCATTGTCAAAACATGAAGACTTCATGTTTGCTCTTTATAACAAAATAATAATAAATAAATAAATAACTTGTTGGTGGGTGGTGGCTTGCCACCACCACTAACTTAACAAAGAAATATATATATATATATATAATTAAAATTATTATATTATATATATAATTACATTATTTGATCAATAAAACAATACATAAACTGATTTATGTATAGATGATTAACTTTAAATGAATCACTGAACCTCATTAGTCATTATACCTTAATATTTAATACAGTGTTATGGAGATGGTATAGGGACACATAGACCTATAAATTCAAGCTCCAATAAATCTTTAATATTTAATCAAACTCTTTAATTAAATATTATATTTATTAATTCCAGATTTATTCCATTAAAAAACTGATCAATCCAGATTTTTTCCAGATTTACTCAAATAGGAATCGAACAGTCCATTGATATAATCATTAAATACTGATCAATCCTCCATAAGCAGTTCGTAATATGAGCTAGGTTCAAATGCGTTGACCTCTCAATTCCATCTTTATCATTGAGTGCCTGTGATTCTCTAATGAACAATTATTTATGATCATATCATAAATTGAGCGCTCTATTGTTCAAGACTTGAATCATTTGCTCAAGAGAACCATTTGTCTACTTCAATAAAGAGGGAATGGGTTCCATCTTTTATTTTATCATTCCCAGCTAAGTATATCATCATGTCTCTAAGATACAAGGTTTCAGGTTTGGCATCTTGAACAAACCATACAGAACAAGTCAAAAGACACAAGTCAATAAATAGGAGTCTGTTAAATACTCAGGATTATGATCGTTCCATATATGACCATCTATTTGATAAATGAGAATACTTTGATTCAAGACAGAGATTATTAAAGATTCCAATTTATCGTGTCCATATCTTGTATAATCTTATTATACAAAGTACCTTCATTCTAATGTTACCACATAAACAGTTCGGATAAAACTGTTCCATTCTTAATGGAAATGAATCGTACTAGTAATTTTAATTAATTAAAATTCCAACTTTAATTATCAATTATAGACAATTAAGATTATTATATTAAACATAATCCTCATGTATATAACAACTTATATACTATGTTTAATATTACATTTAATAATCATGGAATTTTATGTTATTAATACAATATTAATAACATTAAATGTACACAAATATAGAATGAAATGTCAATCTAATTATTATTTCATCAAAAAATTAACAACATTTGTTTTTAGGGCACTTTTCCCAACATTGGGGACCATAACCGAAGGGGTGTTTATATATTGCTTAATTTGGGTTCCCATAATCCCATAATTATGAAATATATCGGTATCTACTCAATTAGTCTATATCAATTCGAGCAGTCTATGGACTTACCAAAATTAGACCACTTAATTTCAGCCCATTAAATTAAATAGCTAATATAATTGAATAAAAAAATATGTTGCCCAATTTAGTATAGGAAACGTGATTTCGTAACAATCTCCCATTTGGGCTACATATTATTCCTGAAACAATTACAACACAAAATTCCTTAGGAGCGCATCTGTATGCTATTTATCTTTAGATTTCTCCTCAAACAATCTAGTCCATTTCATATATTAGCAATGGAATCACCTCGACTTTCATCACAATACAGGGTGACTAAATCGCGATGATCACCATACTAATACACTCAATGACATAGATCAAATGTGGATGAGTAACATGGAAATTACATGCAATGTGATCTCACACATGCCTATTTCCAACTGGTCCTTCTTCAATCTTTAATGAGATCAGTTTAAGGTCCTTAATGCAATGCGAAATTACACATAGAAAACATAAGTAACCTCAGAAATAGAATCATAAACCATCAACTTTATTTTGCAGAAAACCAAACAATCCAATGTCTAAAGTAAAACATATAGAACATAAAAAATGACTCTCACTAAACCAAGGTATTATCAGAAATAACACATATATGAGCAGTGTGCTCATGAAAAACCTTAGGCATTAAGCCCTTGGTCAATGGGTCAGCTAGCAAAGAATCTGATCCTATATGTTTTATGAAAATTTGCCTATCCTAAACTCTTTCCTTAACAACTAAAAACCAGTTGTTAATAAGTTCTGACTTCGTCGAGCTTCTGTTTTTGCTTGAGTAAAGCACTGTTGAGATATTGTCACAGTAAATCTTCAATGGCCTGTCAATGCCATCTACCACACGCAGCCCAGCGATAAAGTTTTGTAGACATATCCAGTGGTTGGACGTCTCATAACAAGCAATGAACTCTACAACCATGGTTGAAAAAGCTATGAGAGTCTGCTTAGCGAACTTCTATGACATAGCTCCCCCAACCAATATAAAGATGCAGCCAGTTGTGGAGCGCCTGCTATCCTAGCATCCAGTAAAATCAGAGTCAGAGAACCCGGTGACCTCTAAACTATCTGATCTCTAATAAGTGAGCATTTAGTCTTTTGTTCTCCTCAAATAACGTATCATGTGTTTGGCTGTCTTCCAATGCTACATACCCTTCTTTACCAGCCAAGTGGCTACTTGGAGCACTCCTACTTCATGTGCCCCGGCTTCTTACAGAAGTAGCAAGTAAACTCCTCATTCTGCTTCTTTTGTTTCTTCTGTTGAGAAGATTCTTCCGCAGCAATCTGAGAGGTTGAGGCCAAGTGAGCACTTTCAGTCTTATCCCGTCGTTGCCTCTCTTCTTCATGTACACAATGGAATATAAGCTCATTGAGGAACCATTTGTCCTTCTGAGTGTTATAACTCACTTTGAATTACCCAAAGTGTGCAGAAAGAGAGATCAAAATCAAATGCATTAGCAATTCCTCAGACAACTCCAACTTAAGTAACTTAAGTTTGATGCGAGATGAGACATCTCCATGATATACTCCCTTATGTTCCCTTTGCCCTTATACTTCATTATGACGATTTTAGCCAAATGGTTACTCGCCTCCGACTTTTAGTTCTTGGTAAAATATTACTCAATTTCTTCTAGGAACTTCTTGGGGCTATTGCTCTCAGTAACAGAGCCCCGAAACGCTTCCGGAATGGAGCGTTTCATGATCGTCAAGCACATTACATTCCGTTAGACCGATCATACTTTTCAATTTTAACCTCATTGAGGTCTTCCGGAGTAGCAGTGGGTCGATCCGACCGAAGTGCAAGATCCAAATCCATACAACCACGAACAATCTTCACGGTTTCTTTCTAGATTTTGAAGTTTGTCCCGCTCAGCATTGGGATATTGCTGACTTGGGCAAAACCATTTGTAGCAGTAGCAACGGAAACTGGATAGAGAACAAAATAAACAAGCATACTCACAATAACAAACATGTAATAAAAATAAAACAAGACATGAACAAATGATCCAAATTATGGACCCATCTCAAGATACATAGTACAACATTAATTCCTAGTCTTTGGATAGAGAAATTAACTGTAAGTGGTACTCTTAATGCAATGATCAAATACTAACAATCAATTATGTCAAACAACAGTCTTTCTTTGGACCGACTGTTGTTCATATGAAATAATCTTTATAATCGTCACACATTTATCATCGCAGGCACTTTGTTATTTGACCAAACTGTGTCTTCCTTTGGGCCGAGCACAGCTCACATAAATAAATCTACATAAATATTTATGTATTGTCAGTCAAATTAATCTTCACAACAGAGTTTATTTTAATAACATGCTGCTTCAATCAATTTAATTGAAAATACTAGACTAAATGAGCAAAATAATAATAATAATAATAATAATAATAATAATAATATATATATAATTTAAACGAAAAATAAAGAATCTTATTCACAATTTTTTTTATTAAAATATGCCCAGCACCTAGTCGCCAATGGCGACTCCGAATGGCGCAAACGTCTCACACTTCACTTACATATGCAAATGGTCTACGCTTAATTGCTTCACGATGCATATAACTTTAAAAAAAAAAACAAAAGATAATTGCATTTATCAAGTTTCACTTAGAAATATATTTACTTGGTCTAATTTTCCACCATGATCATGCTTTTAAGATCTATAAACCACATCGAATATGAACACAATATACAGAAAAATCGAATATACATCAAGAAAGTCCAATTTTTTTTTAACATAAAAACATATATGAGTTTTTTTAAAACAAATAACATGTCCAAATTCATCAAAAAATTCTAGAATTTCACATAAAAAACATAAATATTCTATTCAAGAAAATAATCCAAACACCATACGAATAAAATATTCACAAATCCTAATAATCTAACAACGATAACTGCTCTGATACCACTTGTTAGAATTAAATCATACCGAAAACCATAAACAAATTCTAGATGTAAACATTCTAGAACAGAATACCAAAAATCCTTGGATCTACATAATGCAAGATTATTAAGGATTTATGGATTTGGGTGAGATACCTGGATCCATTACGAATGATCACCTACCGATACGAAAATACTACGACAATCGATCACGAACAAATGAACACGAACGGGGGGTGGTGTATGATCTTCCTCAACCAAATTACCTTAGTTCCTCAATGAGACCATCGTCTCTCTTCCAAACAGGGAGATGGGAAATTGTGTTATGATTTAGTCTATTGGGGACCATAACCGAAAGGATCTTTATATATTGCTTAATTAATATAATTCCCTAATTAGGAAATAAATCGGTATCTACTCAATTAGTACATCTTAATTCAAGCAGTCTATGGACTTACCAAAATTAGATCACTTAATTTCAACCCATTAAATTAAATAGCTAATTTAATTGAATAAAAAAAATATGTTGTCCAATTTAGTATAGAAAACGTGATTTCCTAACATATATCACCCATTTTTGAAAAATCATTAAGAAGAAGAAGAAGATGACAAAGCATTATTCCTCCTTCATAATTAACATATTTCTTTATTTTTCCTCGTCTCTTTATATTCTGTAAACCCTAATCTCATGGAAGATTCTTGCCAAAAAGCAGCAAAGAGTGATCCAAATTTGAGCCAAAATGCAATCCTTGGAGAATCGGTGGTTATTTCAATAGAGATAGCCATCTCCAATGCCACAAACATCACCTCCTACAGTCCTACATTACAAAGCTTTTAGGAAGAAATGTTAGAAGGAGCAAACGCAGAATGCCTTACAAGTCTGCTTTGATATTTACATAGACGCAAACTCCGCGTTACAATATGCAATAAATGATTATGGGTCCAACAATTATGAGAAAGCTAGTTTAGATGTCAGCTCTACAATGGATGCCTCCATTACTTGTGAAGATGGTTTCAAAGAGAAAATGAATGGTGATCAGTTGTCTCCTTTGAATGAGAAGAATGACATTTTCTTCGAATTGAATGCCATCCCTCTTGCTTTTATCACTATGTTTCATTGATTATCAATTAATATTCTTGCAATTTGTTTTGTCAAATGTGTGTTCCTACAGACAATGTCGCCCCAGTGGTTTGTCCCTCACACCAGAGGCGGACTCATGTGGAAATTAGGTAGGGTATGTGCCCTATCTCATTTTTTTTTGATTCTATGTATATTGTATATATACATATTTATTAAGAATTGATAACAACAAATTGCTGTTAGTATAACTGTTAGTGGATCTACCTTTTTAGACTTATGGACGTTTGGTGTCCGGGATAGGATTTAACTATTTTTTAAAGGTGGGATTGAATTGGATTAATTGTTGTGTTTCTAGTGTTTGGAGCAACATGAGATTGAATTAAAAATAGAGTAATCATATGTTTGGTGTAGCATATGATAAAATTAAAAATATAAAAGAAAATTACATACACCTCCCTATGTTAGTTGAATTTAGATAAATTTGATTAAATAAAGTGTTTTTTTTTTGTCATTTTCATTCAAGTTGTTAATATTTTATTAAAAATGAAATTATAAAAGAAATTTAAAAAAAGTTATGTAGAGAGTATAGACCCAGATCTAATCTTCATAGGCCCATCACATTCTCTCTCTCTCTCAACGTCTTCTTCTCCTTCTTTGAGTTTGTTACGATTCTTCTTTTGATTTTTATCATTCAATCTATTTGCCTTGCTCTATTTATTCCATGATCTGCTCTCTTCTTCATCTTTTTTTTTATGTTTTTCTTTTGTGAATAGATCCGGGTATGCTCTACTCTTCTCTTTTCATCTTTATTTTTATTTTGTGAACGGATTTGGATTTTTCTTTTTCATTGGCAAACTCAAGCCATGAACACAATAAAAAGGCAAGAATCTTTCTTTCGTTCACTCTGCTTCTTTGGCTGGTATCCGTTTTGGAAGGGTGTTTGTTTGTATCATCTGAGTTGGAGGGTGTTTGTGTTATAAAGAATATGGGAAAGAAATTAATCTCATCTATTTTGTTGGGATTAATTTATCCCATTGTATCGAGATAATATTGGTAGACAAGATTATTTTTATCTCATCCTATTGGTGAGCCACACTTGGAAAATGACTTAAAAATAAGCTTATTCTATCCAATCCTGTCAAACAAACGGGCCCTTAGGGTGCTCGGTTCAAGTCCCATCTCAAGCAAATACATAATTCTCCAATTCAATTTTATCTTCTAACTTTTTGTGTGCTTTTTTAAAATTCAAATTTATCTTCTAATTTTTTATGTCTTATTTATTTTGCCATCTTTTCTGATTCATTTTCTTTATTCCGTCGTTCTCAATTTCTTAACTACCATTAATTTGTGTTTACTTAATTCAATTTTATTTTTTTATTAAATTATATATTTTTATTTTAGATTTTTATTATTTCTATTAGTTTCCATTTGACATAGCTAACATGTCCAATCGATAAACTCTAAAATTCAAATTTTACTTTATTGGATTAAAATAGTCAATTTATTACTATGATTCATTTTATTTATCCTTAGTAATTTTCTTTATTTTATAGTTTTAATTTATTAGAATCAATAAATCAATAATTTACCAATAATTTGAAGAATAAAAAACTTAAAAATATGTCTAGTAAAAGTTATTAATAAATTATTTTGATATAAATTTAAATTGAGTTCATTATAAATGCAAAACAAATTATCTTATTATAAAATTAGATTGTAATTTATTCTTTTTTGTTTCATTATTTATGTTGTTTTCTTCTTATTATTTATTTTTTAATATTTTTTGTTTTTGTTTCATTTTTAATATAGGATTACTTAATTCATTGAGTAAGTGTTCTATTTATTTTAGTTTATTTGAAAAAGCTATTTTGCATTGATATTAATTTTTCAATATTTTTTCATATAATTACGATTTTAATTTTTTTCAAGTAACCTATCTTATTAAAATTTCTAGGTCCGCCACTGCCTCACACCAATACCATGAGGTCGTGGATTTGAATGTCACCCTCCTTCCCCCAATCCCGGATTATTGTAATATTTGAACAAAAAAAACGTGCTCCTACATTAATTAAGTTTGGTCGAGAGTGTAAAGGTTTGTTTGAGATTATGCAACTTATAAAATAAAGCAGCTGTTACTTTATTAAAGAAAAAAAGTGAATAATATATATATAAAAATGTTATATATATATATATACACGAGAAGTTATATATTAAAAAGATAAATATAAAATAATAAAATAAAATTAACTCAATAATAAACCCCCATATATATATATATATATATATATATAAAAAAAAAGTTATAGATTGCGGCAATGTTTCTTCCTCAATATTGTAATTGTTCCACAAAAGAGAGGATAAATAAGAATTGGAATCACCCACGGATTTTAGTACCGATTGGAAGACTTATGAATTCGAAAAATCTACTCGGTTCATTTTACAAAAACCCACATTATTCTTAAACACATGAAACACAGCAAAAACATTGATTTTTTTTTTGGGAAAATGTACCTTGACATTTGTTGATATTGCAACTAGACCGCACTTTTGCCAAAATAACAGATTAGTACCAATTACCAAGCGGTTAACTACTCAAACATTTTAAAAGTATCAAATTTCCCCTAAGCATCATATTTTAACAATTAGTATAATAATTTATTTTTAAAAAATTATTCTTAAATAATTATTAAAAGAAACACCTCAAAAAAATGAAATAACTTTGTTAGAGGAGGCCCTAGAGATTAGAACAATCTCAATGAAGGAGCTCTCCTTAATGAAGACCAGGATCTTCTTCAAAGGGGATCCCAGTCTCCCTTAATGGAGATCTTTTGGAGATAAGTTCTCCGTTTGTGAGAGATCTGAGATCTCAACCTCCTTTAATAGAGACGCCTCCATTAAGGGAGAAATAGGATCTCCCTTGATGGAGACACGGGTTCCTAGATCTCCCTTTCCTTCTCTTGTATCTTTTTCTTTTGTTTTTTCGAACTTCATTTTGTTTTCTTTGATTGATGATGATAACCGATAAAAGATCTCCTACAAACGAAGAAAAAAAAGTACAGATTTGGGATGGAGATCTAGGTTTTCAGATCTCAATGAAAAAAAATAGGTTTTTTTTTTACTTTATGTTAATGATAATGGGAGATAAAAAATTTATGATTTCAATTTTTTCCTTTAATTTTTTCTAGTAAGAAAGAAGACGATGTGCTTAAAAAAAGAGAAGACGATGGAGATCCAGAGAAAAGTTGATTTTAAATTTGGGAAAATCGAAACAAAGTACCCCGACATTTAATGAATATGCAATCAAATTGTACTTTTATCAAAATTACAAGAAAATATCCTTGACTTTCCTTTTACTGTTAAAATTAAAATAGGCCAAAATTTCAGAAGGGTAATAATGTCAATTTCAATTAAAAATTAAAAAATGGAAAAAATTAAATTTCTGGATTTTTGTTTATGGGATGATTTGAATTCCTAAATCTCATTAAATCATTACCTAAAAGAAAAACATGAAAGAATATTTTTAATTAATAAATGCACTTTTTTTAAGAGATCTGGAACTCCATCAGAAATAATTGTGTTATATGAATATTTTGTCGAATGTACACGTCACTGATAAGATGGACAGTTCCTTGAAAAAATTTCCAGATGGGCATCCGAGTAGGTATCTAGAAAATACCCTTCAAGACATCACAAAGGGATATGAACTCGAGTAAGTTTGAACACAGGTATTTGGCACGTTGTGTCTTACTCGGGACCGAGTACTTAACACATTATGTTTTACTCGGGATAATAAGGGAAACCCGAACAAAGAAACCTAGCACACGATTCACACATGGGTGAACCAAGAGTCATGCTCAAATACGCAAGACATCCGTATTAAAGAGTTTCTAGAAGAATAAAACACCAAATAGGAAACATATTCCAAATCAAGCAACAACTCTACTTCTTCAAGAAAACTGCACATCGATAAGGAAATAAGTCCTAAATGGACTATACCACCAGAGTCATATTCAATCTCCACACGATCTCCGAAATAGGAAAGAAGATAAAGACGACTCCAACAAGCAACCAGCCTTAACTAAAATACAATTCCTTTTACTTGTATAACAAGGATTAGGATTCTATGCACATATAAATAGACTCATAATCTCATTGTAAACGATATAGAACAAAATATACAGAAAAAATCACTAGAATGGAAAGACAAAAGAGACCGAGTGGTGTAATTCTTTATTTCAATAGTGGATTTGGCTCGATTGTTTATTCAACCACCCGTGGACGTTTCTCCGATCACCAGAGTCTTACCAAGTAAACTAGTGTCTTATTAACTTCAAGTTGCATTCTCTTTCTCTTTCTCTTTCTCTTTGATAGTTCATAACCAAATCCAACATTGTTGACTTTCTCATCCATCGAGAAATCGATGTCAACAACTGGCGCTAGAAGGAGGGGGCGTGTGCTTGAACCTTCGATCTGATTAAGCAATAGCTGGTAGCCAAAGCAAAAACAGTTATGGGGATATCTGAAAATCTCTAGATAATGCTCATATAGGCGAGAGTACACAAGATCCTACCACAACCGCCGAGAACCAACCAACACCCCTGGCTGGTATCCAACAAATCCCTCATACCAGTGAGGACATAGCACCTTGTTTCCGTGAGGCACTGCAACAGCTACTGACAGACACGGCTATAGAAGGAGTATACCTATTGGCTACGGAAGAGGAGTATCTGTCAAACCCTCTACCTACATGGCTTCGTTCGGTTATAGTTGGGTCGGAACCAGATGTATCAGTAGCAGTTAAGAACTAAGATCAAATCAACCAATTTGAGGGTGTACCACTTAACTAGGACAGGGATCGTGAAACCCCCGAAGAAGAACGACCACGCCGAAGGTGGAGTCACGGTCAGGTGGCCCATGATAGACACCGTAAGTATGACTGATGCAGAAATCGGTCCTCATCATCAGAGGATAGCGATCGGCACCATCGCAAACATCTTCATGGAACATACGTCTGTAAGGATTAGTCCATGAGACTCGGGAACAGAGTGAAGAGGGGATGAAAATGGGTATGACAATCACCCGATAGTTTAACCATCATGGAGAACCAATGAGGAATAGAGATGTTATGATTCAGAGCCTGACTCGAGAAATCGAAAACAACATGCGTCAAATGGACGCGTTGATTAGACGATATGGATATAATGAGTTGTCTGATTATGATTCTGATAGTCCTTTTACCAGGGAAATTCTGCGAACCCCATTCACAGAAAGGTTCAGGATGCCACACGTGGAACAGTTCAAGAAGGATACATATCATAAAGAACACGTCAGACTATATAAAAGCGATATGGCTTAGTATGCCCACAGCGACCCTTTGCTGTGTCTCAATTTTCCACAAACTCTGGGAGACACAGGCTAGAGATGGTTTAAAAGATTTCCCCTAACAGTATTGGGAGTTTCAGCGAATTGAGCAGAAGCTTTTCAAGACAATTCTTAGGCAATGTGCATAGGAAAAAGTCAGTCGCTTACCTTTCTCAGCTAAAGCAAGGGAAAGACAAGTTACTGACAAGTTACTGAAGAAATAACTAGGGAGATTTGTGAAATCAGCAGTGCAAATGACGAAGCAATAATCGCTGCATTCATAAACAACTTGCAGAATGGACGGTGTCTTTTGACCTAAGAAGGGCTCGTCTAACCAGATATGCCGATATAATGGATATGACTGGAGGATATGCATTAGCCAAGGAAGAGGAATTTGCAACATGTTGCTACATGCATGGAGGGAGACCCGAACGAAAATATGTCGAGTTGAAAGTACATAACCATAAAGGAAAACAAAAAGGAAATAACAAAGAAATAAGCAAGGACGAGGGAAGTGGGTGTAATGCTGACCAGACCACGGAAAAGTTTCAAGGAAAATACACGAACTACACCCCTCTAAAAAAAAACAGGAAGAAATCCTGACAATACTAGAAGAAAAGAATCTGGTGAAGGAGCCACGTCAACAATCTCAATTTGATCGGCGAGGCAAGACGAAATACTACATATTCCATAAGAAAACCGATCATGAGACCTCCAAATGTTACCAGCTTAGAGACTATATAGAGACCCTCATTCGGGAAGGACACTTGCAAGATATAATCCTGAAGAAAGATGAGAAGTCAGAAATAAAGAAAGAGGCCAAGACAGATAATAATTATGGTCGAACAAAAGGGCCATTCCCGAGGTGAATGAAGTAATACAAACTATCTTCAGAGGACCATCAACTCTGAGAAGTAACCGGGAGCAGACTCAGGAAATCTGAAAAGCGATAGAGGAAAGGTAGAATTTTGATGTCAACTCTGTCGAACCAGACTTGATAAGAATAAATAAAGGATAGGACCCGATAATATTCATGGAGGCCGATTCACATGGGGTCGATGTCCTACCAAATGACGCCCTAGCCATAAGTGCCCGAATTAGCCACAGAGAAGTCAGGAGAATTTTTGTAGACAATGGCAATTCGGTAGAAATTCTCAATGTGGTTGTTTATGATCAGCTTAGGTTGGGTCGAAAGGGTTTGCAACCTATCCATACCCCACTCAGAGAATTCGGGGGAGTCAAGGTCAGGTCTCTCGGGACAGCGAAGCTGCCCGTGAAAATCGGAGTAGCACTTTGTCTGAAAACAGTGTTACTCGACTTTGTAGTTGTAGACCTGGACAATTGGCCTTATAATGCGTTGTTAGGTCGACCATTCCTAAATAAAACCAAGGCAGTAACAGCTACCTACGCTCTAATGATTAAATTTCCAACTGAATAGGGGGTAGTAGTAGTCAGGGGGTCCTAAGAGATGGCCAGAAGAGCTAATCTCTCGTTTTACAAAGACAGAGACAATAGTGAGCAAGTGTGCACCATAACACGACCAGATCAGATCGAGCAGGAATCACTGTTGTTTGAGTTCGATCTAAGGGAAGAGCCGGAGGTATCTAAAAGTGAACCAATTTAGGAAGTAGTCTTAAAGAAAGATGAACCACATAAGAAGATCAAAATTAGGGCTAATTTGGAAAGAGAGGTTAATAACGACCTTATTAATTTGCTTAGAGAATATAAAGATGTGTTCATTTAGAGTTATGAAGACAAGGTAGAGATAGATGTACAAATAATATCACATCATCTAACAGTGGATCCAAACGCGAAACCAGTAATACAAAAGAGAAGGTCATTTAACCTCGAGAGAAGTCGGGCAATTAAGTAGGAAGTGGAGAAGTTACTCGATGTAGGGTCAATCAATTACCCTGAGTGGGTAGAAAATGTGGTTCTAGTCCAGAAGAAAAATGGCCAGTGGAGAATGTGTGCGTACTTTATGGATCCGAATAAGGCCTGTCCAAAAGACAGCTTTCCACTTCTGAGAATAGACCAACTGGTCAATGCTACATCAAGCCATGAATTACTTAGTCTCATGGACGCTTACTCGGGATACAATCAAATCTGAATGAATAAAGCTGATGAAGAAAAAACAGCGTTCACAACCGATCAAGGCTTGTACTGTTATACAGTAATGCCTTTTGGGCTAAAGAATGCTGGGGCAACATACCAAAGATTGGTCAATAGGATTTGTACTCGTCAAATAGGAAGAAACATGGAAGTTTACATAGACGACATGTTGACCAAAAGTATCTCGGCAAACGAACATGCTTCGAACGTACGGGAAACATTCGATGTCTTGAGGAGATACCAGATAAGGTTAAATCTGAATAAGTGCCTATTTGGGGTTCCATCGAAAGGTTCCTTGGTTTCCAAGTTCACCTGAAGGGAATCGAAGTGAACCCCGAGAAGATCCAGGCCTTCTAAAAAATGACTTCACCAAAAATGCTAAAAAAAGTGCAGCGCTTAACAGGATGCTTAGCTTCCTTTGGCAGATTTATTTCAAAGGCCACAGATAAATGTGCCCCCTTTTTCAAAGTGATCAAAAAGGGGAAAGGACTCGAGTGGAATGAAGAGTGCGAGCAGGCGTTCCTGAAAATAAAAGAGTACTTAGGGCAAGCTCTCATCCTTTCAAAACCTAAAATGGGAAAAATACTCCATTTGTACTTATCCATTACAGAATTAGCAGCAAGCTCAGTTCTAGTCAGGACAGAAGATGGATTACAGAGGCCAATGTACTACACCAGTAAGGCTCTTCTTCCAGCTGAAACCAGGTATTCACTTGCGGAAAAAATGGCTCTAGCATTGGTTTCGGCAACAAGAAAGCTGATGCCATACTTTCAGGCTCACACAATCCAGGTTCTCACTGATTGCCCACTTAAGAAAATCCTACAGAAGCCAGACATTTCGGGGAGATTAACTAAATGGGCAATCGAGCTGAGTGAATTTGATATTTAGTACATCCCCATGACATCACTCAAAGGCCTAGCAGCGACAGATTTCGTAGCAGAATTCACATAACCAAACCTGGAAGCAAAAAAGATGATGGACAAGAGTTTCCCCTAAAGATCATATGTTGATGGTTCCTCAAACACTCATGAAAGCGGGGCAGGGATCGTAGTGTGCACCCCGGAAGGAGATGATGTTGAATGTGCCATGAGATTCGATTTCAAAGCAATGAACAATCAAGATGAATATGAGGCAGTGCTAGCATGACTTAGAGTTTGCATAGCTCTCGGAGTAGATGAGGTCGAGATATTCAGTGACTCGCAGATAGTTGTCAACCAAGTTTCAGATGAATATCAGGCCAAAGATGAAGGTATGATGGCTTATTTGGGCATAGCAAAACAACTCATTCAAAGGTTCAAGGATTACAGAATTGTCCAAATCCCTAGAGTAGAAAATGAGAAGGCAGACGCTTTGTTCAAACTAGCATCAGCAACAACCACAATCAGGCCAAAAACTATTTCAGTCGCACATCTCCTTAGACCAAGTATAGTTGAGCCGAAAAACTTTGAAATCTCAGAAATCCGAACACCGTCAAACGGTTGGATAACTCAGCTAAAAAGATACCTGGAAGAAGGTGTGCTCTCGAAAGATCCCTTAGAAGCCAAACGTATCAAGTAAAGGCATGCCCACAGTTCCAGCTGGCTCCGATTCTGGTTCAGGTTCCAGAAGGAGCTAGAACTGGAACCGTAGACCGACAGTTCCGATTCAGTTCTGATTTCGCCGGTTCGGTTTTTCTTTTTTTTTTACATTGTAGCATAAGAAAAAAAAATAAAAAAAATCTGGAATCGACGGTTTTAGAATCGAAACTGAACCGTCGATTCCAGGGCAGTTTTTTTTAGGAGAGCCGGAACCGAACCTTTAGCCACACGGTTACGGTTACGGTTATGGTTACAGTTTTAAAACCGGTTTTACGGTTTCGATTTTGATTACAGTTACGGTTCATTTCATACGGTTACGGTTTGGTTCCACGGTTTGAATCGAAACGTGGTCATGTTTAATCAGGTACCGGTCAACAAGATACATATTGATTGGAGGGGAACTGTGAAAAAGAGGATTTTCCCAAACACTCCAAAGATGTGTATCAAAAGAAGAAGCACATCAGATACTACAGGAAATCCATGGCGGAGTATGCGGAAACCATACTGGGGGCAAGATTTTAGCACACAAGGTACTCAGACAAGGTTATTATTGACCCTCTTTGTTCTCGGATGCACAACAATGCTTGGAAAGCTGTAGTGCTTCCTAAAGGATCGCCAATGATATTCGGCAGCCCCCTGAACAACTTAGAAGTCTCACATCCCCATGGTCATTCACCATATGGGGACTAGACTTAATTGGTCCAATGCCGACAGGGACAGGGGGTGGAGCTAAGCATGCAATTGTGGCCGTTGATTAAGTTACAAAGTGGGTAGAAGCTGAAGCGTTGATACATATCAGGAAGCAAATACCACGAAATTTGTGAAGAAGAATGTACTCTATAGATTTGGAGTCCCGAGTACTATTATCACTGATAACGGCACTCAGTTCGCTAATCAAAAATTCAGACAGTTGTGCAACGAGTACCAAATTGTAAATTATTATGCCACACATGCCCACCCTCAAACCAATGGGCAAGCTGAAGCAGTAAAAAAAATCATCAAGCACACACTCAAAGCAAAGCTAGATGCCAAGAAAGGTAGTTGGGTTGAAAAACTTCATGAGGTGTTATGGGCATATCGGACGACAACAAGAACTTCTACATGAGAAACTCCATTCTCTTTGGCGTTCGAAACAGAACCTGTTATCCCGGTAGAAACATCATACATGTCACCTAGGGTCAGGCTATATGATGAAGAATAGAATGTTGATATGATGTTACAAAGCCTAGATGAGCTGAAAGAGAAAAGGGAGAAATCTCGAGTGCGAAATTCCCCGCTTATCAGTAAAGAGTAGCCCGACACTACAAATCTCATGTTAGGATTAGGAAATTTCAGCTATGAGACCTGGTGCTCAGGAAAGTATAATTGAACACAAAGAACAAAGCTGCAGGTTCACTGACTGACAGATGGGAAGGCCCATACAAGATTGAATGAGTGGCTGGTCACGGAGCATACTGGATCGCCCGACCAAATGGGGGGATTTTACCCCGACCATGCAACGCCCAATATTTAAAGATTTTTATCCTTAAAATTTCTGCCCCTTTTTCTAGTCATGACAATTTTATTAGTCATGATATTTTAGCTTGAGATTTATCATATTGTTAGTTTTGCAGTTATGAATAAAAGCCTGATATGGGATTTCAGACATATGGAGCACATTCAAGAACATACGAAAGCACATGATAATAAGAATATGTGAGCACGTGATAATAAGAACATGTGAAAGAAGATCATGAACATGAAATTAATTACATAATATATTTAGAATGATCGGGACCAATAATTTGGAAAAATCCCCGAATGGGCAGAGAAGCTCGAAGGAGCATGCCAGCCGAACAAGGTCAGCCGACCTTAGCCAAAAGGTAAACCCGATGCACCATATTCTGAAGAAAGGCTTGGGGGGCCATCGGGAAAAACCCCCAGTGAGATGCGCAGCTGTGTTAAGCAATGTAAAGCTTAACGATTCAGTAAAACCTTATGCAGACAAAACTAGGACACGTCCTCAGTAACTTGCGCAAGGACTCGAACGTATGATCGTAGTGAGCCTCGATGTAACGTTCGGGTAGCAACCGAGTATGGAGCACAAGTAAAAATCTACTTGCCTGTTTTGAGGTGACTAGGTTAATAATATTAGTCAGTTTAATAAGATACTTGGCACATGAAATCGCATTAGCCAGTTTAATAAGATATTTTGCCCATGAAGTCACATTAGCTAGTTAATTACGATACTTGACCTAAAAATTGCTCAGGTAACAAAACTACTCAGTTAAAAAAGATACTCAGCGATTAAAGGAAGTATTAACAATGGCCAGCTGAGATTTGGCATTTCAAACTCGCGATAACTTGACAAAATATTGGATTTCATTGATCAATTCTTTTTTACAAATGCAAAATTTTACAAATATGCCTAAGATTGAGATGAGGATTTGGAGCTCTTGTCAATACTCGGGTTAGACACCATTTCGTAATTATGGAGGAGACTTTCATTTGAAGGCCAAACATTGAGTCGACCGAGTCATCCATCCATTCGCTATAATCCATTCTAGGAACCGGTCCAGTGTCAGGCTTCGACCCATCCACAACAGCATCTTGATTAGCATAAAAGATTGAGAGGGAATGTTCTGATGGAACCTCTAAATGCATAGGATGGGGCTCTTTGCCTTGTTTTCGACATTAACCTATCCATTATTTCATTTGAGTTCGTAGAGACTCCGAGGACCGATCTACATGGTTTTTAATTGATAGCTACCAGTTCGCTCAAGCTTTATCAGTGGCCCGATTATTAACTTTGAAGAACTCACCAACCGAGACTAACCCTCGTTGGAACTCCCTAAGGAGTAGGGCATCATAGGTTGGGGACCTTTTAAAGCGGTCAACCCCTTAAACTTCAAGTTCCAGCCTAGCCTCATTCGAAGGGGATTCAACAGTTAAGGCCTGACGCTTAAGATCTTCAATTTTCTACGTATATGACGATTTGGCCTGTTCAGCCTCTTGTTAATCTTTGAGCATCGACTCTTGGGTGGTAGAGAGTAAATTTTGGAAGGATACAACCTTCTCTTCCATTGTAGAACCCTTCTTCTCAGCCTCCATTTGCTTAGCCAAACAGTGGCTGGCAAATTCTTGGGCATAGCTCACCTCCCTTTGATAGGCCGCCTCAATCCAAGCACGGTTGTCCTTACTCTCCCAGCTAAGCTTTGAGACGTCTTATCCGATCAGCTTGATTTCGTTGCGTCTGAACTAACTCAGCAAACTCGGCCACCATCTGTAAAGAAAGGTGAGTTAAAAATCCAAGACAAGCATTAAGGCAAAAGACGGGATAGAGACTTACATAGCTCACGCTATTGAAAATGTTTTGAAGACGATCTGTAGGGGAATCATCCCTGAAGCGGCTCTAATGGTCTTCCCCAATAAAAGCCCGACCATATGATATTACTTTTAGCATATCCTGAGGGGTGGGATATAAAGGGTTTCCCGAGGATTCTGCCTTTACGTCTTCAACCTCAGGGGGTAAAGAATCCCTGTTCAGGTTGGAAGTTTTCGCTCTTCCCACATGCGTCTCAGCTTGGACGCTTGGGGAAACTCTAACATCGATATCATCATCACTTGATTCAACAAATGATACCACTCAAGGAACTTTATGGGGATGGGCGGGAGAATCAACTGCCTTACTTTTCTCAACCCGAGTATGGTGGGAGCCGAGGTAAGCCATAGGATCTTCCTGGTCTTCAGTAATATCTTGAAAGGATACAAAAAGACCAGAATCAAGATTAATTTGCTCATGTGGGGATACCCTAACTCATTCCTCATACCTAACCGCAAACTGCTCGGTAAACGTTTTCTAGACCAAGGAACTCGGCTCGCCAGACGCTGTGCCACCAGGATATCCTCCCTGTCTACCCTCATCCTCAGACACCTTCTGAGCATCGTCAATCCCAATAGGGCCACTCGGGCAACTTGTTTCTCCCATGGTTGGCTGAACGACCTCTTCAGGAACATGCTCGTTAGCTTCATCAAAATCTTTATTCGATTCGTCATCAGATGGAGCGACCCCTTCCTTATTTTGGCGAGAAGCTTCTTTTCGGCTCGCCTGAATGATCGATTTCACTTCCCGAGCTTAGACGTCGTAGACGATGTCTGAGTCATATACTGCACAAGTTAGAAAAGAACTATTAAAAAAAAATGTAAAATGTACGAGTGAAATGGAAACAAGAAGATTCTACTTACATCACCTACGATAATCTGAAATCTGATTAAAGAATCCAAGGTCTATCATTTTCTTCTCATTAAAAAGATAGAACTTGCTCTTCTTTTCTAGAGTACGCACGACCGTCTGAGTAAGTCTAGTCAACTCGGCGTCAGTAAAAATAAGTTTTGACTTGTTCCAACAATCAAGAGAGCAAAAGAAACGAGGAACCTTTAACACTTCTTGATTCTCCCCAACTGAGAGCTTGGCCTCAAGTCCAAAGTTTCTTCTGGCAAAGAACCAGCTATTCTTTCAGTGCTTGTTCGAGGTAGGAAATCCCCACATAAAGCCTTTCGTTTTGGCGTAAGAGGAAATATCAACTCCCCGGTTCACTTTCATCCCCTCAGAGATCCAGTTATCTGGCGGGCTGGACATAAGAAAATAAGTTTCAGTCTGACCAGATTGCCTTAGTGTGTAAAAATGCCTGATTTCACGGGGAGAGGGCGGTGACAAGTTCATCCGACTCCACATGTGCCACATGCACATTAGTATTCTCTAACTGTTGGGGGCAAGTTGAGCAGGGGCGATCTCTGCCTCAACAAGGAACCAAGCGATGAACGACTGAAGAGAAAGAGTCATACCACAGCAGATCATGGACCCGTAAATCGCTACCATGCCCGGAGAAGGGTTCCATGCGGCTCTATCACCAGCAGGAGCCATTAGAACTAAATTGTCCAGATCAAACCGAGCACGATACTTCTCGATTTCATCTACCCCGACCACATTCAGCTCGGTATCGTATCCACTCTGGAGATCAAGGGAAAAGGGAATACGAGATGCATTGTGCTTCTCCTCAACATCCTTCTCGTCAACTGTTTGCCTTACGATTCAAATGCCGCTTGAGCCATATTTGTGAACCACACTGTTACTCTGATGCTTTCCCATCCTTGATCACAAGGGAACTATGTGATGATTAGAAACAGAAGATTTAGAGCTGGAAGAAGATTCAGAGCTAGAACTATAGTGAGCGTCAAGATGAAGCCCAGAGACATCAATATCTAAAAAAGAAGGTTTGTCAGAGGAGTTTCCCTTAATAATCTACGACCACAAGAAACCAATTGAAGATCTCCGTGTTCAAGCGCTTCGAAAGCTATAACAAAAAAGCGATGACGTGAAGCAGGATTCATCGGAACTAACCTTTAAATAGATGCGAAGAAACTAGGAAAAACTTCGATGGAGAATTAAGACGAATCTGTGTGCGAGAAAATCTGGGTTGGTTATTTACTTCTGCAAAAATGAACCAGAGCAGCCCCTTTTAGTAAACCATTTAAAGGGGTAATGACAAGAAAACCTAGGGTCTGAAAAAGCGGGAAAAAACAAATAGAAGGATTTTATTAGAGAAATGGAGCAGTTGAAAGGCATGTGTCATGGAAAGAACTGACCAAGCAGTTAGAATTCCAAACGTCGCAATCAATAAGACTTCACATGAAGAGACAAATTGCATTTACATGGTAGCTATTAAGACACGTCATTAATGCAAGACGCTGTTTAAAGATTATTATTCTGGTATTAATGAGGCATAAAAGATTAGAAGGTCGATTAAAATACTCTTGCCAAGAACAAATTCCTACTCGGTAAAAATATTTTAAGGGGGTATTATTATATGAATATCTTGTCGAATGTACATGTCACTGACAAGATGGACAGTCCCTTGAAAAAATTGCCTGATGGGCATCCGAGTAGGCATCTATAAAATACCCTTCAAGACGTCACAAAGGGATAGGAACCCGAGTAAGTTTGAACACGGATATTCGGCATGTTGTGTCTTACTCAGGCTAGAGTACTTAACACATTATGTTTTACTCGGAATAATAAGGGAAACCCGAACAAAGAAACCCAGCACACGATTCACACGTGGGTGGACCAAGAGTCATGCTCAAATACACAAGACATCCATATCAAAGAGTTTCTACAAGAATAAAACACCAAATAGGAAACTGATTCTAAATCAAGCAACAACTCTACTTCTTCAAGAAAACTGCACATTAATAAGGAAATAAGTCCTATATGGACTATACCACCAGAGTCATATTCAATCTCCACACGATCTCTGAAATAGGAAAGAAGATAAAGACGACTCTAATAAGCAACCAGCCATAACTAAAATACAATTTCTTCTACTTGTATAACAAGGATTATGGTTCTATGCACATATAAATAGACCCATAATCTCATTGTAAAAGATATAGAACAAAATATACAAGAAAAATCATTAGAAGGGAGAGACAAAAAAGATCTAGTGGTGTAATTCTTTATTTCAATAGTGGATTTGACTCGGTTGTTTATTCAACCACCCGTGGACGTTTATCCGATCACCGAAGTTTTACCACGTAAACTAGTATCTTATTAACTTCAAGTTGCATTCTCTTTCTCTTTCTCTTTGACAGGTCATAACCAAATCCAACATTGTTGACTTTCTCATCCATCGAGAAATCGACGTCAACAAATTGAAGTAAAAAAAGTAGAGAGATTTGGGAAAGGAGAAAGAAGACCTGGGTTCCCAGATAGCAAAAGAAAAAAATAAAAGTTTTTTTTTAAAAAAGAAAAACAAAATATAGAAATAAAATAATAAAAACTTGTTGACGTTGATTTGTAGAAACAAGGATTGGATTTTGGCTATCAATTCAAAGAGAAAAAGATTAGAGAAAGTAATTAAGACACAAGTTTTACGTGTTAAAACTCCGATGACCAGAGAAACGTCCACGGGTGGTTGAAGGATCAACCAAGCCAAAATCCACTATGAAAATATGATGTTTACAAGCTCTCGATCTCTCTTTCTTCTCTCTGTATTTTTCTATGATTGTTGTATCTCTCTTTTTGGCGAGATTATGGGTCTTTTTATATGTTTATAAAGCCCTTTTCTGCCTTGTACAAGTAATAGATCTTTGTATTTAATTACAATTATTTACTTGCTTGAGGCTGATTGTCTTCTTTCCTGTTTCGGAGTCTTGTATTGAAATCGAATGGGATTCTAGTAGTGCAGTCCAATTTGGACTTGTTTTCTTATAAGAATGTGATCTTTGTAAAGAAATATAGTTGTTGCCTGATTGGGAACCCTTCTAGCTCAGTATTTTGTTCTCTTTGGGATTCCTTCCTAATATGGATATCTTCGTGTATTTAATGACCTAATCCGTGTGAACTAAGCACTAAGCTTCTTATTCGGTTTTCTTCATATTTATCCCGAGCAAGGATAATACCAGCAGGGCCCGAGTAACATTGTTTGAGCCCGAGTGGAAACGTTATTTAACTAGTCCCGAGTATCGTTAACTGATCCCGAGTAGGTTTCATTCAACATCCGCTTACTCGTGTTTTCTATTCTTCGACACTGCTTTGTAGGATATTTTCTGAATGCTTATTTGGATGTCCACCTGACAGTTTTCTCCTTCTTGTCAATGACGTGTATGCTTGGTAAAATTCACATATGACAATACCCCCTTAAAATATTTTTGCCGAATAAAGTTTCGTTTCAGGCAAATTATTTTAATCATCTCAATATTTTATTTTTGTGTTAGAGTAAACGTCTTATCATAATGGCACGTCTTAATGGTGACCCTGCAATTTTGATTCACCCCCTTACACGAGATCTTTAATGATGGCGACGTTTTGAAGTTCTGACGGCTGGGCTAGTTCTTGTTTTGACAAGTGTCCTTCGCCTCTTCGTTTTTCGATATAATTTATGAGAGATGATTTTTGCATTTCCCAGGGCACCGCCTACGTCATCAAGCTTCGTCATAGGTTCTTTCTGCCTTGACACCCTAGGGTTTCGTGTCACCATCCCTTTAAATTCTTCATTGAGTTTGCGCTGGTTTACTCTCAAATTTTTCAGCAGCAGAAAAAGAAAATTCTCTGAACCCAGATTTCTCTAAGTAGAAAGTCATGATTCTCCGTTGAAGATCTTGCACCACTTTATTCAAGGTTAGTTTTAATGAAGCCCTCTTCCCGTCATCGTCTTTTTAATGTCGCTTTCGACGAGTTAGAACTAGGGGATTTCCTATTAGTTTCTTGCATTAGAAGATTATTGGGGGGAAATCCCTGCTGATGAACCTCTATTTTTAGAAGTTGATGTCTCGGGACTTCACCCTGACGTCACTTTTAGCCCTGTATCGAGTTCATCTAGTTCTGATTATGATATTTCTGAGCACATGGTAACTCTTCAAAGGATGGGAAAACATCAAAGTAGAAGCGCAGTCCGTAAACACGACTCGGGCTATATTCTGATCAAGGAGCAAACTGTGAGCGAGAGCGAAGTTGAGGAGGCGTGTTGGGCGTCTCGCCTTACATTTACTGTTGACCGTCCGAGCGGGTTCGACACTAAGTCTAATGTGGTCGGGCCAGTTGAAATAGGGAAGTATCGCTCCCGATTCGACCTGCCAGACTCGGTCACTCTGGTTCCTGCGGGGGATAGGGATGTGTGGAATCCTCCCCCGGGCATGGTGGCGATTTATGGCTCCATGTTTTGCTGTGGCGTCACTCTTCCTAATCAGCCATTTATTGCTTGGTTTCTGGCTGAAGCGGGAATTGCTCCGGCTCAGCTGGCCCCGAACAGCTACAGAATCTTAATGTGCATGTGGAACATGTACAGCCGGATGAACCTTTCGCCGTGGTCCCCAAATGAAATCAGGTATTTCTTTACATTAAGACAGTCGGGCAAGACGGGGACTTACTTCCTTATGTCTAACCCGTCAGACTGCTGGGTTTTCGAGGGGACAAAAGTGAGTCGGGATGCTGATATTTCTGACTACCCCAAAAAGAAGGGTTTTACATGGGGGTTTCCTACTTCCAACAAGTTCTGGAAGAACAGTTGATTTTTTATCGGAGGGAGTGTCGGGTTGGAAGTCACCCTCAAATCCAAGGATTCTCGATTGGTGCTGAAAGTCCCTCGGTTCTTCTGTTCCCCTGAGGTATGGAACAAAAAGAATATCGATTACACTGATGGCGAGTTGACTAGACTTGCTCGGGCGGCAGTTCGTACACTAGAGAAGAGGAGCAAGTCTTATCTCTTCGTTGAGTCGAAGATGATTGAGTTCGATTTCTTCAGAAAAATTCCAGGCGAACGCAGGCGATGTAAGCAATTTTCTCAACATTTTCCTTTCATTGTTATATTTTTTTTTGTTTTGCATTCTGACGTGGTTCCTTTTTTCTAGTGTTTGATACGGACGTCGTCTGTGATCTTCAGGCTCACCAAGTGAAGTCAATCATGCAGGCGAGTTGGAAAGAGGCGGTTCATCAAGGTGGCGAAGGCATCGCCCCGTCTGAGTCTGATGAAGAGATTGATGCCGCTGAGGAGCAGATTCCCGAAGATGCCCCTGAGGACGTTTTTCAACCGATGGTTGGGGAGACTAGCTGTTCGAGTGGCCCGATCGATACTCAGCTACCTGTCGATCAGCAAAGGCAAAATGAAAGTGTTGGTGAGGAGCCTGCCGAGCAGACTAACGCCGGTGATGGAGGTAATTCTTCAACGGGACAAGTAGCTATAGGTCCCGAATTTTTTGAAGCCATCCAGGATGACACTATAGAGGATTCCGCAGCTGATCTCAGTTTCCACGGTTCTCGGGGTGAGAAACGGAAGGCAATCAGCTCTCCAACTCGTCCTCTCAAGGTTGCTCGGGTGGTTACTTTCATTGACTCTAGCGATGAAGATATTGTGGCTGAGGCTTACTCGAGTGCTGATGTTGGAGTATCGACGGATGTGGGGGCTTTGGAGCCTGACAGGGATTCCCCTCCCCTCGAGGTTGAAAATCTAGGGGTTGAACCCTCGAGGGTTCCTTCACATCCTTCTCCCCAGGATATACTACGGGAGATGTCATCTGGTCAGGATTTCATCGGGGAAGACCGTTTGAGCAGTTTTCGAGATGGCTCCTTGACCGAACGTCTTCAAAACATTTTTAATGGCGCATCTTATGTAAGCTACCTGGCTTCTCTAATGTTTTGCTTGTCTGCCAGATTTCTAATCATAATTCTTTTACAGATGGTGGCCGAATTTGCTAAGCTAGTTCAGACGCAGCAACATCAAGCTAATCGAATAAGGCATCTGGAGACTCAGCTGAAGGAAAGTGAGAAGGGCCATGCTCGGGCCGAAGCGGCTTATTAGTAATAGGTCGGCTATGTACAAATATTTACCGACCATTATCTGGCGAATCATGTTGAGGCCGAGGAGAGGGCGTCTTTGGCAGAGAAGAAGGTAGCATCACTTCAAAATCTCTTATCTTCTGTAGAAGAATCCATGCTAAAGGACGAGTAGGAGACAGAGCAGTCGAGGTCTACGTACTTGCAAAAAATTGAAGACCTAGAGCGCCAAGTGTTGACAGTTGAATCCTTATCCCGAGAGGCCAGGTTGGAACTTGAAGTACGTGGATCGCTTTAAAAGATCCCCTGCTTATAATGCCCTACTCCTTCGGGATTTTCAAAGCGAGCTAGTTTCAGCCGGCGAGTTCTTTAAAGTTAAGAATATGGTGACTGAGAAGGCCTGAGCCAATTGGGAGCTGTCAATCAAACATCACGTAGACCGGTCCTTGGAGTCTCTTCGAACTCAGATGAGAGAATGGAGAGCTTATTGCCGCATCCAAGGTGAAGAGCCCCTTCCCATGCACTTAGAAATTTCGTCCGAACACTCCCTCTCGACCTTTTACGCTAGTCAAGAGTCAGTCGAGGGTATGGTACCTAATGTTGGGCCGGTCCAGGGCGAGGATTACATTCTATGGATGGATGATACTGTCGACACTGTTGCTTGGCCGTCTAACGAAAGCCTGCTCCGTAAATACGAGATGGTGCCAGACCCAAGTATTGGCAAAAGTTCGAAATCCTCGCAACCTTAATTTTTGTAAACTGTAACCATTCTTTTAAGAGATCAATAAAATTCTATCTTATTCTGAATTGAATGGTTTTGATCTTGTTCATTGCTGATTGTTGCTGAGTGTTTTATTAAATAGGCTAACGTTTGGGTAACTTAACCGAGTCCTATTAAACCGATCGTTACCCGAATAACTTAGATGCCAAGTATCTTATTAAATTGGCTCTTCAATGTTCGGGTAACTTAACCGAGTATCTTATTAAACCGGTTGTTACCCGAATGACTTTAATTGCTAAGTATCTTATTAAACTGGCTCTTCGATGTTCGGGTAACTTAACCGAGTATCTTATTAAACCGGTTGTTACCCGAATGACTTTAATTGCCAAGTATCTTATTAAACTGGCTCTTTATTATTAACCGAGTCATCTTAAAACAGGCAAGTTTTATACTTGTGTTTCATACTCGGTTGCTATCCGAACATTACATCAAGGCTCACCATGATCATATGTTCGAGTCCTTACACATTACCAAGGACGTCTCCCCAGTTTTTACGTGTAAAGGTTTTTCGAATCGTTAAGCCTCTTGAATTGCTTAACACAGCTACACATTTCACAGGAATTTTTCCCGATAGCGTCCCGAGCTGGTGCATCGGGTTTGCCTTTTTGCGAAGGTCATTTTGACCTTGCTCGGCTGGCATGCTCCTTCGAGCTTCTCCGCCCATTCAGAATTTAATGGTCCCGAGTATTCTATTTGCATGTTCTTATTATCATGCTCATCTCCCATATGTTTTTATTATCATATGCTTTCTTTTGAAAATCCCGAGTTTGATTTTTTATTCATAACTGTAAAATCAATAAAGTTATAAATTCCAGTTTATTTATCTGAACTAATACTGTCTTGACTAGAAAAAATAATAAAAAGAAGAAAAATAATTTAAGGATAGAAAATCTTCAGATATTGGACATTGCATGGTCGGGGTAAAACCCCTCCATTGGGTCGTGCAATCCAATACGCTCCATGGCCAGCTATTCCCTCGATCTTGTATGGACCTTCCCATTTATCAGCTAGGGAATCTGCATCTTTATTTTTCGTGTTCAATGACACCTTCCTGAGTACCAGGTCTTCTAGCTGGAATTTCCTGACCCCGAACATGAGAGTTGTAGTGACGAGCTATTCTTTGCTGATATGCCATATTTCTTATTCGGGACGTCTCCCTTTTCTCTTCTAGCTCATCCAGACTTTGTAATAGCATATCAACGTTCTGTTCTTCATCGTATAGCCTGACCCGGGGTGATGCATACGATGTTTCTATGGGGATAACAGCTTCTGTTCCGAATGCTAAAGTGTACGGAGTCTCTCCTGTTGAAGTCCTTGTTGTCGTCCAATATGCCCATAATACTTCGGGAAGCTTTTCAACCTAGCTTCTTTTTTTGGCATCTAAATTTGCTTTGATAGTGTGCTTGATGATTTTATTTACTGCTTCTACCTGCCCATTTGTTTGAGGGTGGGCTGGTGTGGCATAGTAATTGGCAATTTGATATTCCTTACACAGCTGTCTGAATTTTAGGTTATCAAATTGAGTGCCGTTGTCAGTGACTATAGTGTCTGGAACTCCAAACCTATAAAGTATATTCTTTTTCATAAAATTTTGTGGTGTTTGTTTCTGTGATATGCACTAGTGCTTCAGCTTCTGCCCACTTTGTGAAATAGTCAACAGCTACTATGGCGTGTTTTGCTCCACCTCCTGTTCCAGTTGGCATTGGGCCAATCAGGTCTAAACATCACATGGTGAATGGCCATGGGGCTGTGAGGTTTCTGAGTTTTTTAGGGGGCTGTCGGATATCGTTGGCAATTCTTTGACAAGTATTGCAACTTTCCGACCACTAGTATGCATCTAAGAAAAGTGTAGGCCAATAATAGCCTTGCCTGAGCACCTTGTGTGCTAAACTTTTACCCCCAGTGTGGTTTCTGCAAACTCCTCTGTGCATCTCCTGAAGCATTCGATGTGCATCTTCTTTTGGTACACATTTCTGGAGAGCTCGGGAAAACCCCCTTCTGTATAATTCTCCTCTGATCAAGGTGTACCTTGCTGATCGATACCTGATGCCCTTTGCTAATAAGGGATCTTCCGGGAGCACGACTTCTTCCATAAACCTTTTCAGCCGAATCATCCAACCGTCTTGCGATGTTCAGATTTTTGAAATTTCTAAGTGTTTCGGTTCAGATGTACTCGGTTTAAGGAGATGTACGACCGGAATGGTCTTCGGTCTAATTGTGGTTGTTGTTGACGCTAGTTTAGACAATGCGTCTGCCTTTTCATTTTCCTCATTTTCATTTTCCTCCCTGGGATCTGAGCAATCTTGTATTCTTTAAATTTTAGGAAGAGTTGTTTTGCGATGTCACGGTAGGCTATCATACCTTCATCTTTGGCTTGGTACTCGTCCATGACCTGGTTGATAACTACCTGTGAATCGTTAAATATCTCAACTTCGTCTGCCCCGAGAGCTATGCAGACTCTGAGTCTAGCTAATAGTGCCTCGTACTCGGCTTGATTATTAGTTGCTTTGAAATCAAATCTCGTGGAATATTCAACATCATCTCCTTCTGGAGTGCATACTACGATCCCTGCCCCGCTGCCATGAGTGTTTGAAGAACCATCAACATACAGTTTCCATAGGAAATCTTTACCCAACATTCTTTTTGCTTCTAGGTTTGGTTCTGTGAACTTGGCTATGAAGTCTGCCACAACCTGTCCTTTGAGTGATCATCTTGGGACATAATGAATGTCGAATTCACTTAGTTCGATTGCACATTTGGCCAGTCTTCCTGAAATTTCTGGCTTTTGCAAAATTTATCTTAATGGGCAGTCGGTGAGAACCTGGATTGTATGGATCTAGAAGTATGGTCTTAGCTTTTTTGCTGCTGAAACCAATGCTAAGGCCATTTTCTCTGCCTGTGAGTACCTGGTCTCAGCTGGTAGGAGTTCCTTGATAGTATAATACATGGTTTCTGCACTCCATCTGCTGTTCAGACTAAGATTGAGCTTGCTGCATGCTCGGTTATTGACGGACATAACTGAAGTACTTCCCCAGGTTTTGAGAGAATTGGGGCCTGTCCCAGGTAATCTTTTATTTTTAAGAATGTCTGCTCACACTCTTCATTCCATTCGAGTCATTTCCTTTTTTTGATTATTTTGAAGAAAGGTTTGCACCTGTCTGTAGCCTTTGAGATGAATCTTCCCAAAGAAGCTAACACCATGTTAGGCGCTGCACTTCTTTTAACGTTTTTAGTGAGATCATTTTCTGCAGGGCTTGGATCTTCTCGAGATTAACTTCGATTCCTCTTTGATGAACTTGGAAACCCAGGAATCTTTCTGAAGGGACTCCGAACAAACATTTGTTCGGGTTCAACTTCATCTGGTATCTCCTTAGGACATCAAATGTTTCTCGGAGGTCCAGGGCATGCTTATCTACCGAGACACTTTTAGTCAGCATGCCATTAATGTATACTTCCATGTTCCTTCCTATTTACAGAGTGAAGATTCTGTTGACCAGCCTTTGATATGTAGCACCCGCATTTTTCAAACCGAAGGGCATTACTGTGTAACAGTATAAACCCTGATCTGTTGTGAAGGCTGTCTTTTCCTCGTCGACCTTGTTCATCCTGATCTGGTTGTATCCTGAGTAGGCGTCCATGAAGCTGAGCAATTCGTGGCCTGCTGTAGCATCCACCAGATGGTCTATCCTTGGAAGTGGGAATCTGTCTTTTGGGCATCCCTTGTTCAGATCCGTAAAATCTACGCACATCCTTCATTGCCCATTTTTCTTTTGGACGATGACTACATTGGCTACCCATTGAGGGTAGTTGACCTTTCTAATTGATCTTGTAGCAAGTAGCTTTTCCACCTCTTGTTTGATTGCCCGACTCCTTTCGGGATTGAACGATCTTCTTTTTTGTATCACTGGTTTCGCATTCGAGTCTACTGCGAGATGGTGAGACATTATTCGGGCATCTATCCAGACCATATCTTCGTGACTCCAGACGAACACATTTTTGTACTCTTTAAGCAGATTGGTGAGGTCTTGCTTGACTTTCCCTTCCAGGTTAGCTCCGATCTTGGCCTTCTTATCTGGTTCATCTTCTTTTAATATCACTTCTTCAACCGGTTCTGTTTTGGTTTCATTCGACCCTTCCATTGGATCAATTCAAATGATAAGAATTTTTTGTGTTGACTTGGCTGCGATATGGTGCACACCTGTTCAGCATCATTCCTGTCTTTGTATACTGACAAGTTTGCTCTTCGGGCCATCTCTTGGGATCCCTTGACTACCCCGACCCCCTACTCTGTCAGGAACTTGATCATTAATGCATAAGTGGTTTTCACAGCTCTTGTTTTATTCAGGAATGGTCGACCCAATAATGCATTATACGGCAATTGTCCAAATCTACCACTACGAAGTCGAGTAGGACTGTCATTTGGCATGGTGCCGTTCCAACTTTTATGGGTAGCTTGACCGTCCCGAGTGACCTGACCTCAATCCCGCCAAACCCTCTGAGTGGAGTATAGAAGGGTTGTAGATCTTTTCGGTCTAACCTGAATTGATCATAGACGGCTACATTGAGAATGTCTGCTGAACTCCCATTATCTATCAGGATTCTCCTGACTTCCCAGTGACCAATCCTGGCACTTATGACCAAGGCGTCATTGGGCTGAATGTCGACGCCATGGGAATCTGCATCTGTGAATATTATCGGGTCCCATCTTTCCTTTACCCTTTTAGAGTCTGGCTCAACCGAGTTCATGTCAAAGTTATTCCTTGCTTCTATTGCTTCTCTGATTTCCTGATTTCCTGATTTTGTTCTCGAATGCTTTACCCAGTAGATGGTCCTCCAAATATTGTATGTATTATCTGATTGACTTCGGGACTGGCTCTTTGATTTCGACCAGGGTTGAGATCAGCCTTAACCTCTTTCTTAGTTTCTGATCTCTCATCTTTTTTCAAGATTACATCCCGCAGGTGCCCTTCCCGAATAAAGTCTCTATGTAATCTCTGAGCTGGTAACACTTTGAAGCCTCGTGGCCGGTTTCCTTGTGAAATCTGCAATACTTGGTTATATCTTTTCGGGCAAACTGAGACTGTCATCGTGGTTCTTGCATCATATTCTTCTCTTCTAGGATGGTTAGGATTTCCTCTTGTTTTTTTCTAAGAGGGGTATAATTGGTGTATCTGCTTCGGTACTTCTCTGTGGATTGTTAAACATTACGTCCTTTAACCCCGTCTTTGCTTTTCTTCTTGCGGTTTCCATTTTGCTTTCCCTTTTGATTCTGCCCCTTGGATTCGGCATCCTTCTGCTCGGGCTTTCCTCCGTGCATATAGCTTCCTCCTGTAGCTAACTCTTCTTCCTGTCCCAGTGCGTATCCTCCAGCCATATTCATCATGTCAGCATACCTGGTCAGCCGAGCTCTTCTCAAATCAAAATATAGCCTTCCATTCTGCAGGTTGTTGATGAATGCAGCAATTATTGCTTCATCGTTTGCACTGCCAATTTCTGATACTGCTTGGCCGAATCGTCCCAAGTATTTCTTCAGTGACTCATCTTTCCCTTTCTTTATTTGAGAAAGGTAAGCCACCGAATTTTTCCTATGAACATTGCTCAGAAATTGCCTTGAGAAGCTTCTGCTCAGTTCGCTGAAATTTCTGATGCTCGCCGGGGGCAATCTCCAGAACCATCTTGAACCTGAGTCTCCTAAGGTTTGTGGAAAGTTGAGACACAATAAAGGATCACTGTGGGCATATTGAGCCATGGAACTTTTATATCGTCTGACGTGCTTCTTTGGGTTCGTGTCTTTCTTGAACTGCTCCAAGTGTGGCATCATGAACCTTTCTGGGAAAGGGGTCCGTCAGATTTCCCTGGTGAATGGACTATCAGAGTCATCGTTAGATAAATCGTTATAGCCATAACGTCTGACCAGTGCATCCATCTGACGCTTGTTGTTCTCGACTTCTCGAGTTAGGCTCTGGATTATAACATCTCTGTTTCTCACCGGGCTTCCCAGACGGTTAAACCGCTGGGTGATCGTTGTTTCTCTTTCTAGCTCTTCACTCTGATGCTGAGTTTCTCGTATAATTCTGTGATGACGCTTGCGATGGTGCCGATCACTATCTTCTGATGATGATCGATCCCTATACCGGTCATATTTACAGTGTCTAGCACGTGCTGTCTGATCCTGGTTCTGCCTCTGGTATGGTTGTTCCTCTTCAGGCGTTTCACGTCCAGTCTGGTTGATAGGGGTAGAGTTCCTTCCAGTTTCCGGCACAGTTATTTCTGGCCCTACTACCACAGAACGAAGCCTTACAGGTGGAAGATTAGGAGTCTGTACTTCTACAGCCAGTAGATCAACCTCTTCCCTTGCTGCGTCTGCCACCAGTTGCTGTAACGCCTCTCAAAAACGCAGTGTCAGGTCACTGCTAGTTGGAGGAACTTGCTGGATCCCTGCAGGGTGTGTGGGTTGGTTTTTTGTGTTTGTCACAGGATCTCGTGATGTGCTGCCAACATGGAAGTTATCCAGTGACTTTTGGCCATTCCCAGAATTGCTTCTGCTTTCTGCCATGGCTGTTAATTAAATCGAAGGTTCAAGACCCTCCTTCTAGCGCCAATTGTTGACGTTGATTTCTGGATTGTATCAGAAAAGCCAACAGTGATTGGATTTCGGCTATCAATTCAAAGAGAAAGAGATTAGATAAAGTAATCAAGACACAAGTTTTATGTGGTAAAACTCTGACGACCGGAGAAACGTCCACGGGGTGGTTGAAGAATCGACCAAGCCAAAATCCACTATGAAAATATGATGTTTACAAGCTCTCGATCTCTCTTTCTTCTCTGTGTATTTTTCTATGATTGATGTATCTCCCTTTTTGGCGAGATTATGGGTCTATTTATATGTTTATAGAGCCCTTTTCTGTCTTGTACAAATACTAGATCTTTGTATTTATTTACAATTATTTACTTGCTTGAGGCTGATTGTCTTCTTTCCTGTTTCGGAGTCTTGTATTGAAATCGAATGGGATTCTAGTAGTGCAGTCCAATTTGGACTTGTTTTCCTATAAGAATGTGATCTTTGTAAAGAAATTGTATTTAATGACCTAATTCGTGTGAACTAAGCACTAAGCTTCTTATTCGGTTTTCTTCATATTTATCCCAAGCAAGGATAATATCAGCAGGGCCCGAGTAACATCGTTTGAGCCCGAGTGGAAGCGTTATTTAACCAGTCCCGAGTATCGTTAACTGATCCCGAGTAGGTTTCATTCAACATCCGCTTACTCGGGTTTTCTATTCTTCGGCACTATTTTGTATGATATTTTCTGAATGCCTATTTGGATGTTCACCTGACAGTTTTCTCCTTTATGTCAATGACGTGTATGCTTGGTAAAATTCACATACGACAAACTCTTTTTTGGGAGATCTGGATCTCCATCACCATCGTCAATTGAAGAAACAAAACGAAACAAAAAAGAATAAAGAATTTGCTTTTGGATGGGAAAAGATCTAGGTAGTTGGGTTCCAGATACCATCAAAGGAATCTCTTTTTTTTTTAGACTGAGATCTCCATCATCGTCTTCGATCATCAATCAAAACAATTTTTTTTTCTTTTTTTGGAGAACCCATATCTCCGTTTTCGTTTCTCTCAATCATCATCAATATTTTTTCTCTATCATTAACAACAACAAAAACATCTTACTCTTCATTTTCAAACAAAAACTCAAAATCTCCCTTGGAGATCTCCACCCACAAAAAATCTCAAACTAAAACTCAAATCTCCATTGTTGGATATCTCCACCCACCCAGCCGTAGCCACCATTGCCCGCCGCCGTCTCCCCACATTGCAAGCTTCGATCTCTTCCAAGGAGAGATTGGGTTTGGTCTCCTCATAGATGATTGTTGATTTCCTCCACTAGATATCTCCAGATCTTCTCATAAATCAATGAGTTATCTTTTAAAAAAAAAAACATTTTCACAAATTAGTTTATTTTAGTTTTTAAAAAAAAGTTGAGTGATGTGGTGTTTTTTCATTGGATAATGTGAATTTATTTTAGGGTCAGTGATATCTAAAGCCACTAATTTGGTGATGCAATCCCTAAATAACCATTAATTTTTCAAAATGGTTCAAATTAGCCATTTTATGGAAAAATATATCAATTGTCGTCACTTTACCCATTAATTATTTAAAATCAATTTGTTTATCTCATAATCTATTAGAATATATGTCAAAATAATTAAATATGTTTTGCACTGGTTTTTTAACTGTATTTTGATTATTATTTTTATCATGATTACTTTATAAAACATGAAATATTATCCATAAAATTCTTATAATCAAATCATTACTTTATATATATATATATATATATATATAATTAAATAATAAATTAATCATGAAATAAGTTTGATATCACCCCTTAGTTTATATATATAATTAAATAATCAAAACATATAAAATATTATCCATAAAATTCTTTATGGGTGGGTTTAATGGACAATGTTTTGTTAAAATGGTGATTCTGGAACAATATTTTGTTAAAATTGTGATTTTGAAACAATTTAAATAGTGAATGACCTTTTTGAGACTCCATCCACCAATTTATGGTGTCTAGTGCTATTTTCTCTTTATTTTATTAACACTAGGGGTAATTTGGGTATTTTGTAGTTTTGACCGATCAACTGTTAACTTTGAAAGTCAAAGGGTCAGTCAATAGTACTTTTTTTTATTATAAATTTGGTAACAGTACGATCCCATTTTACGTTTAACAAATGCCCGGTTACTTGATTGCAATCTTTCTTTACTGTTTTCTCTTTTTTCATAATTTTTTCTTGGGAAATTGTAAACCATATTTTTTTTAATATTTTCTTAAAAAAAATAGTTGCTTCAGTTTATTTAAGGATAAATGGACCTTAGTATCCTTCTTAAATAAAAGGTCAAGTTAATTAAAACAGTCAACTGCTTGATCAAGGGTATTGATTTGTTAGGTTGACAAAAGTGAAGTCTAGTTGCAACATTAACAAAGGTGAGGGTATTTTAGTGCAATTTTCCTTCTTTTTTTTTCCTTTTTCTTCAACATCACATTAAATACTATTTATTCTCATGATTTATAAGATATTGACACGTCACGTGCCACATCATTTGAAAAAAGAAATTGGAACGTCTAGTATTACTCTTATATTTACTGTTGGTTGGGTATTTGACATACTGCAATCGACACAAAGGCAATTGTTTTTTTTTAATTATATTAACTTTTTTTTTTGTTATTTTAACCTATCCCTGTAAATAAACTTAGCTCAAAACCCAACTCATTTTAGTATAATTTATATAATTATGAGTAAGAATTTTTTTTTGGAAAGCAAGAAATAAAATAACAAATATTTAAATAATAATAAAGTTGATTAGATAGTAAAATTAGGTATAGGTGGGGTGTAGTTACAAAATACGATGTGATAGAAATCAAAGAAAGGGTGTTTTTGCAATTTAGTGGGGTTTATTTACAATTTATAGATTTTTAGAATTTTTAATAGAATATATTTACGAGAATGATATATATACAGATTTTAAGGGATGTAAATATTATTATTATTTCGTATGACATAACATGAGGCACATAACACGATATATGGATATATGAGTTAGACCGGCCAAGGTGTTGGACATGACATGCATGACACGACTTAATTTTCCATTAAGATTTATAAAATATTTTAAATTTAGATAAAGAAAAAGTCATTTTTGCCATCACTTTAATTTAACCATTTTAAAATTTCAAAGATAAAATAGTAATTTCATATTTTATCAAAATAAATTAAAATAATTGTTTTCGGCCCAGAACCCAATTTGAATTGGAATGTACCGTGTCGTGTGTCATATTGGGCTATGATTAAAATTTAAGGGATGTAAATATTATTATTATTTTGTATGACATAACATGAGGCACATAACACGATATATGGATATATGAGTTAGACCGGCCAAGGTGTTGGACATGACATGCATGACACGACTTAATTTTTCATTAAGATTTATAAAATATTTTAAATTTAGATAAAGAAAAAGTCATTTTTGCCATCACTTTAATTTAACCAATTTAAAATTTCAAAGATAAAATAGTAATTTTATATTTTATCAAAATAAATTAAAATAATTGTTTTCGGCCCAGAACCCAATTTGAATTGGGATGTGCCGTGTGTAATATTGGGCCATGACTAAAATTTGGATCGATGGCCAAAACGGCTCACAGCCCACATGGGCACCAAATTTATACATCATAACCCCTCCCCCCCTGTGGGCACCAAATTTATACATCTTACCCGTAGTGGATCACTAATTCAATACAATGCAGTCCAATAACCATTATGGCTCGTTTGGTATACTGTAATGTTAAAGGTCTAGTTTGATACACCGTATTGGATTGTATTAGATTAGATTGATTAATCTTTTACAATTTTGTGTTAGGTGATGTTTTGAATTAAACTGTATTTATTTATACAATGTTACGATATGATTTGTTTTTTTCTAAATAATTTGTTAATTAATAAATTAAAATATTTTTATAATAAAAATGTATATTATAAAATTTATATTTATTGTATTATATTCTTAAGAATAATAATTAATATTTGTATTTCATGAATAACAAACTTCAATATTAACAAATAATAATTAATATTTTATTCAACTTATAAATTTTAACATTTATACTATTAGAATAACATTTTATTTTATTTATATAATATAAATTTAATTTAAAATTAAAATATTAAAATAAAATAAAATAAAATAATATTACTTTTTATTATATTTTAAATTATTATTATTATTATTATCGTTATTAGTATTAATATTACAATTTATTTTTAATAATATATCATCACCATCATATCATCATTAAAATGTATTATTATTTCTCTCCAATTTAGTATCAACTAATATTACCCATACCCATTCTATTAGCTAATATAACAGACATTGTATTAGAGCAATAAACAAACCAAGCATTGTAACAATAGGAGAAAGAGTAAAAGATGACAACTAACTTAATTGACTAATAAAATGGTATTTGACTAATTTATTAGCTGTCTTGTAATTCTCGTGCCATGTAATTCCACCAGAGGGTTGTTCGGAGAGAAATCAAAGAAATATTTTAAAATATATATATATATATATATATCAGAAGAACAAATTAAAAAAAGACTTCAAATTAAAACAAATGATTTTTTATTAGGTTATTAGGGAAATCGAGCATGAAGGTTTGTGTAGTTCAAAGAAGAAATATAAAATTTCCATCGGTTTTATATTCAGGAATCATGAGCATGTTAATTAGATGTTTCTGCAAGACTTCAATTTTTTAAAAATAAAAAAACATTTATTAATTAATTGGAGGCTTAAATTAATTCTTTAGACGGTAATCTTTATCTTTTTACAAAAATCTCTAGCAAAATTTATATTAGTTACAAATTTACAATATAACTTATACTTAATTTTTATCAGGTATAAGATTCAATATAAATAATATTAATAAGAGTTCAAATATTAATAGCACATCTTGATAAGCTTTTTATGGGCTTGACTCTAGTTTGTTAAGTTGAGTTTATATAACACCAAAAGTTGAATTCATCCAAAAATATACTCACATCAAATACCAGTGTTCGAAAAATCGGGCTCGACGGCCGCCTAGCCGTTGTACGGCATCCAGCCGTCCCGAAACAGTGATAAACGGTGATTCCAGGCGGGTTTGGGAAAAATCGGCTGAGTTGGCAGATTTATTTATGGCTAGGCGGGTCAAAGCCGTTGACCCCGCCTAGCCGGTTTTTTAATTAAAAAAATCGGGGCTAAAACGGCACCGTTTTGTGTCACATATATTAAAAAAAACCAAAAGTTGAATTCATCCAAAAATTCTCAAATCACAACCCTAGCACTCGACAACCTCTATTTGGCTCTTTGCCATAGCCACCTCTCATCGAGTCATCGTCATCGTCGCAACTTAGAAGCACTCGCCGTCGCCTGTCGTCACTCGTCGTCGCTGGATCGAAGCGTCATCACGCTTCACCACTCGCCAAATCGAAGCTCCCACCCACAGACCACCGTCGCCTTCAAGCTTCAGCCTTCAGGTATTGTCTTAACTCTCAAGACTCTCAACTCTCAATTAGTGAATTAATTATTAATCAATCAAGATCTCTGTTGTTGATGATTTAGAATTTCAGATTATTTGTTTGTCTTTGGTTTAACTTTTAACTTTTAAGACTTGATTATTAGTGGTTATTTGTTTGTTTGTCTCTGCTGAATGCTAATAAGTTGATCAGTGATTAACTGATTAGTGATTACAGTTGAGGTTTGCTCTGTTTTTCACTTTTTCGTTTCCTAATTCCCTTCAAGCTACACAGAGCACTAATTTAATGGGATTGAGCATTTAATGATAAATTATTGGTCCATCTCTGATATAAACATATTGTGGGAGTAAAAATGTAAAATACATATGTTTGAGAATGTGTGTGAATACTGAATAGCAATTTGGAATTCCATAAATCATGTTGAATTTGTGTTTAAAATACCCATAAATTTGCTGAATTGTATATGTTTGAATATGTGTGTGAATAGCAATTTGGAATTCCATAAATCATGTTGAATGTGTGTTTGAATATGTGTTTAAACTTTAAAGTACCCATAAACTTTAAGTTTTTATGGATTTTGATGATTTTATTGTTGGAATATGGGATTGTGAAATGTTATACTTTGATGATTTTGTTGTTGGAATATTGGATTGTGAAAGAATTGTGAAATTGAAAATTTGTGATTAAATTCCATTTGGTTTTCGTGGATTTGGACTAAATTTTGAATTTTTGATCATTTTGTTGGAAATTGGAATATTGTATTGTGAAATTAACAATTTATGATTGGATTTCATTTGATTTTTTTATGGATTTGGACTAGATTTTGATGATTTTGATTGAATTTGGTCATAATATAAGTTTTGTTATTATTTATATGGGCAGAGAAAAACTATATATATATATATATATAAAAAAAAGTTCGGCCGCCTAGGCGCCATCCAGACCGCCTAGACGCTGATCTACCGCCCGACTAGCGCCTAGCGTTTACTAGAACACAGTCAAATACACAGAGTTGAGAGGAAAATGGAGTAAAAAGTTGAGAAAGAGAGTTGGTCAATCGGTAGAAGACGAAGACAGAGAGTCAGAGACCATGAAGACAAGACAAACAAAAAGGAGACAAACTTAAAAATCAGGATTTAGGTATTTAATTCAAGTGGAAATGGTGAAAAATGTCACATTTTTTTTTATGAGTTGCAGTGTTGTCATCAGTTTAATAAGTTAAGTTTAAAAGACATCTATTATGGTGAACTATCGAAATTGCCCTTAAATAATCGAATCTTTATTCTTTAAAAGTCTCTCTCTCCAAAAAAGTTGTATGAAAATCAATCAATTACCCATCTCTCTCTCTCCAAAAACGAGTCTCTCTCCAGATATTGCAGAAGAAGGTAACAAACATTTCTAATCTTCATTTTTATTTTTCATGCATTTCTGTGTTGTTACATTGGTCCGAGCATTTTCTTAATATTTCGGAACGTTTTTTACATTTGCCCGAGCTGATTTGGTGGTGCAAACAAGTTTAAAATCTTGGGCATAGAAGCTCGAAAGCATTTTAAAAAAGTTTGAACCATAAAAAAAAAAGATCGATCATGTACAAAAAAACTTAATCCCTAACAAAAAAAGCTCGATCAATTACAGAAATGCTCGATCCCTTACAAAAAAGCTTGATCATGTATAAAAAAAGCTCAAACCTAAAAAAAAACTCGAGCCATTTTAAAAAAATCTCGATCATGTACAAAAAAACTCGGTCCCTCACAAAAAAAGCTCGATCAAGTACAAAAAAGCTCGATCCCTCATAAAAAAAGTTCGATCATGTACAAAAAATGTTTGATTATGTACAAAAAAAACTCGATCCCTAAAAAAAAGTTCGAGCCATTCAAAAAAAACTCGAGCAATTTTAAAAAAAGCTCGATCATGTACAAAAAAAGCTCGGTCCATCACAAAAAAAGCTAGATCAAGTTCTAAAAAGCTCGATCCCTTACAAAAAAGTTCGATCATGTACAAAAGAAACTCGATCCCTAACAAAAAAAGTTTGATCGCTTACACTTTAGATTTTTGTTTAATCCTTTATAATTGTAAATTTAATATTAAATATTATTTTCTTAATAATGGTTTTTGATGATGATTTTGACAGACAATGGATAGGGTGAGAAAATAGTCATATCTTACAACAGTCGATGATAGCAATTACCCGACGGAAGTCAGAGATATTTAGGTACCGATAACCAAGGTTTGTACGTGTCAAATAATATGACTTACGACGAACTGGTGTCGATCTTGCAAACCGTTGTGAAGTATGATGAGAACAAATACAGTGTTGATCTACAGTTTATATCAATCATTCCTAGGACTACATGTCGTACATTTATAAAAATGATGATGATGTTCAGTTTATGTTAGGGGAAGATAGAGTGATCCCTCAAGTATATATTAGTCTAATTGAGAGGCACCAGGAGATGTAATAGGGGAAGATATCCCTCCTCGTGAAAACACCCAACAATTCGATCGTTAAGCGAATGCAACTAGTTGTTGACAGAAAGAATTGGGATCGAAGGTCAGGACAACATGTGTGGTGTCCCACCGAAAGTAGCCGACCATGCTGATATACTGGGACCTCAATTCGACGATGTCTTTGGTTGTCAAATTGAGATGAATGGTAGGCATTACAACCACCAATACAATGAGATCTACAATGACATCAACAATGACATCTACAAAGAGGAGAATATAGCACTGAATGTTGGGCCGATTCATGAGGTGGATAATGAGGCAAATTATAATCTGGTACATAATGTAGAGAACAATGAGGATGATAAAGAACCTGTCCAAACGAAAAGATGTGTAAGACGTGTACATAGATTTAGTTCCAGTGCACCAGATATAGTTGGGACCTCCGAGGTCCGGGCTAATGTAACTCCAGATGATTCTGATAATGACACAACGTGGGTTATTCCAGGAGCATAATCATACTCGTTTGGTATGGGTGGAAGCAGGAACTTGGTTGAAGATGAACCCACAAGCATGATATATAAAGGGTAATTTTTTCCTACGAAAAAAGATTTGAAGAGACTAAGAGGCCATTTTGCAATGCGGCAGAACTTCGAGTGGAATGTGGAAATGCCCAATAAGACAACATTACATCTGGTTTGTTTGATGGAAAATTGTAGGTGGAAGTTAAGAGCTGTGAGGAGATGAAGGGACATACTTCCAAGTAAGAAGTTTTGTCAACGAACACACTTGTCCGTCGAAGGAAATTCACCACCGCCACAGACAAGCTAGTGCAGTCATAATTGGAGAAGTGGTTGCACTTAGACTTCAACAACAAGATGGTCGACTAATGCGTCTGAAGGACATAATCGCCGACATGAAAACAATGTATGGAATCTAAATCATGTACAGTAAGGCATACCAAGCCCTCAATTATGCGTTGTCACTGACCTATGGAACGCATGAAGAAATCTTCCAACTGCTGCCATCATTTGGTTACGTTTTGGAACAAAAAAGTCCCTACACAATCACTGACTTACAATGCGATAAAGATGGTAAATTCCTTTACTTTTTTATGTCGATTGGTGCCTCACTTAGAGGATTTCAGATGTGTATGCATCCAGTTACTGTCGTTGATGGTATTCATTTGAAGGTACGATTCAGGGGTACAATGTTTGTTGCAACAACACAAAATGGGAATGAACAGGTGTATCCAATTTCTTTTGGGTATAGCGACTCAGAAAACAACCTTTCATGGGAGTTGTTTTTGATTGCTTGAAGGGTGCCCTAGGTCATATTGATGATCTGGTTTTCATTTCCGATAGACATGTAAGCATTGAAGCAGGGATTTCTAAAGTGTTCCCTTATGCCACACATACCATATGTTGCTGGTACTTTCTAAAAATATTAAGAAGCGATATCACAGAAAGGATATGACAAAGCAGCCTGTGCGTACACCGAGTTGAAATATAACAGGCACATGAAAGAGTTAAGAAAATTGCACCAGAATGCATATGATTATGTAATTGATACCAGTCCATACAAGTGGTCCCGTGTACACTGTCTCAAAAGAAGGTACATGGTGATGACAACAAATGCTACAGAATGCATAAACTCATGCCTAAAATTTGCACGGCAACTGCCTATGTTGACTCTGGCTGAGTTCATTAGGAATATGCTACAATGGTGGTTTCACGATCGCTATAGAGTTGCACAATCCATGTATCATCAGTTGACTGACGCATCACATCTTATGATCTTAAAACGTGTGGAGAAGTGTAGTTTTTTTACCGTACATCCAGTCAACTGAAATATTTTCTCGGTGAAACGGTCTGAAAAACAGTGGACTGTTGACTTAGCCCGGAAGACCTGTACTTGTAACAAATTCCAAATGGATCATTTTCCATGTTCTCACATACTCGCTGCCGCAATGTACATTACAATTTTTAGTGTGCGGTCACTATTACTGAAACGTGAACCTCATCGTTTTTAGTGTTTTTTACAGAGAGCGAAACTTGGATTTCACATCATTGTGTTCGGACTACTACAAGAGACAAACACTTATTAACGCGTACTCGGTTCCTATTATACCGATTAGACATCCTTCTACTTGGGTTGTGTCATATGACATTGCTCAGAGAGTGATTTTGAATCTAATCTCCAGGAGACAAGCAGGACGCCCGAGGGCGGGTCGACATGTCTCGTCTTCGGAGAGGACAACTACACAATCGTGTAGAAGATGTGGACAACCAGGGCATAATTCCAGGAGATATTCTAACTCACCTTTGATTAATGAAGGTCCAAACATAGATGTTCCCGATGAATACCGCCGCAAGTGTAGCATTTGTCATTCAATTAGATACAACAAACAGACGTGCTCTAACAGGGACTCTAATAGGGAATGAATGACAACGTTTCCATTGATCGCATTGTAAACATTTGGAATTGTATTAGATTGTAATAATTTGGAATTGTATAACTTGTTCGTTAACTTATTTTGTACTAAAAAAATTGTATCAGATTGTCAAGGTTTGTTATGTGTTTCGTACATTTGATGGCAGACACTGGAAACAAAACATTAAAAGAAATTGAAATAATATTACTGAATTAGAATGTCTTTGTACATAAAAAATTGTATAAAATATAAAAAATATACAACAATAAATATACAACCAATCTCTAGGCGGGCTTGGAGTTACAAAAAATCTCCAAATACATTTTCTCTCGAATGATCCCCTTGTCGTCCTCCGACCAATCGAAAGGGTGTCGACCCACCAGTAAATACTCGATAAGTCTCAATGTATGGGGACCACAGTTACCCCTGCAATTGGACACATTAAAACGCATTACAAATCATTTTTAAATAATATCTAAGCACGTTAATGAAATATAATATCTTGCGATTTTTGTTGTTAGGGGACTGTAGAAGTGGAGACCACTCTGACCGAGAAAGGGTAACTGTGGTTATCAATAATAAACGATATGTGATACCAATAATTTATAACTATTTACATAGAATTGCATATCCAATACGTTGATCCTATGGTTGTACACAGTGGAGAATCCTCGTTGATGCTTCCGAAGAATATAGAGGTATGCATCCATATGTTGACAATATATAAAAGTAATGGATTGTTAACATTACAACATTATTCAAACAAACGTTAATTTGAAAATCACGTAAGTACGTACCGTATCCTTCAAGTCCATGAAGTTGGACTGCATACGCATGAACCATTTGGCGTCGACTGGTGCTAACACGTCCACATCACGTCTTTTTAATTGTTGGATTAGCTTTATAAAAAATTGATTAAACATTAAAACACTGTAAATTCATAGATGAAGTTGTACTCCCAGTTCCCCATTGATGTTCTTATTGAAGGCTATGTATGCCGCTAGTTGGTCAGCGTCCACAAGTCTGTGGGGGTTAAATATGTGTTCCGCAGACTGGGGCTGTGTCCTCAACCTCTTCGGCTGACATAGATCTATGTAAGGGCTCATCAGCTGCCACATGCGCTTCAATATACACTTCTTAACGGTACTCCAGCCTCCAAGGAGTTCTAGAGCTTGGTCGATGTGCTAGGTGGGAGAGAGGACCGTTGAGCCTAGGTCGATGTGTTGGGTGGGGAAGGGGACCGCTGAGCTTGGACTGATGTGATGGTGGGGGTGGGGACCGTTGAGCTTGGGTCGATGTACTGGGTAGGGGAGGGGACCGCTAAGCCTGGATTGATGTGCTGGATGGGGGAGAAGACCGCTGCAGCTGGATCAATGTGTTGGGTGGGGGAAGGGACCGTTGCGCGTGGATTGATGTGCTGAATGTGGGTGAGCTTTTTAGCTGGGTCGTTATGCTAAGTGGTGGGTGGAGCTCGAGCTGGGTCGACCCAGATACGAGAGCTAGGAGGTCCGACCGGACTGCTGTTTGTGTAGCTGGCCTACTATCACCGGTATATGACTGAGCTTGACTCTCCGGACCTACCCCCCTGATAGGCGGGTCCTCGCTAAGTCATATTATCCTGTCTGTCCCCCTCGTATACCCACTTGTCCTGCCTCCAGGACTAAAGTCTAGATCAAGAGGTGGTACGGCATCCTTGTGTGTATGTGTGGTCGACCCCTGAAGCCCCCGGATCATATCTAGTAACACTCGGTACTGCTGCTGTCAATCTTCGTCACTCTTCTGGAATATATCCAGTAACTCCTGGTGTTGATGCTGTCGATCCTCCTCACTCTTTCGGAAGGCTTCACACACATCGTTTAGTAGATCTTGCCATGTGGCCTGAAATCATGTCTACATTGTTAGTACAAAACTATCAACATGTCGTGTTAATAAAAAAATAATACTTTCTTTTCAACTTACCTCTTCATCATGCCAAACGGCCCCATGGGAATCCTTTGTAGATGTAGCATGTCAGGGGGTGGTAAACTGAACCCACCTATGTCTATGCCTTTCTCGCTGAGGGCCTATCTGATATCCCTCACTGCCACTGGGCCTTAAATCCCCAATCTCGGGCTCAGATCCCTTACTGTCACTGGTCCTGTTCGTAAAACCCCCACCATCTGTCCCACTGTTCCCGCTAAAGATAGTCTGATAAGGGACTGGAGGAGGAATCTGAAGCTTGTCCTCCTCTATATACATGCACCCCCCTCGTTTAGCCCTGTATATTACTGTGCCTCTCTCAACTGGTATGGGCACCAGTTTATTCCTCGCAAACATCTAAACTAATGGCTAGAACAATGTAATTATACACTTACTAACTAATATAAATATTAACAAATTAAATACATACCCCGGCTTTGAAAATCTTGGCCAGCTTCTTCCCTCTCGGTTGTTTGGTCAACTCCCATTTTAAAATAAGGGGAGATAGATTCGTAACCTTCTGGTACCAAACTCTTGGCCCAAATCAATGATCATCTCGAAAGCAAATATCTGCATCAAAGCTAAGTACGATAAGTATCCATAACATTTAGGACACCAACAATAAAGTACAACTTGTAATTCAAAGTTCTTACCAATAGGGCGTGAGATATACCGTAAATGTTGTAGGTCTCCACCATATGTACGTGAGTGCCCTTTTCCTGCTGGCGTCGCTCAAATCCGTCTCGTCGCCCGTCAAGAGCATGCTTGAATGAGTAAATGGAATGCTTGTACACATGGGCACCCTACGAGAATGCTCGAACGCATCGAGATCCTCAACCAACCGAAATTGCCAATCTTAAATCTTAAATCTCTCGTCCACCCTCATCAGTATCCAGTTCAGCATATATATGAGGCAGAGCTTAACATCATTGTACGCCTCTCAAAACTCTCCGACAGTGACAACATCGGCTCCAAAGAAACCTCATCGGCTCCAGGAAAGTACCGCTGATGTATGTCATTCTCCACTTCTGCATACACGGTCGTGTCCGATACTACTCCAAACAGTAATCCGGTTATCAGGTAAAATTCCACCTTTGAAAACCTCACCGACTGGTTCCCCAACATGAACTGCATCTCATATGTTAGGCTCTTATGATACAGCTCCCTCAAAAGCAACTGATGGATAATACCACCCGAAAACTTCATCTCCCGATACATCGTCAGGAAATGCCCGAAACATGACGCCATTAACCGACGTCGATCTTCATCTGCAAATTCTATAAGGAACCGGTTCAGTGCATCGTCTATATGGGCAATGGCATCAAAATGGTCGTGTCGAGTCAATTTACCCTAGTACCAGTCTCATTGTGGAGCTTTAAGCAATTCCCTCAACCAATTTCTCATCTACAATATAACAGAAATACAAAATCATTAAACGGAAAAAAAACTCGGAACCAAAACTAAAAGTCTCGATCAAATGACAAAAAAGCTCGATCTCATGACAAAAAAGCTCGATCTCATGACAAAAAAGCTCGATCTCATAACAAAAAAACTCGATCAAATGTAAAAAAAAAGCTCGGTTTTTATTAAAAATAAGCTCGATCCAGGGATAAAAAAGTTATACCCTTTAAAAAAAGCTCGATCCCATGACAAAAAGCTTGATCCAATGTAAAAAAAAGTTCGATCCAATGTAAAAAAAGCTCAATCCAATGTAAAAATAGCTCGGTCTTATTAAAAAAAACTCGATCCCATGACAAAAAAAACTCGATCACATGACAAAAAAACTCAACCTTTAAAAAAAAGTTTAATCCCATGACAAAAAAGCTCGATCTCATGACAAAAAAACTCGACCCCATAACAAAAAAACTCGATCCAATATAAAAAAAAAAAACTATATCTTATTTTTAAAAAAACTCGATCCCATGATAAAAAAGCTCGGTCTCATAACAAAAAAGCTCGATCTAATGTAAAAAAAGCTCGATCCCATTAAAAAAAACTCGATCCTTTATAAAATAAGCTCGACTTACCAAAACCTAATTTTCACGAAAAAAAAAACTCGACTCAACTACAAAAAAGCTTGATTCTCCTACAAAAAGTCTCGGTAATCCAACCAATTTTCCTCAACAGATATTCAACCAATTTTCAAACCCTAACCTAAACCACAACCATTCTCAGATCTTTATTTTAACCATAATCTACAATTTCAATGAACAAAACTCAAGTCTAACATGCAATGCAAGTTATCAACAACAAAAACGAGGAAAAAAACAAACTAAACTTACCTTTTTCAATCGCAGTTGTTCTCAGTACTCTCGTTCCGGTCACTTCACCGTCGATTAACCCGTCGATTTCACTCTTGCTTTTCTCGGACTTAGAAAATGACAAATTTCTCTTTGTTTCAATAATTCGAGGTATTTTTGTTTGATCACGTTAAATGGTGCATTTTAAACATACATTAGTAAAGTGGTGATATTTGCACAATGCCCCCCCCCCCCCCCAAATAGTGCCAATAATTTCGAGTCCATTCATGAGAATGATAAAGAAAAAAAAAACATTGTGGTGGAAGACTCACTGACCCAAACATCAATGTATTGCACTCTTTGTGATTGTTTTTGTAAAAAAAATTAACTCTTGCAAAATCTAGATTTGAATGTAGAGAAGATGGTAAACAATAATTGTTGGTTCGAAAATTATGTTGGAGTTTTGAAAGAAATTCAAGAGACACGATTTAAAAGTCGCATCTATTTGTCATATAACTCAAAAATTGTGTCTTTTCACTGAAAGTTATGTCACTTCATTATAGAGATGCAAATCTTTCAAAAGAGATGTGTCTTTATCAAGAGACACATCTGAATCTATAAATTAGAATGAAATTCATTCCAAAGCATACGAATTTTTTAAGACAGAAAGTTTTTGAGGATGCACAACTTAATCATGAAAAGCAATATGAGGAAATATATAAAGTTCGCTCATGTTGCAATATCTAGTGCTAGAAACTAGAAAAAATATAGTTATATACAAAGAAACAGTCACCTGTAGAACTTCAAGCATAAGAAAAGATGTGAAATTCTGTTGAATTAAGTCAGTGTTTTAATTTTACTACATTGATTATTTTCTTTATTGTTTGTTAGGGTAAATCGTATTTTAATTCATGTAGTTTGTCTTAATCTACGATTAGTCCACGGTTTTTTTGAATTGTGACTTTTAGTCCATCATTATTCTGATAATATGGATTGTATTCCCTACCATCAAATTTTGATAGGGTTCCGTTAAGTCAACGAGGGTCAAAAGGTAAAATAGCGTTAGATCTTCTAGAATCTTATATAATCGAAGGGTATAATAGTAATTTACAAATTATTTTTTAAAAAAAATAAATATTATTAAATAAAATCTTATCTCCTAAATTTTTCTCTTTTCATTTCTCTCTCTCTCTCCTTCGTTCACCTCTCACACACCACACTAGACATCATATCTCTCACCAGACTTCAAACAAGATCTCTCTCTTTCTTGATCTATCTCCTCTCTCACTCGATCAACATCACTCTCACATCACACCAGACACCATCTCCCTCTATCTCGATCTCTCTCCTCTCTTTTCTCGGTTCTTCTTTGACGTCCATGAAATCCCAGAAGCTACTCGAATCCATCTCCCATCGGTCATCGCGAAACCGATGAACCCTCGCCGCTCCTCCCATCACCAAATTGAACCCCATCAACCCCACAAACCCTCGATGATGTTGATGGAAATTTCTTGGGAGGTTTCTGGGTTTGATTTTGAGTCAGTGGTGGTTCGATGAAAAAGGCAATGAGATTTCTAGGTTAGGTGAAGTTGGGTTTGGTGAAGCTGGGATAGGTGGTGGTAGGTGCGACAATGACGAATTTGGGTTTTCAATTACTTGAGATTTTTATCTTAAAAAAAATATTTCTTGAATTTGCGGTGGTAGGTACGGTGTTTGATTAAGAGAGAATTTGCAAATATAGAGAGAGAGAAGACAAAGTTTGTATTTTAAGAAGAAGATGAAGTTTGGGATTCTGGATTTCATTGTTTAAGAGTGAAGATGAAGTTTTTTTTTAATTTGTTTGGGTTTCATTGATTTAACAGAGAAGATGAATTTTTTTAAAAAAAATTATCTGGGTTTCATTTATTTAAGAAAGAGAGAAGATAATGATTGTTTTTTTTTATCTAGGTTTCATTGACTTAACATAGAAGATGAAGTTTGTTTTTTTTTAAATCATCTAGGTTTCATTGATTTAACAGAGAAGATGAAGTTTTATATATATATATATATAATTTATATAGGTTTCATTGATTTAAGAAGAGAGAAGATGATGTTTGTTTTTTATTTTTTTTAATTATTATTTTTAATTTATTTTGTTTTAAAAAAAATATTTTTAATTTCTGTTTTTAAATTTAAATAATAATAAAAAAGAAATACTTCATTGTTCATCTTTGAGATGGACGGTGGAGATCTATCTTTTTTGTTTGTTTAAGTTTTTGTTTATTTTTTTTCATTTAATAAAGATATATATTAAATGATATGGGTAAAATGGTCTTTTCAATGGGATCAGGATGTATCAAGGGCATTTACATCATTTAACTCGCCTAACATATCAGATTTCATCATTTTAACGGATTATGTCACAGAATAACTAAAAGTTACAATTTAAAAAAACCGAGGACTAAACGCATATTAAGACAAACTACATGGACTAAAATACGATTTACCCTTGTTTGTTGTTATTTAATTGCATTATTTTTGTTTTGTTGCCATATCAAGTTTTGGTGAGTTAAAATATTGTTGTATACATTTTCCTTGTATAAAATTTATTCTTCTTATTATTTTATTTTTTCATTGATTCTTTTGTTCCCAACAAATTATTTGTTGTAAAATCGAAAAATTAATATTTGTTAAATCGAAACTTAATTTGTTACATCGAGACTTAATAAAAAAAAATGAAAGTGCAATAAGTCTCGATATAGACTTGTAACAAATATCCATCGTGACTTATTAGTTATTACAAGTCTCAAAATCTCAGTTGAGAGAGACGAATTTATGGAAACCAAATTTTCACAAAAATGTAAATATATTGAAGTTTAAGCAACAAAAAGTACAACTCAACTCTAAAATCTAAATAACTAAAACACATAAAAATCAAAATTTAACTTGAGAGATATGAGTTTTGTGTTTAAAGAGTGGATATATTATTTAAAAACTTGAGATAGACTAATAAGGTAAATAAGTTTTGTGAGAAAAAAATTGTGGTGTGAGAAGAAACTAAAGAGCAAAAAAGAAAGACGAGTTTTGTGATGAGAGGATTAAAAAAAGTGAAAAAGGTGGGAGATTTTATATATATATATATATATATATATATATATATATATATATATATATATATATATATATATATATATAAACTATTACAATATTTCATGATTAGAGAATGAGGTATGACTCAAATCGTGTGAGGCCAACCTCATATTGTCAATGAAACGGATGACTTAAACGGACATTTTTGAAAGCACACATTATTTTGATTTTATTTAAACTCAAATTATAGCGTGTAAAGCCTACAAAATTGACTACAAAATGTTATATTTACATATATTTCCACTACAAACATTATTAAAGGTTGTTATTAAAGGTTGTTCTCAACTCATCGTTGAAATGTTAAAAATATATTTACTTTTATTTCAATATATATAGTCCAAAAAACAATCTGATACATGGCTAGATAGAGGGCAGCAAACCTATTGTTGGGGCGCCCAACTGGTCCAATATCTATCCAATATTTTGGGCTAAATTGCCCAATTTAATTCAATTTTTTGTGCCCAATTGACCAATTCAATTCATTCTTATGTCCGATCTTAGGCAAGAGCTTGAGTCTCAGCCAAAAATCACGTAAAACGACATCATCTAAGGTTCAAACTCCTCATAAATAAGCAACGACAACATTGTGGGCTAAAAAGCAATTGAAGAAAAAAGAGATTTGCTCATCATCCACAACAAAAATTCCCAGTTGTCTCCCCTGTTTTTTGTACAACTTTTTATTTGTTTTTACCATCCACCATTCCACTCAATTATCATGCAATTTTTTATATATATTTCATATAAGGCTTTTTATAGGGGTTTAACCCATTTGGAAGACTCAAGTCAATAACTAACTTCTTTTTTAAAAAATTACAAAACTAACTCATTTTTGATGTGTAAGTACAATTATACCCTTACTTACTCACTTTTACATTTAACTTAACATATCCATTCTTTATACATATTATCCCACCACAACACCATTCTTTTCCTCTTATTTCCACATCTCTCTCCACCACAACATCCAATTTCGGTTTCTCTCACATTTTTTTTTGTTCTCTCTTCCTTCATTTCAAAATTTAGTAATTATTTACATTCTCCACAATTGAGCAACTAAAAAATATTCATCCACAACATATTAAAGCTTTGAGGTGAGTTTTTTTTTTAAAAAAAAAAATTAGTTGAATCTCGGATTTAATTGTATTTGTGTTAGTTTGTTGTGGAAATAGTTTACATTTACATAATAAAGCATGGGTCTTGTGTCAATTTAATGTTATTGTGATCGATTTAAAGTTTGTACATAAATCTAAAGTATATTTCTATTTTTCATCTCTTTTTTACTTTCCTTTGTGTATTAGGGTTGCTTATTTTTGTGAAAATTGTTTTCATTAATATAATAGAGCATGAGTCTTGGTTGAATTTGATGTTCATGTGATCAATTTTAATTTTATATATAAATTTATAGTTTATTTCATGTTTGAATATATTTTTTTAGTTTAATTTGTGCATTAGGGTTACTTATTTTTGTGAAAATAGTTGACATGAATGTAATAGAGCATGGGTCTTGTGTGAATTTGATGTTTGTGAGGTTAATTTTCCATTGATTGATTGATTGAATTTACACAATTGATAGCATTTTTTTTTAAGTGTTCAACACAGTTTTTCCTAACAGCGTTGGGAATTCCCAACAAAGTTAGGAATTCCCAACGTTGTTGGGCATTCCTAACTGGGTTAGGAATTCCCAAATGCGTTTGAAATTCCCAATTCAGTTTGGATTTTCTAACGGTGTTGGGAATTCTTGTCTGCGTTGGAAATTCCTAATTGCGTTGGGAATTCCTATCGCTATTAGGAAAAACGATGCTAGACACTAAAATACAATAGTTTGGAGTTCCTCAACGGTGGAGAATGTAAATAATAAATAAAATAAAAATATTTTGATGTTGTTGTGATATATTTATAGTTTTTCTATATTTATATTTTGATGCTAGACACTAAAATAATAAATATAAATCTAAAGTAAGTTTTTCTTTTATTTTTTTAATCACTTATTTACTTTCCTTTGTCCATTAGGGTTGCTAATTTTTGTTAAAATACCTTTCATCAATATAATAGAGTATGGATCTTTGTTGAATTTGATGTTGGTGTGATCAATTTTAATTTTATACATAAATTTAAAGATTTTTTCTTGTTTGAATAAGTTTTTTAGTTTAATTTGTGCGTTAAGGTTGCTTATTTTTGTCAAAATATTTGATATGAATGTAATAAAGCATGAGTGTTATGTGAATTTGATGTTAGTGTCGTTAATTTTTCATTATTGGATTGAATCTTTACAATTGGTAGCTTTTTTTTTTTTTTTTGAAAAAGTGTCCAGCCTAGTTTTCCTAAAGCTATTGGGAATTCTCAACGATGTTGAAATTAGTAACTATTTCTAAAAATGTATCTATCATTTTTTATCTGATAATGTTGTGTGTTTATTTGTAGGTACCTGGAAGACACGATAATGTTGGAAGTGTTTTATGTTGGAAGACATGATGTAGTGATTTTGTCTACATTTGCTTGAAGTTTTGTATAATGTTGACAGTATTGGATTGAATGGATACACTATTACATTATTACATTTGTGTGTAATGTTAAATGAATTCATCATGGAATTTATGTAATGTTACCTAAGTTGTGAAATGTTAACATTTTGGAATTTATGGATGTTATGGATAAAATCTGCACAATTTATACAAAATTCAACTTTTTAGACAAAATCTGCATATTATGTTACTTGGCTGTGTACAAAATACATGATGTACAGTGCAATAACAAATCCGCTCAGTTTATACAAAATCCATGTTGTGTAGTACAATAACAAATCTGCACAGTAAGTACAAAATATCTTCCCACCTACTGCAAACCACATCTCTGACTTATTATGCGACTCTATTTGTCTAAGAAGTAGATAATAAACTAGTTGGCCAAAAAAATTCAGCTCATGCATCTCTAGAAGTTTCCCGAAGCATGTCGTGCGAAATAGAACCAATTGCGACTCCGCCAACTTTTCCTTAAATTTTGTCATCACCCGAGCTTCCACCATAGTTATTTGGTTGACCTTTTAATCTTATAAATAAAATGGAAGACATTTAACTAATAAATATAACTAGCTAGTATAACCATCAAACACTAGACTATTTAGAAAATTTCCAGAATTTTAAAATAAATTCACCCTGAATATTAAACATCATTTCACAAGTTCACATCCTTTCTTCAAATCGACACACTAATAAACAGCATAAACAAATGACATTCAAAGCCCACCTCCTCCAATAAAAGAATAGGCAAGTGAAAACTTGAATCACAATTTATAATCAATCTCACCTTCAATCAAAATAAAAAAAAAAATAGGGTTCTAATCAGATAATGATTTTTAAAACTACAAAAATTGAAGCTTTCACCTTTAACACCACAAAACAAAAATTCTTCTTCAAAAATAATAATTCAAATATTCAAGAGGGATTCACCTTACAATAAATTATCTAAACAAAAACTAAATAAAACAAGTTCAACAGCCCATAAAACATTCCGACAGTAAAAATCAACCACCAAACAATTGTAATATAATGATTGTATTAGTAACGATTTTATAACAATTACAATGTTATAAAATCAACCACCAAACATATAACAACCGAAAAACACTAGCACTAATTCTTCAAATCCTATGTCACATTCAAAGAACAAACAAAAGAGTTATTTAAAGAGCAAATATCCAGGTCGAAGAATTCAAAGAGAAAGGTTCAAGAACCATTACCTTCAATCATCGACTTCAACCTTCCAGTGCTTCAGTCGTTCAACAGACTTTCTAAAATCACCCAAGTCAAAATCTTAAACTATATATATATATATATATATATATATACTTAACTGCGGTTGAGAATTAAACGTAGTTACGATTTTCAATTTGGAATCTACACAACCACTACAAGACCCAAATAATGTTGTCACCACCAAACACCACACACAACCATAACAATCATATGGCAAAAACATCAGCCAGTTTATTGGTTGTAATTCCATTAAAGGAACTCTAGACCCAGCAATATATAAAATCAAACATCATTATGCTTTAATTATAGAAAAAACAAATATAATTTTAGAAGTAACATTGTCAAACATCACAGTTGTCAAAATCTCATTTTTTTTCAGTGTGAAAATATAATTAAATTAAGCTGCTTAAACCAGATAACACAGTAACATTTCCATGATATATAAGTTGACTATATCTATACTGTGCACCCTCCTCCAAACTCACATCTAAAAATCGAAATCAAATTCCATTTTCAACGACCCCTACCCTCCTCTGATTTCAAACTCTGGTATGCTCTCTTTCAAGTCTCAACTCTACTTTGTATTCATAAATCATAATCATTCATGGCCAATTCCTCTGTTTTGTTTTGTTACTTTATAATTCTATTATCACCACTAATCTTCTCCTCATCATCTTCATGTCAAATGTAAGCCCTCCCTCTCACCCACTCTTGTTCCAAAACCCAATTACCCTCTACCCACCACCTCTTCAAATCCGCCACCACCAACAAGTATCTCTGCCTCTCTCCCAGGTAGCGATTTCACTATCTCTTTCACTCTCTCATTAATTCAATTTAAGGATTTTTCAAACAAAAAAAAAAATTAAGGTTCTAATTCAAATTAGGGATTTCTCATACTAAAAAAATTAGGGTTCTAACTCAAATTTGGGATTTTTCAAACTATAAAATTTGAAGCAAAAAGCTTCAAAAAATAAGTCACGGGAACCAAACGGAGTTGAAGAACCATTCATAGGATTTTAAAGAATACAAAACAACACCAGAAAAAAAAATCAAAAATCATGAACCATTCACCTTAATTTTCTTCAACTTTCCCAGAAGCCAAACGGAGTTGTCGTCGTCTTCAAGCTTCCGTCACGTTGTTGTCTTCAGCTTCCATCACGTCACCGTCTTCAAGCCTTCCATCATGTTGTCGTCTTCAAGCTTTCGTCGTGTCGTCGTCTTTGTCTTCAAGCTTCGTTGTGCTTCAGAGAGATTTGCTCGTTTAGGGATTTTGGACAGAAGAGAGGGCATTTGCTCCTGATAAGAGGATTTGCTTATTGACTGGGATTTAAAGAGTTATGCCACGATTGCAATTTTAAAATTTTACAAGGGCAATATTGTCTCAAATGAGTTAGTATTGCAATTTTTTCAAAAACAGGTTAAATATTAACTTTAGACTCCCAAAGGGGTTAGTTATCAATAAAACCCTTTTTATAGCTTTATGATTTGATTGAAAACCTATTTAACTATTATGTTTTATCATAAAAAATATTATAATATATTTTTTAGATAAAATCTTGATTCTTGAATAGCTATGACGGGTGAGCGAAAATATGACTATGGAAGCAAGAAGAGAAGAAAGAAGAGATATGGTGATACAAAATTTTTTACGGGTTCTATGGATATGTACGTAAAAAGAAAATCCAATCAATCAATTGAAATTGAAGATTCAATGAATGAGAATGTAAATGTGAATACTAGTTTGAATTAAAATGATAACACATATGATTTGAATGAGAATGGGTATGTAGATGGGTTGAACGAGAATATAGATGATTTGAATGATAATATAAAAGATTTGAATGAGAATGTAGATAGCTTGAATGATAAAGTATATGATTTGTGTGATCCTATAAATTGGAAAGTGAATATATATCAAAAAGAAAGAGATTTGTTAGTAGAAATGGGTCTCGTAAGAGTTACTGATTTTGTATATCCTATTGATAAAAATAAACGTTTTAACGATTACACTCGCTCTTTAACAAATGAGGAGAAAGACGATAGGCCTTGACTAGTATATTCACGAATAAAAAATAAAGTCTTTTGTTTTTCTTATATATTGTTTAAGAAATGGTTGTCAAGTCCTTTAATTAGTGCAAATAAAAAGTACAACGATGACATAATATTTATGGTAGATTAGTGGAGCATGAAAAGAGTAGTAGTCATATGTATAACATAAAAGCTTGAAAGTAGGCATAATTATTGAAAGTTCCCTAATAATGTGTGTGTCTATACCTAGAGGAGGGGTGAATAGGTTTTAATCAAGTCAATCACCAATTTTTCTTGATTAGTCAATATTCAAAATTCACCCAATAAAACAAACATACAACATCAAGTATAAAGTGCAGAAATATAAATAACACTTGATGTTTACGTGGAAACCCTCCAAATGGGAAAAACCACGGGCTGTTAAATGCGCCACACTCGGTCACAGAAATCCACTATTTAAGTAAAAGGTTACACGCTCAAGTGATTCTCGGACTCTCACTCTCGACAACCTCAGGCTATGGACACCGCCACTCACCACTCTTGGTTCAGTCCCTAGTGATATCCCCTGATACACTACTTTTGGCATGAACGCCTCCTACTCTACACCCTTGGGCCTTTTACAGTGGCACCCAACCATTTGCTTACCAACCCTTCCTCTGGTTGCAAGACTTGAATTGCTTGTGCACTACACACTTAGTCACAAGACTTAACCTCAATGAAGAGTCAACAACCTATGTGAATATGTAAAAATATTCTAAATGCAAATAATGCTAGGCAACACTAAATGCTTATCTAGAAATTAAAGAATGTCACTAAGTGCAATTCCTAGATATCAATGTCTAAATGAATGTTCATAAAGACTTAACTAGATATAGTTATGCAACAATATATCCTAGTTATCAAACAAAGTCATTTCAACATATGTTGTCATTAAGCATGGCATGGTCATAAAATGCAATCATCAAAATGCAATCAATATGACCTAATTAGCTAGAGGCAACAATGACCTAAATGCTAGCTATCACAAAAGCCATATCAACACAAGTTGTCATTGACTATAATGCAATCACAAAATGCAATCAATGAGTCCTAAATAATATCTAAATGCAAAGCATAGAGATTTAGCAATAAAGGCAAAATGGTTACAAACCCTAGCTATCACAATTCAAACCCCAAACATGTCATAACTTCAATAAATATGCAATTAATATGAAGAAATGCTAATTTAAGCAATAAATGACATGTCTTGGTAAGCTAGAACAATAAATGAACAACAATGATGGTTCTACTTACCAATCAATGAAAACCCATGCTTGGAATGATGTTTGAATGCAAGATGAAGATGGGTTTGGGGTTTGGAGAGTCAAACACAAAGCTTGAAGCTTTCTCTCTCTCTCTAAGGGAGGTTCTCTCTCTCTCTCTAAAAATGTGTTATTTGAGCTCTAAGAAGGCAAAGAAGAAGAAGAAGAGAACATATATACAGAACCCTACACGAAACGACAGCGTTTTGGACAAAGGGCAACTGATTCCCGTCATGACCGTTGTGCATGCCGCAGCCTAGGCAAGTGTCCAAACTGCGGTATCGCGAGCTTAGCATCGCCTGGGAATCTCCACTGTCTGGACCGCGGTACAGGCAATGTCCAAGCCGCGGTAGAGCCAGCGGTGCATCACTGGGAAACTCCACTTGGGAGACCGCTATGCATGCAACGTGCACAGGCCGCGGTAGTAGTAGTGTGCAACACTTGGAGAACACCGTTGTGCATACCGCGGTGAAGGCAATGCACAGAGAGCGGTCCCGGCCGCCGTCACGGGGAAAAAATTCTTCTAAGGGCAAACTAAATGCAACAAACACCCAAGCAAGATTTATGGCAAAGAGACACACAATTAAGGCAATTTAAGCATTCATGCAAGATGATTAAAGACATGCATGAGAGTGTGTGTGTGTGCACTAAAAACTCTTCAGAAAAGGTTAAGCAAGTGATTTACCTTCTGAAGCTTGAGCTGGGTCTTGAGCAATGATGGTCTAAACTACCCTTACACATTAATCCCCAAATGTGGCTGTCAACGAAATGAGTCAATCAAAAACTGAGGAACTTACAATTATCATTGAAAAAAAATGTAACAATTGATGTTTCTAACGAAACAGCTATTAGTAAAGAGAAATAATATTGGAAAAATGTTTTGAAGGGAATTTATAAGTGTTGTTAAAAACTTTTGCTACTAGTAAGTTGGCGTTTTATGGAGGTAATGAGAAGATTGATGATTGTAATAATGGAAACTTTTTAAGGATTATCAAAATGATTGTTGAGTTTGATCCATTAATGCAAGAGCACCTTAAGTATATTTGGAAGAAATAAATTCGTAATCATTATCTTGGCCATAATATTCAAAATGAAATAATACAATTGTTATCTAGTGAAGTGAAAAATATAATTCTTGAGATTGTGAAAAGTGCTAAATATTTTTCTATTATTCTTGATTGTACTAAAGTCCGATAAAGGTAGAGGGATTCTTTATTGCATTTGTGAAAGTGACTGAGACAACATGAAATCACATTTTAATACATTTAGTGTCAGTTTGGTATTGATTTGAAAAGTTAAAATCAGTTTATTTTATAATTTTGACAAAAACTTATGTTTAGTAAAACTTTCAAAAATGATTAAATGATTATCTGACAAGGTTTAACGGTGATTTTGAAAAATTGGCGAAATGTTAGTTTTTGAAAGTGATTATGGAATAATCTATTTCAGTATTTATTGAATGTTTTAAAATATCGTTATTATCCCTATGAAATCATATTAAAATCATTTTCTTATTTCATCTCAAAATTAATAATTCTACTTAAATATTGATTTGATTTATAAAATCTTTTAAAGATATTTTCACTATTCTTATGGATTTTTTTTCTAATTAAAATGTTCTACTTAAATATTGATTTAATATATATAATTAATGAAAAAAAATAAAGCATGGTTATAAAATCATCTATATTTTAGTCATTGTAACTAATTTCAGCACTTTTATAATAAAATTATCAAACATATGTATATTGTTTTTTTAGTTATACAATAGCTTTAAAAATACAATTAACCAAATATCTGCTAATTAATTTCACAACTGATTATTCATTTAACACAGCTAGCAGTGAATATTATAAAAGTTACAGCAATACTAAACTAGTCCTTAAAATCCTTTTAGGTTTTTATGACCTTAATTTTGATAATCTATGAGGGTATGGCTATGACAATGGTTCTAACATGAAAGGACAAAATACAGGAATACAAAGTAGAGTTATAACATATAAGGGAGTATCATATAACATTTTACAACCCATGTGGTAGTCATTTTCTTAACCTTGCAATTTGTGACATGACTATGAGTTGTTTTAAAGTAAAATCCTTTTTTTTTTTTGGGAATTTTGAACAAATTTTTTTTCCAGATTCAACCAAACGATTGGAGATTTTTAAGAATCATGTTAAATATGGTGAGGGAAAAGGTCTCACACTTGATTCATAATTGGATCTAGGTCGAGAGAGTTGCGTTTCTAGGGTTAAAGCAATAAGATTTCAAGCTCTGTAAATAAAAAAAAAAAAGCATTGTTTCATTTAATAGTAAATTTTAGTGATGATACCACGGTGAGTGATGCTCAATCTTTAGCAAAGTTTCTTAAGTTTGATTTTATGGTTGGCATAGTTATTAGGTACAAAATATTGAATAAAGTTGGTAAAGTGCCTAAAAAAAGACACCGAATATCGATGATGTTATATCTCTCTCAAAGAGTCTCATTAGTTTTTTGTTTTTTTTTTTTAAGAATACAGTGAAAGAGGATTTGATGAAGCTATGATTGAAGTTGAAAAAATTGCTATTGAATCCAAATTTCGTGAGACACGTGTTCATTCCAAAAATAAGTTTTTTATTTTAAGAGATTGTTAGTGATGAGCCAATAGAGTCAATGGAAGTAGTATTTGGAGCTATATATTTTTTATCTATCGTAGAAAAAACTATTTCTTTTTTTAAGAGTAGATTTGAACAATTTCAAATATATGAAGACACCTCTAGGTTTTTATTTAACTTGAATAAATTAAGCTCTTTAGACACTAAGAGTTTAAAGTATTTTTATGATACTCTTGAAACTTTTTTGCAATATGAGAATAATTATAATATTGTTGCACTGAGTTGTTTTCAGAACTACAGTTGTTAAGAAAATCATTGCTGAAAGGCATAACGAAACCTATTGAAGGCTTGGAGTACATTAAAAAAACATCCAATTTTGCTTCCCAAATGTTTGGATGACTTATCGAATTTTATTAAATACACCGGATACAGTTGCTAATATGGAGAGTCAAAGTTGAAGTTGATTAAAATTATCTTCGGTCAACAATATCACAAGATAGGTTGAGTGAAATAACTATGTTATCTATTAAAAAAAAAATGTTAGCTAATATTGATGGTAGTAGTATAATTAGTAAATTTGCATAGAATACAAAGTTAAATAATGATTTGTTTTTATGTTTTTAGATACGATAAATATTTTTTATTTTAATTTATATATATTATATTTTATTTAGTAAATGAAGAATTATTTATTTAATTTTTTTATGTTAATGATAATAATTTTTTATATGAACTCTCGATTTTTATTGATATTATTAAACAGACTCCGAAATATCTAAATATAGCCTTGATGTGATGTATCATTGGTCGGTGACCTTCAGGGAAGCTTCCTTCCTTAAGAAACTTACCCCACGTAAACGGACCAGACATTGTTTCGTATGGATAAACAAGGAAAATGCTAGCAATATGTTTGTACTTAATAATATTATTTCACGTGACATGAATATATAATTTATATTAATTTTACACAATATTTTACGTATATACCTCTATCTACTTTTTTTGAAGAATGTATATTGTTCTGTAATGGGAACCAGAGAATCAACTACTGCATAGGAAGCTTCCTTCAAATGTGACATTTTTTCATCAATAATAGCAGAGCCTCTTATATTAAAAAAGATAAATCGAAAAACCGAAATCAAGAAAGAAAAAATGTGGGATTTTTCTTTCTTCTGCTGCTTCTTCATAATCCTTATAACTCCTCAGCTGGCAACACCCTCAACCACAACCAATACTGTTTTATCTGTTGATAAAATAAACCAAACCTGTACAAAATGTGCAGAGATGTCGACAATTTTCAGCTACGATGTATGCTTGACCTCTCTCCAGGCAGTTCCAGCTAGCCATGCCACCAATCTTCAAGGGCTAGCACTCGTTGCAATGGAACTGGCCATACAAAACGCAACCGCTTCGATCTCCACCATTAAAGAGCTGGTAAGCAGTGGAATTTTCGACCCCTTCGAAACAAGTTGCTTAATGGATTGCTTGGAAGAATACTCAGGTGGGGTGGTGACTTTGATAGAAGCAACTGGTGCTTTCTTGACTGGGAAATATGAAGAGGCTAATGTCTGGGTGAGTTCAGTTATGGATGCTGCCACCACTTGTGAGGATGGGTTCACAGACAGACAAGGACATGTGTCTCCATTGAAAAAAGAGAACTACTATCTCTTTCAGTTGTGTGATATTGCAATATGCATCTTCAACTTGCTTTCTGCTATATGATTTGTATGTTCTTAACAAGTCACTTTTGGACTTGCTTAAGCTAACAGTGGAAATATTATTCATTCTTTTTTTTAGCTAAATTGTTTATTGACCTTTTTCAGCACATACTCTTTTTTAATCTTTCCTGGACAATGTCAAAAAATTAAAATGGTGTATTCAACCTAGATCGCTCGCGTTTTGTAGATTTTTTTCTAAGTGATAGATTTTTGTGAATTCCACAGATTCATAGATTCTATATAAATTTTATCATAATTCTATATAGAGTTTGATGGACTTTTACGAATGAATTTTTAATGATTTGTCTTAGAGAAATTTATGACACTTCTATTTATATTAATCACATTGATGAAATTTTGATATTATAAAAAATAATTGACTTTTAAAAAAAAAAATCATAAAGATCAATTATTGGATAATTAATTTCAATACATTCAAATATATCAAAATCTATAGCGTTGGACAAGATTTGTTACGAATAATTATATGATTCATACCTTTCCGAACAGCATCTTCAACGAAATGATGATTAAACTTGATGTGCTTTTGTAATCCCTTGAAAATGTAGGGTTCTCAAGCATTGAGTTTGTTGGCTGTAGCAATGTTCTTGCAAAATTGTTGCTACTCTTTGAACCAGATGCAAGTCCTACAAAATTATAACATATTCGGATTCTGAAGATTTTTGATACACAGATCTTAATTTGGCTTCAGAAAATGATAATGCAAAACACTCCTGCTTCTTTGAAGGCTTTGACACAAATAGTGCTGTAATAATGGGCTGGCCCGTCAGACAGGCCGGTCTGACCGGTCCAGCAAGACAACGGGCCGTGCTTGGCACGACCGGTGAAGGAAGCGAGCCAGGCCACGGCTTGGCCCGTGACAGGCCGCGTGCGGGGTCGCTGGTAGGAGGCCCGGCAGGCCGGCCGGCCGGCCGGCCCAGCACGGCACGCCAAGCCGGTGTGCCAGGCATGTCGAACCGGCCTGTTGGACCGTCCTGTCGGACCGGTCGGTCGGTCGGTCCGTTCGGCCAAGCAGGTTTAATTTATTTTTATTTTTTTTCAAAAACCCTCCAACGGCTGGAATTCAAATTCCAGCCGTTGGAGCAAAAAAAAATTACAAACCCCCCCCCCTGAAATCTTTTAAATTACATTTTGACCCACAAATCAAATTTTTCTATAAATACTTCCATCCATTTCATTTTCCATTCACTCTCTCTATCATTTTTTCAATCTCTCATTCTCTCAAATCTCAATCTCTAATATATTCTTCAATTCTCTAAACTTTTTCATTCAATTTGGTTATTACTCTCTCTACAAAATTCTCTACATTTTCCACCAACACACCAAATTTTAAAGGTACAATTTTGTTATTACTTTTGCTCAAGCATATTCTCATAGTAAATTTATATGTTTATGTTTAGATTTTAATTACTTAATGAAAACATTTTTATTTAGTTAGTTAGTTTATCAATTTTTGGGCTTTAATGTTAATATTATTTGTTTAGCATATTAAGATTTTTAAGTTTAGTAGTAATTTTAATATTTGTTATTAGTAAATTTAGAAAGTTAATTTGTATTACTGAATTTAATTTTTGTAATAAGTAAATGATGAATGTTAAGTGTAGTAATTACGTTTGATATTGTTTTTTTTCATAAATTATGAATTTTTAGTGTAGTTGTTTATTTTAATATTTTTGGTGAGTATATTATGAATTTAAAGTGTAGTAATGAATTTAAATTTTTTTGTTAGTAGATTATGTTAGTAAATTTAAGAGCAGTGGTTCAATTCATCAATTTTATGTTAGTATATTATGTTAGTAAATTTATCAATTTTATTTGTAGTAGTGAATTTAATATTTTTTGTTAGTAGATTATGATTTTTTTTGTTTATTTAATTTGTTTTTGAAGTAAATTAATTATTGTAAGTGTCGTATTATTTATAGTAATTATTGTTAGTAAATTAAGATTACTGTTAGTAAATATTGATTTTTAATTTGACTATTAACTACTATAGTGCTCATATTTTTACTTCAGATAATGGATCCTAACAAGCAGCTTTATTTCCCGGACAGTTTGAATATGCTCAACAATGAATTTGATATTTCAGAGCCGACCCATACTCAAGCGGGACCTTCTGGTTCCGACGTTACACAAACATCACGTCTTAGAAAATTAACATCAGATGTGTGGCAATGTTTCAACATAGTCCAAATGACACTCCCAAACGGGACATCTGGCCCAAGAGCTAAATGTAAGTTTTGTCATAAGGATTATGCTACAAGTACGAGGGGAACCGGACATTTGAGACGGCATATGCACAAATGTAAGCCTGCACATGGACAGGTAGACACTACAACCCAGACACAACTTCAACGGCACACAGACGGGTCCGTTACCATGTGGCAGTTCAACGCCATGCACGCTAGAGAGTGCTTGGCACGATACATTACACAAACTGATCAACCGATCAGTATTGATGAGAGTCCATTTTATAAAGAATTAATCACATCTGCATAAAACCCCCAATTTGAACTTGTTTCTAGAACCACCATTAGAAATGATTTGATACGATTATTTAAAACCCAAAAGGATGACTTAGTTGCTGAAATACAGCATTTAAGTCTCTGTTGCATTAACTTCTGATATTTGGAATGCATGTTTCAAACATGACTATTTATGTGTCACAAGACACTATTTAGATTCTGACTGGAGGATAACAAAAAGAATTTTTTGTTTTTGTCGTATGGATTTTGCACATACCGTTGAAAACATTTATAATGTCATAATGGAAGTTTTAGAAACTTATGAAATCAGGCATCACATCCTTTCGATCACATTTGATAATGCATCTGTAAATACTAGCTCTATTGCATTGTTTGTTGCAAGAAATATCCCGCAAGATGGAGGTTATTTCTTCCATCAACAGTGTGCATGCCATATTATAAATTTAATTGTACAGACTGGTTTAAAGCAGGTAAGCGACCAAATAGATCGCATCAGAGATGCCATTTCTTGGATTTGCAGTTCTAATCCTAGATTCAGTGAATTCAAGAGACATTATAAATTAAACGGTCTCAAACCCCGATGATTCCAAACTGATATGCCAGTAAGGTGGAACTCTACTTATTTAATGTTGTAAAATTGTTTGGAATATGATACAATCATTACATGTTTTTATAACATGAAATTGATCGAAACAGGTCAACATAGTCTAAAAATACTTACCACAGACGATTGGTATGTGACAAAGATTTTTGTTCAATTTTTAAAGATTTTTTACAATGTCACTGTAACTCTTTCCGGGGTATATTACCCCACATCTTCCCAGGCAATCCATCATATAGTGGAAATGTCTGAACTGTTAAACAGTTATAGAGAAGATGAACACTTAGGCGCTGCAGTTGTTGCCATGGAGACAAAGTTGAAAAAATATTGGACTAACATTCTTCTATTTATGCCTTAAGTGCTATAGTAGATCCTACGGTTAAATTATATGGTTTAGAAGTTTTGCTTGAGTTTATTGGTATTAATTTGTCAATAGATTATTCAGAACAAATTACTGACATTCGAACCAAGTTGTTCGAGATTTTTCGTATTTATGATAACAGGTTTGGCAACATTGACACCCCCAATCAACACAACCGGAGACAGAGCCGAAGCAAACAAGTTGGAGCCTTTTGAAACGACGAAAAAAGGACAAATCAGCAAGTACTTCTTCTGGACAAAGATCTAGCCCATCTTCTTGTACCGAACTTATTAGGTACCTTGAAGCACAGTTCGATGCTGTTGAAGACAAGGAAGAGTTTGATTTGTTGTTATAGTGGAAGACCTATACGTACATGTATCCAGTTCTTTCACACTTAGCATGTGACGTACTGGTTATTCTAGTGTCAACGGTGTCTTCAGAACAAGCTTTCAGCACCAGTGGACGCATAATTGAACCAAGAAGAAGTTGTTTGTCTCCAAAGATGGTGAAGGTACTAACATGCCTCCGGGATTGAGAGCATGCTAAAAAAAAGTTACAAAATCTAACTGTAGATAAAGAACTTATTCTAAATTTCGACAATCTATATATTGATAACCCTTCAGGTAGTGGTCAGTGCCAGAACTAGGTTATACTTTTACATATGTATTTATTATTTACTTGTAAGTTGTAAAACGGTTACACTCTTTTTCCCTTACCAAGTTTTTATCCCACTGGGTTTTTCTTGGTAAGGTTTTTAATGAGGCAATCATGTAAATATGTAATACTGAATTCCATAAGTGAAAGTAAATAAATAATTAAAAAATTGTTCGTTCTTTTTATTCATTTCAAATCCTAATAATTGTTTGTTCTCTTTATTCATTTCAAACCCTAAACCCTAAACCCTAAATCCAAACAAACGTAATTTGAAAAAAAAAAATGGACCAAAAGACTAGCCCGTCGGACCAGGGGACCAGGCTTGTCAGGCCTGGCCCGCCTGAGGCAGGCCGACGTGCCGTGCCGTGCCGGGTCGGGCCTGCTGTTCGGGAAACAGGCCGGGCCAGACCGGCCTGCGACACTGTCGCGTGCCAGGCCCAGCCAGGCATGTGTCCACAAATGGTCTGGCCAGGCCAGTCCATTTTTACACAACTAGACACAAATACTGAACTAATACTGAATACGGATCTGCATTTCCAGTCGTATTATGAATAAAACCAAGCTATTTAAGTTCAGTAACTAGATATTTTCAAATCCTATAATTTCTTGTTGCTAAATTGTGGTGAAAAATACATTTTACTTTTCCAAACTAGGTACAAAAGGACTGAAATCCGAATGGATAGGAAATATCAGATCTGTTGATGCTGCATTCAGCCTCCTTGAATCGTTTTTCCTTGGTGTTTGTGCACTGAAATGTTTTCTCAAATGTAAACAACAGGAAAAGAAAAATCTAGTACAGTTCAAGTCGTTGGGGAAGAGTGTACCTTGAGTTGACTTGAATCAGTCTGAAATTTCGGGGCCATTGTTGAAATTTTCGAATATGTCCCGATCATTTGCCTTCCACTGTGATATACGTTTCAGGCATTTTGTCCTTGACTTGTAAGAAAGAAAACTAACAAAAAATACCCGCAACAAATGGCTCATTGCCCTCTGTAAACCAAAACAAGGTGAAATCATTTAATGAAACTGAAAGACAAAAGCAGAGATGCAAAACCAGTTGAACAACTTGCAGTTGCAGCCATTGCAATAGAATCTTCTGAAAATTCGATAAATATAATTCTTTTTCATAAATATTATACCGCACAATCTGCAGATCCTGACCTATAATGTTTGTTCATTAATTTGTTGAAGCATCAATTAGATTTTGCTTTGCTTCCTCTAACAGTTACAGAGAGATCTCACTCTTCAAGCACAGAGAGTATAATACTCATCTTACATTCTTGCAGCATGAAGTCCTTCGCTTGCTTCCTCTTCTTTTGTCTTGTGATCAGTGTTTTCATGGTTTGAGTCTAATAACAATTGCTCATCCTTCTCTAACTTGTTGACACTACTTTTGAACAAGGAAAGTTGATCCATCGCAATAGCATTCCTTTTATAGTTCCAAACAAGCATTGAAATGTAGTCTTGTGGTGAAACAAGACCTTGTTCTCTAATGCAACTTTGTTGATCTTCCATAGTTTTTGGATCATCAAGCCTTATATATTCAAGCAATGCCTTCTCATGATCAGGCTTCCAGTTGCTTGGGAAGGGTGTATAATCAGCCTCAGGTACAAGAGACATTCTAGTATACAGAAGCCCGTCAATGGATTCCGCAAGTCCCATCCTCAACAAATTTTGGTAATCAGGTGACTGACCCTTTTTCTCTTTCAATGGACGACTCAGATTCCGAGAACCAATTGTGTACACCTTAGCCCGTGAACGAAGCTTGTATTTTGCAGCATAGAGCTTTGCAAGTGAACCTCTTAGGATGTAAGAACAAAAATTCACAATTTTTTTCCGATTGTCAGCATATCTATACCATTCAGCCATTGTTGCTAATAACTTGTTCATTTGTGCATTCGTGTGAGCTTGTGTGGCATGAAACATTCTGAAACAAGGCTGGGGATCTGGATCTCTATCCCCCTTAATAAAGCTTAACTTCCTAAACTGTTTGATGCATTGTTTTAAGCTAGCAGTGACAGACAAAAGGGTGCCCACACCTTTCTCACTAATGATCTTCCCTCCAGTTGCTGTATACCGAAGAGTGGGATAAACAACTCTACGGCACAACACATGGTCAAGAAACATTATACCTTTAGTTATGTGTTCGATAGGGAGGCTTTCATTGTCAAGCTTGAGCATATATCTTTGATCAACAAACTCAATTAACTGCTTCCTCAAAGTTGCTGCATCTGCCCTCGGTCCCCGAACACCAATCAATATGTGGCCCCCGTATCTCACGTAATCCATCTTCCTAGTCTTATCTGGGCCACTAGTAGGCACAAATTCTGGCCAAGATGTATTGCCCTGTTCAGCTTCCCCTTCCGGGCAATTCCATATGACATCACTCTTTGAAGGTCGATAAAACTCCTTGATCTTACCCTCCATCCAGCGGTCCAATTCATCCAGACAAATATTAGCCAACAGGGGACTAAGAATTCCACAATGCCCCCATGAAGGCAGCTTCTCAGCCTCCTCAGGAGCAAACCCGAAAAAGGTCTCTAACCAATACGGGTCTGGCTTTGGCTCATCATCTGCCAACACTCTCTTCTTCTGATACTTCCTCTTCGTTTTTTTCTTCTTCTCCCCCTCATCAGGCCGACTCGTGATCACTGGCGTGACCAAAGCCAATTTCACCAAGTCAATCACCTTCATATCCCTCACATCCCTCATCAAAGCACTTATCACCAAACCCACCTTCAATCCATCCAAAACTGTACTCAAATCCCCTTTTATATACCACAAATACCCTGCAAAATTCCTCCTAATCACCCTCAGCGCTGTGTGGGCATTCCTTCCAGGCCTAAATGCATAAGACTTTTGCAAAAACCTTGCCTCGTATATAGGCTCCAAAATCATAAACAACACCTCCTGTACTATCTTATCCTGAAATGGGGCCGGTTGGGTTGTTGTCAATATTGCCTTAATCTTCCTCTTTGATAAAGATTCATACTCTATCTTATCTCTAGGCGATTTTATAAAGAACTGTAGCCTAGAACCATATTTAAACCTATTATCAAGAACAGCATTTCTTAATGCCAACAAATCCTCCAATGCTGACTTTTGTACGGCGCTGCGTGGCATATATGTGCCAATATCATCAGCACAAACCTTTTGATAAGCCAATACCCACAGCTCGAACCTTCGAAGATAAGAGGTCAAATTGGTAACTATCCTATCGGGTTCTCGAAAATTCTCAATCCACATTTGAGAACAAACCGACACACCATCTTCTTTCATTAGGTTGGCAGGGTCATCAGGATCCGGTGCACGCCGATGCACTGGAGAAAACGAAAACAGGCGAACCAACAAGAACCCATTTGATCTAGGGTTTAGTTGGTTTGATTGGTTATAATAGCTGGTGGTGGAGACATGATTGGAATTTGCGATAACGCGATGAGTGACGATGGTGAGGCGACGATACATCAGGAGACACAGTGAAATCAACCAATCAATCAATCAAAGATTTTCTACGTCATATTCTAGACTTCAATTAGGAACTAGTATACAATTACAGACTGCTAGACAGCAAATAACCAAAACTGCATAACCAAGACTTTGATAGAGAAAGTTGAGTTGAATAGTTTCAAGGAATTTTGAGTACTTACTTGAAAAATGAAATGGTCTTCTCGTTTTCGGTTGAGTTCAGCACGAGCTTTGCACTTAAGGGGAAAACCCTCGCTAAAACCCTTGAGTGATTGATGTTTCGGAGAATTTCTGTTGTGCCCTAAATGTTTGGTATAATTAATCTTTTGCCCCAAATTTTTCGGCAATTACTCCCGACCTCACCACCTTCCGAAATCCAAACCATCAATCTATAAATACAAAAATGGAAAAAAAAAAAAACAAGATTGTTCTTACTTCATTGAATCATATTTTCATTTTAATCAATTTTAGTTAGGGATGGCAAATTCACCTAAACACAAGAGTACTGAATTGAACGTGAAACGCATGGGTTGGTTATGAGTCTCAATATTCGGATCGTAGGTCGGGTATGTGTATAAATTAAGGTACCTACATCGGAACGGGTTTTCCAAATCTGTATAAAACACAGACCCAAACCTGTGGATTTGATTATATTTAAAAATGTATAACCAAAACGACGTTGTTTTGATATAGTATATAATCTATTTTTGTTGAGCTTTATACCGCTAGTTAGAGACATGATATCATAAGAAACTCTGTGTTGTAGAGATTTTTTGGTAGCATGACATGTCAATAAAGATAGCGGATAATCCGGAATATATGGCAGACCACGCCATCAGAAAAGAAAACAGTCCCTAGTAATTAGCGAGCGGTCGGGTGAACTGATCTGGTAAAATAAGCACGGTCGAAAAAGTCAACCGGTCAACATTCACCCAAGTCAAAGTTGATGTTACTGGACGGGACGGTCAAACTAAACCGATCGGTCAAGATAGGTCTAAACCCGATCGGGTAGCAAAACCGATCGGGAAAAGAGGACCTGGTCAGGTTAGGAAACGGTCGGGCAAGAGATGCTCAATCAAGATAGTAACATAAATTCAACTACGACTCAAATACGAAGACGAATAATCTTACACAAGCAAGGAATCTAGAACAACATTTCGATAAGGAAATATTATTATTTCCTCTTACATATCAGAGAGTCCAGATCATGCAATAACTCTATTCTTCTAGAATATTGCGCATCAATCAGGAAATAAGTCCTAAATTGACTACTCAACTAGAATCCTATAAAGAATCTAATTCAATGCATAAAATCTCCGAAATAATAAAGAAGTTAAATACGACTTCATCAAGTAATAAGTCCTAATTAAACACCACCATATTTTCTAACTTGTACAACAAGGATTAGGGTTCTATGCACATATAAATAGACTCATAATGTCATTGTGTAAAGGGGTTCAATCTGATCCACCTATGAAGAGATCTAGATAACAAGGGATCTTAGGATCAATCGATCGATCTATCTATCTATTTATGTATACGAAAAAAGCATAACAATAGTAAGAGAGAATGAGAGATTGAGTGTGTAATCATTATATTCATAGTGGATTTCTTCTAGCCATCGCGGCAACCGTGGATGTTTCCCCACCTTGGGGTTTTACCACGTAAAATATGAGTTATGCTTGATTTATCTTTATTTTCTATTTTTCTACATTATCATTCACAAATACGAACAAAATCGTATCACATTTAAGTGGACAAAGAGGCTTTGATTATTCATCCCTAGACTGGTTAAAGCTTCAATCTACTACGTGTTAATATTTGACGGTTGACTTTTCAACGATCCAAAAATCACCGTCAACAACTGGCGCTAGAAGAAGGGGCTAGAACTCAACTTCGAGGAAGCCTCATAAACATACTACAAAAAGAATTTCGATATGGATCCTACATTTGAAACACCTCAGTAAACGACGTTTGGAAACGCTAGGGGGTGGATCATAAGCAGTGCCCACAGTAGGAGGCACGGTCGCGACAAAATTCAGAGGCAGGATATTGAAAGAGCAATTCTCACAACGCTTCAAGGTGCTCATAATCTATTCAAGGAATTGCTTTCCCATTCTGACAACTTACAATACAAAAATCGTCGCAAGTTGTGGAACTTCTGACCTTTAGGCACTAAAGTGAGTATAACTCCCTCTACAAAACTCGGAATTACAAATTGTAAAAACCATCAAAAACTAGACCTCCAGATATTTTGAAGCATATATGGTCCACAACATAGTTCAGTTCATACAATTTTTGGTGGCCCGCATAACACAAAAGCAAGCAACTCACCAAGGATTTCCTGATATGACCATTGATCACTAAAGCAGTCATGTCTTCCTCCACAGAACTCATATTTGCAAACCGTAAGAACCGCTGGAAACTAGACATCCAAGAATTTCCAAGAATATATGGTTCGCAACCTAGTTTAATCCGATCAATTTTTGGTTGCTTCCGCAATATTGAAGAAAACAGATCACTGACATATTTATGATCTGACCAGTGAACACTAAATCAGGTATGTCTCCCTCTACAAAAGTTGAAATCACAATCCACAAAAAACATTGAAACCTAGACATCCATAGCTTTTCGAAAATATATGGCTCACAATCTGGTTCAACTTGTGGAGTATTTTATGGCCCCTGAAACATTGATGAAAGTGATTCACAGAAGATTTTATATCTCGATAATCAGACGCTAAAATAGAGATAACTATCACTAAAAAACACAAAATCACGAGCTGTAAACTAGACACATAGAGATTTCCAAGGATGTGTGATTCATAATGCATCTCATCTTGAGGAATATTTGACGTTCTCCAGAACATTGAGGTTCGGGGTAAATAGGGGTCTCAGGACAAGTTTATCTTGACAGGTGTCATAAACCAAGCCCATCTTGGTATAGAACACCCAATGTCAATTCTCAATTAAACCAACTCGGCTCTTCGTCAATTCAACTACAAAAGATCCAAGAATAAAGCTACTAGACTCCAAGTTCGGTAAGTGGCCGAGGTAAGCCAATTTACACATAAGTTTAATTTTATGATTTCATTAATGATTACGCAAATAGAGAATACATATTCATTTATAATGATTGAATATTTATTGTCTAACAAAAATTACTACGCTCATAATATACATTGCTTATTTAGCGTATAACTGTTTTGGGGAAACGTTTAAATTATATAAATAAAGTGATAAAACTGATTCGATATAGTTAATAATGTTATGATCTGTTATGTATATATTGTTTGAAAATAATTATAGTCTTTCATAATATCTTTCGAATATGTGTTATTTAATGAACTAATCAAGATTTCGACATTGATAAGAAGCACTTCCGAAAGCATTTAATGACACTGTCAAAATCATCCGATCGGAGGTACGTTTTCCCTTATTTGTTATGTTATTTATTAACATCATATTATATCTCAGTCGATAGATTAGTAGAATGGCATGATATTTATCTATTTTTTAAAAGTACCATAAATTTACTGCTAATTTGTTAAGAAACAACACAATCTATGTGTGCTTCTCTCATACGCAATGCATAATATGCGTGCACAAGTCTATGAACATGTAATGCATGCTTAATTGGTATGTCTGACAACCTTTATGGATCTTACACGCATGTTATCTATCATAGACTTATAGGTGTCGAATTTTGACACTAATCATTATTAGTACCATGTATGAGTTAATCGCTTCCAAATATTTGGTCTCACTAAGTATATGATTATTATTCCTTGTGCGAACACTACTCACATGCTTGGAATAGAAAACAAGTTGAAAACACTAGCTCATGTATCGAGTCTTACGTCGCTCGCGGGAATCAAATTCCATCTCGATGCCCTTACAGGTTTCAAAAAACAAGAGACCATATAACCTCAATGACCCAATCAGAGATGGAAGAGTAGCATTGGCCTCACATTGCTAACAAGTGTCTTCATCAATCCGGGTTTGATCTCTCTTATTAATATAACGACTTTACTCTTTATCTAATATGCTATGCGAATACAATTTGTTTATAACTTACTATTATCTTTGTTATATGTATATTTTATTAAATGTATACGTCACTGAAAGATAGGACAACCTCCCAAGAAGATTGCCAGATAAGCATCCAGGTGAGCATCTGAAAAACACCATCAGCGGTATCGCCCATACACGAGAACCCGATTAAGGCTGAATACAAATACTCGGCACATTCAGCTTTACTCAGGACACCATGTGAAGCCCGAGTAAAGAAGTTGTCGAGAAATATGTGATCCACATAAGTAAATGAGCCTAAATAAGGAATCTAGAATCACACCAATACGGAAACATCCTTATTTTATTCCCCTGTATCAGAGAAGGAAAGAACTTAAAAGTTTCTAGAAGGATAAAACACCAAACAGGAAACCAGTTCAAATCAAGCAATAACTTTACTCTTCTAGAAGATTGCACACCGATTAGGAAATAAGTCCAAAATGAACTGTGCAACTAGAATCCCATGAAGATTTATACTCGATCCATAAGATCTTAGAAACAGGAAAGAAGACAAATACGACTTCAACAAGCAACCAGTTCTAATTAAACACTATCACCACACCTTATATGTAACAAGGATTAGGGTTCTACGCACATATAAATAGACCCATAATCTTACTGTAATAGGCAAGAACACAAATATACAACAATAAAGATAGCAGAAAGAAACCCCTGTAAAAAAAGAGGCAAGAGAGATCAAGAGGTGTAATTTACTATTTAATAGTGGATTTGGCTTGGTTGTCCATACAACCACTCATGGATGTTTCTCCGGCCACCGGAGTTTTACCACGTATACTCGTGTCATAATCATATCAAATTGTATTCTCTTTCTTTTTCTCTTTTGACAGGTCATAATCAAACCGAACTCTGTTGACTTTCTTGAATATCAAGAAATCGAGGTCAACAATCTTTTATTAACTGAGCAAGCATATCTTATTATTTATACTCCCGACGGATGCTTAAAAAGAAGTACCCAAGTAAGGGTCGCTCTTAAAAACAATCATTATACGTCTTTCTTTGACTAACAATTTGCTGAGAATTTTTATAGTGAAAGGTTTATCAAGTTTGACTCAGATAAGGTTGCTTTCCAAAAGCATCTTGATCAGAAAGGTCGGCAAAACTCCAAATCGTAACTGCGTCAGTCAATTACTTGATGATACCATATTATTGGTTGTCAAAGATAGAACCTGTTCGGCCAAAGATTCTGGTCAACCATAATTATGGTCTACCAAAGATAAAATCTAGTCGATTAGAGTTCTTAATCAGCTAGAGATATAATCCAGTCGGTGAAAGAGCATCTGATTAACTAAAGTTTCTTATCGGCTAAAGATGAAATCTAATCCGTCATAGATTTCAGTAAAAAAAAAACGGTTTGGTCTATGAAAAAAGATCAACAATGATGAGAGGTCAGATCTTAATAGAGTTATTACAATGGGACACATCCATAAAAATCAAAAGCATCGCGACGACTACAACATAAACAAACGAAACACCAAGATGTCAGGAGATACGCAAGCAAGCAAATTCGTAAATAAAGTTTGGTAAAAAAAAAGACACAATACACACTTAGAGAAAAGTTTACCTCGATGAGCGTTGAAAATCGGACTCGTTATGGTATAAAGCATCACAAGTCAATCATCAACTGAGTCAAATAAGCTATCTGTTATTAGCAAAACCGACAACAACCAAAGAATTTACAAGCTTAGCAACTAGACTTCGGAGTCATGAGTGGTTCATCAAATTCAACCCAGAAAAGATAGCTTCCCACAGGCTTCCCAAGTTTAAAATATCGATGAAGAATCCAAATTATGATCACAACAAAGCAAAAATCAACCAAACGGTGAGCAATTGACCGTCGAAAGCATAAAATGACTTCACAGAAACCTCACACTGGCTCCAGGTCGCTCAAATGGATGACAATATAATCAGTCAATCAGGACCGTCTGTGCGGCAATTAAAAGTTGATAGTGTTTCACTTCCACAGCCTTACCAAGTTTATTTAGAAATAACTTTATCACATACAACCGACGAACGAAGCAGCAAAACCGAAAAGTTAGCCTATTTGGTTTGCCATAGCTGTTCAGTTTGGTGGAACTACTCAACTTATCAAAACTGTTTGGTTCACCAGAGGTATTCAGCCATTACAGTTTAGCTCATCGTTCTATCAGATACCTCAACTGGCTACTCTACAAAGCATTTAAAAAAGTGGAGGAAAAAAGGATGTGATGTAAAAAGCACTCTTATTCGAATAAAACCTACTTTAACAACTGCTGGGGGGCTGGGGGTAGCTCAGCGCAGCAAAAGAGCATGCTACGTTAAAAAAAAAATCACAGTTACGAAGCAGCTTATAGCAAAGTCTCTTCAACAACCTGGTGATTCAACTGATGGATAATATATATATACATACATACATACATATAACTGATCGTACCTAAGTTGATCAGTGTAATAAACTATCTGATCAGGCCATAGTTGATCAGATAATAAGATATTTTATCAAGATCAGTCTAAAGTTGATCAGTCTAATAAGATAATTGATCAATCCAAAGGTGATCAGTGTAATAAGATAATTGAACGGGCCAAAGTTGATCAACTAATAAGATAGTTGATCAAGATCAAAGATAACTTATTAGTGTAATAAGATAGCTGATCAGTCGCAATGTAACCAATGTAATAAGATAACTGATATATGTAAAAAAAAATATGGAATAGAACAGAAGTGAGAGTATAAGACAAAAGCTTGTGGATCAATCACCACCTCCCAACACATGAAAAAGTTGAGTAGCAACAGACCATCTTAATCTCGATGGTTTAATCAAAGGATTGCTCACAACCAAAAATCCAGTCAATCCTTGTAAAAATAAAAATGAATTAGATGGATCGTAGCAATTCATGGAAGGTCATAAAGATCATCACCTTATGGGATGATTATCAATATTCAGGGTGTCATAACTCCATATCAGAGATACAAACGCCCAAAACACAGATGGGTCAAGATTCTCTAGACTACATGAGCGAATAATGACAATGGGGAGGTAAAAGATTGTGAAACACTTTCTTCACCGTTATTCATCTATAATATGCTTCTAATATGATATGCAACGCATGTATTTTTATATATTTCTCCTAACGATATACCGTGCATACGTATGCTACCATAGTGTGATTATCAATTACATGATAAACACACATATTTTGCAAAATGCATACCGTATGTTTTTCATACAAATCACCCATCATGAAGAATTCATGAGTACTGTATCATGAACAACAATCGTAGATGATACGAGTCATGGATTTAACTATTCATGTTCAGCATCTATATATGTTTATTATTTGTGCAAATATTACTAACATACTCAGCATAAAGAATTTGAGCAATCCCAAACAGGCATCTACACTCAAAGAAGCGTTAAAGATTGGACCAAGTCCGGCTAAATGTCCAAAAACTCAAAAGATCATTAAAGGAGAAATTCTCCAGATAAAATCCAAGTAAAAGTGTTCAAAATTTGTCTCCGCCACACAAAGACATGCCTGAACACCCGAGTTTGCTTAGACAAAAGGTGCTCTACCGTAAAGGGTACTCGGAGGGCCTAGTGAGGAGGCCGAAAGCGAAAGTCGCAAAGACAATGCATACTCACCGAAACTAACTGGGTGCATTAAAAGCACTGTTAGTGCGTCTTCAGGTCATAGGTATCTAATGAGATGCGCTAAGACTTGAATGAGGGATAAAATATTTATACTTGAAACAGTTGCTAATGCAAACTTCAGCATTTTCTATCAAGTTAGTAAAATATAAGCTACCCTCGTTGCAACAAATCTTAAACAACAGACTACTAGGAGACATCCCAGTGACTTAGTTGATAGATAAAAAACAAGCGTCTATAAATTAGATTACATGAAAATGGTCCCTAAGAACACTACTTGGTAAATATCAAGATTGACCATGAGCAGACCAAGCAAGCGAGGTCAAAGATTGCTTGCACATCCAATCAGAGATAATCGGATAATAAGAAAACCGATCAAGTCAGATCAAGTTCGGTCAGTTATTAAGGTAGCTGATCTGGTCAAAAATGATCAATAAATAAGATAATGATCTGATTAAAGATGGTCAGCTAATAAGATAGTTTATCAAGATCAAAAACGATTAGTCAATGAGATAGTTGATCAGATAAAAACGATCAGTTTAACAAGATAACTGATCAAAACTAATCAACGTAATAAAATGTCTGATTAGATTAAGGTAATTAGATACTCAGTATAAAACCAATATAAAAAACTACTTGGCAAATGACGAGACTGGTCGAGAGCGACCCGAGCGAATCAATGCAAAAGCCAATTGGAACCACCAACCAAAACAAAGATAACTGATCAGTCGTAGAGTGGTCAGTTGTTGAGGTTTATGCCCTAAACATGTAACTTGTAAATGGGTTTATGAATTAAATAAAAAGAAATGTTCAATTCATTCTGTTATGTTATATATTTTATAAACTTGTGTACATATTAACATCCTGGATTACCGGATGTAATCTCGAACTGTGTATAAGAGTGTTATATACGGATTGATACAGTAAGAGACGTATAATCTAAAGAGTCCATAGATAGCAAATAAAGTTTGGTACTTTATTTGTGGTTAATCTATAGTTGTGGTTCATTCCGTAATGTACAATGATTCTATCCTGAATTATTCATATGAGATATGGAAATGGAGGCACCTTATATGATGTGATCATATAGTACTGGACCATGATCTATATGAATCTCTCACCAAGATCCGTTTACCGATGAGATTCATATATATCAACTAATGATGGCTATATATGGGTGATCTTAATCCTGAGTGTCTTATCAACTCCTTCAGGTTAGATCGTGGTCTTCGATATACCATGGGTGAGGTCAGATGCATTTCCTGATCAATATACTCCGTATGTTAGGATTGCGGTTTGGCTTGTGGCAGGGAAGGTTTGTACACAATAGTGGAATCAACTCCTTCTTGTGAGAAGTAGATGGTAGTTCCCTTAAGGGTTGATTCGGGGCTTGGACAATATGAGCGCTCTCCTAATTCCGTGAGGAAATAGGATTTATTGTCCATTAGAGAATCAATGGTACTTAAAGGATATATGTAATTAGAGGGTTATAACGGATATTATGACCCGGCTCTAATTATGAACTACTGTGGAGGATCACACCATATGTAATAGCTATATCGATGGACACCGAGTTGTATCGGTCTGTGTAAAAACGTCTGCAGTTGAGAGAGTGCAGCTTTTGATTTTTAGTGGAATAACACCATAGTTAATAATCAAAGAATATTAATTAAAGAGTTTAATTAATGATTCTGAGGATTATTGCAGCTCAAAATACTGTGGGTCCATTAGGTCCCCTTGCTCGCCCGATCGATTTAGGTAACAAGGGTCACGGTTAATTAATTGGATTGTCCAATTAATTGTGTTACGAAAGTGACACGTATTTATTCGGAAATTAATTAAATAATGAGATTATTTAATTAATGAATAATGGTGATTTAATAAATTAAATAATAAGATTATCTAATTATGTTATTAATCACTAAATGGAGGGTGTATGTTGATATTTATTTTTAAATAAAATAAGATAATATGATTATTTTATTTTATTAAATTAAATATTTTACTTTTGAATTTAAATAGTTTGAATTCAAATAAAGTCAAACAAAAGATATGAGATATTTTTTATTTAAAAATTTTTAAAAATCAAATTAGATTTGATCAGTTTTTTTTTTAAATTTAAATATTATATATATGATATTTATTATTTATAAAAAAAAAGATGATGTGCGTGAAAACGCACAGCTTATATATATAGATATATACATTGGAAAAAAAAAGAGGTTGGTTTTTTATCAGACGTACAAAAGAAAGAAAAAAAAAACATATTTGGTCTTTAGTGTGTGCAAGTCATTGCACCAAGAAAAGAAAAGAATATTTTTTTTAACTACTAGAATTGTTCTAGGTAGTTTTTTTTTAAGAAGAAATAGTTTCTTCATTTGTTTTTCTCTACACCCTCCATCCTAGGTTCCTGAGAACCGTGACGCGCCCACACGCAGTTACCAGTCCCGGGATATAGCGAGGAAGATCAGTGGTACAGACCAGGAGCATATCGAAAAAGTGAATGAGCCTCCAAACGTTGGTATGGTTCTTTTAATCTTCCTTTTTATTATTGATTACAATTTCTTGTATTTACATATATATTTTATTAGTGTAATAATTAGTATATGTATTTGTTCTAAAAATAAATACGATCACAGGTTCGCTAGTCTTAGATACAGATTACGATCTGTATAAAGAAATTTAAAACTCATTTCCGCTGCGTGATCGATGAACGGAGTTCCAACATCAGTATAATGAGATAGATGATCGGTCTGAAGGTGATCAGTTCGATAAAGATAATTGATCATATCCAAAGTGATCAGCTCAATAAGGTAACTGATCAGATCTAGAAGTGACCAGTTTAATAAAGATACTTGGTTGGTAATATGATACTCGGTATAAAATCAATTGGAGAGATTCTTGGCTCAAAATTCGGTTGTTATAAGGTAACTAAATGCCAGTACACCGTGAAGGAAGGATCCGAACGTTAGTAAGAACCACTCAATGATGGATCCAAACGAAGCAAAACGGCGCTAAAAAAGGGTCTTAGATTCGGCCTAATAGGTGAGAAGATCCGAGTGTAAGAAAAAAAAATGTCAAGTTCATCTCGTTGCATTACGGAATAAGAAAAAAGAAAAAAGAACTCAAATATAAAGACTGATCGAATCCAATAAGACACTTGATATACTGAGGTACTGAAGTGCTCAATGGGGGACTAGTTGAAGAAATACCAGCCTGGAAATTCAGTTTGTCACAAGGTAACGAGATACTTGAACAAATCAATCAGGTATAGTAAAACGTATATAAATTGACTAAGTCAATAGGCTACTCAGACTTAAGACTAGTTAAGTTCTTGGTCCAATTAAGTTAAGTGAGCTGCTTAGCATAGGTCGATAATATGCTTAATAGCTTGCCGATCAGATCCTTTGAAAAAGTCGATCAATTTGATTAGCTCAAGTAGTTAAGAAGGTATTGTTATTGGTAAAGATTTGTTGGCTTACAAGCCAATATTGTTACTGAAGTACCTGTAACTAAGTGTGTCATGTTGCCAAAAGTCAACCAAACAACCGGTTAACACCTGACCAAGTCTTCATTGTGAGCAAGTCCGAGCGGACAAACTCAAAGACCGATCATCCAACGAAGCAAAACTGATCAGTTTAGTAAGATAACTTATCAGTCTCATATGATCACGGTTTAATAAGATATATGGTCAGATGATCAAGTTTAATGATCATAATGAAGTAATCAGATACTCAGTTAAAAACCAGTTAAGTAAAAAAAAATGACCCAATTAAGCCAATGGATTACTCAAACTTAATGTCAGTTGATAAGATACTTGGCTAAATTAAGTTGAATGAGGTATTCAGCTTAAACAAAGAAACCAATGATACACTCGGTAAGAATAAAATACTTAAATATTTTTATTTTTTACACGTTTATGAGTGTGCAGGTATACAAAATTGGTCAGAAAGATCGACCGGAAAGGAAACTGACTATATGCAAATAAAGCATTGTTAGCCCTTGAACTAACTAAGTGTAAATAAAGCATTGTTAGTGATCTGATCATCTGAAAAGAAAGTGGGGTAAAGACTTTTTTGCTTAAGTTATATTTATTTTAAGTTTAAAATGTGCAGGTACAAGGCTCCAATTGATAAACGCACAAAAAGAAAAAAAAAAAAAAAAAAGGTCAAGAGGTTTTCAAAAGCAAGATCTGGGCCACCACAGTTGAACGCCTTAAAGATGGATTGACTTGTAAAAAATCAAGTAATGACCCCGGTAGGTGGGTGAAAATTTTGATACGCCGAGTGAGCCTCCGAAACAATTTTAGAGAAGTGTAAAAACCAATGAGCAATTACAAAAGAGCTAATAATGATCGAAATCAAATACAAGTAAGTCAAAAGTCTAACTTGTATTTATACGTATAAGATATCTTCATCTTTTGTAGAAATAGCAGCCGGAAGGTCTAAAAAAAAGACCGACTTCAAGAAAGATTGGCTAAAACGAAGACTGGCCCATAAAAGAGATCGGCCAAAAGGAAGATTTTATCCTCAAAAGATAGAATTTGTTTGACCAAAGTTAGAGCTTGTACAACCAAAGATTCTGGTCGGCCAAAATTATGGTCAGCCAAAGATAGAATCCGGTTAGTTAGAGTTCCTGATCAACTAAAGACAAAATCTGATTTGTAAAAAAAAAAAAACGAGTTAATGTGCCTAAAGTATGGTTTTTACTCTGCACATTGACATCAACTTCTAAATGACAAACAATGTTAGAGGGTAAATTTTGAGCAACATGATGTTTTAACCCGTTACCCGGTTATGCAGCGGAACTAGGTTTTAAAATTTTTATACATATCATATCTGTATCTGAGACCAGTGAATTTTGGATCGTAATTATTTTTCAGAACTAATACATACAATATGTATACACAGGAAATTGTAATCAACAAAAATCAGAAGAAGAAAAACTTACCAACGTTTGAAGGTTCCTTCACTTTTCGATATGCTCTTGTTTGAATCAATCTTACCAACATTTGGAAGCTCATTCACTTTACGATATGCTCATGTCTGAACCACTCGATCTTCCTCGCTATCTCCCGGGATTGGTAACTGCGTATCGGCGCGTCACAGTCTCAGGAACTTGAATGGAGGATGTAGAGAAATACTTGAAGAAACTCTTTCTTCTCAATTTGGTGTATTGATTTTACGCACACATAAATTGCATCTCATGCAAAATTTATATCAACCGATGTGATTCGGTTCTTAAAATCGTAACATATATCTGATATATATATTTTTATTTCTCACGCACTTCTATGTAGATAACCAAGCAAGCATCCACGTAACCACTTACGTTTTATATCTCTGTATCGCCTCTCCTGCTTCTTTTACATATATATATTATACACGCCTCTCATGCTTCCTTTATATATATATATATATATATATATATATATATATATATATATATATATATATATATATCTTATACATGCCTCTTATGCTTCTTTTTCATATATATATTTCACACTTTATATATATACAAATGCTTCGCGTTGTTGTGCGTTTGATATAAAGTCAACGCCCTTATATATATATATCCTTGTTTGTATCTTATACAAACACTTAAATGATTTAGTAAAATAAAATAATACTATTATTTTATCTTCATATAAATCCATATATCAACTAACACCCTCCAATTAATAGTTAATTAATAATTCATAATTATCAATATAATTAAATAATCTAATTATTTAATTAATTTAACTATTAACATTCATTAATTAAATAATCTTATTATTCAATTAATTTTCGAATAAAAACAATTAATTGGACAATCCAATTAATTAACCATGACCCTTATTACCTAAATCGGTCGGGTTAGTAAGGGGACCTAATGGACCCACAGTATTTTGAGCTCCAATAATCCTCGGAATCATTAATTAAACTCTTTGATTAATATTCCTTGATTATTAACTCCGGTGTTATTCCACTAAAAACCCGAAGCTGCACTCTCTCAATTGTAGACGCTTTTACACAGACCGATATAACTCAGTGTCCATCGATATCGCTATTACACAGTGTGTGATCCTCCACAATAGTTCATAATTAGAGCTGGGTCATAATTTCCGTTATACCCCTCTAATTACATATATCCTTTAAGTACCGTTGATTCTATAATGAATAATAAATCCTATTTTCTTACGGAATTAGGAGAGCGTTCATATTGTTCAAGCCCCGAATCAACCCTTAAGGGAACTACCATATACTTCTCACAAGAAGGAGTGGATTCCACTATTGTGTACAAACCTTCCCAGCCACAAGCCAAACCGTTATCCCAACATACGAAGTATATTGATCAGGAAATGCATCTGACCTCACTCATGGTATATCAAAGACTACGATTTAACCTGAAGGAGTCGATAAGACACTCAGGATTAAGATCACCCACATATAGCCATCATTAGTTGATATATATGAATCTCATTGGTAAACGGATCTTGGTGAGAGATTCATATAGATCATGGTCCAATTCTATATGATCACATCATACAAGGTGCCTCCATTCTCATATCTCCTATGAATGATTCAAGATAGAATCATCGTACATTACAGAATGGACGCAACTATAGATTAACCACAAATAAAGTACCCAACTTTTTTTGCTATCTATAGACTCTTTAGATTGCACGTCTCTTACTGTATCCATCCGTATATGACACTCATATACACAGTTCGAGATTACATCTGGCAATCTTGGATGTTAAATATATGCCCAAGTTTATACAATAAATAACATAACAAGAATTAATTGAACTTTTCTTTTTATTTATTTCATAAATCCATTTACAAATTACATCTTTAGGGTATAAACCCCAACACATGAACACCTAGAGAATACTAGCCATAAACTCACGATGAACATGTATATATATGGCAGTGGCCTTAAGAGGTGGATGCTAAGAAGCACAATCTTGATAGAGTGTCATCTTACTTTTCCGAGAGCAACAACATTTACTACATTTTTCTTAGCTCATGAGGAAAGACGATGCTCAGGGAAACCTTACTAAGTTCCTCTTGTGGTCTTCAAATTTGAATTTTCAAGTTGTCTTGAGCACCAAAACTTAGAAAGATTGTCAAAATTTGCCTTTAAAGGATATCATAAATAAGGCGATAAAAGCGTAAGGCTGCGGAGCACTGTACGGTAAAAGAAACGACGCTTCGGGAAGAAGCAGTGCAAAGAAGACAAGATCAGGCTAAAACACACTACCTATGAGGGACTCGAGCGCTAGTCTGATCCACTCAAAGATGGATCCAGGCAAAGTCGAACTAGGATGAATGAGAATTTGAGCGCTAGTAAGACTCGCTCAAATATGGATTCAAGTAAAGATGAATAATGCTAACAATGGGTCTCAGATTATCCCAAATGAGAGAGTGGATCTAAGCGTCAGTAAAAAAAATGTCAGAAGGTGATTACGTGAAAAGAGGAAGAGAATCATTTGGAAATTAGCTATGAACTAAGCAAACCAATAGCAAGTTCGTCTCACAGTAAAGTATCTAAAGGTATCTCCACATCCTGATTTGTGTCGCGAAGACACTTACAGATATAGGTCCAAAGGTGTATCTTAGCTACATAATTGTCTTGAAATTATAAATCTGCAAAAGAATAAAAAAAAAAGAAATCGATGTGGTTAGAGCATCAAAAATCAAAGGAAAAATTATTCAAATCCCATTCATTGAGTCGTAAAGAACTCATCTTGCGGATTCGGGATTTTTTGTTAGCATGACATGTCAGTAAAGATAGCTGATAATCCGGAATATATGACAGACTACGACATCAGAAAAGATCAACAGTCCCTAGTAATTAGCGAGCGATTGGGTGAACCGATCGGGTAAAATAAGCACGGTCGGAAAAGTCAACCGGTCAACATTTGCCCAAGTCAAAGTTAATGTTACTGGACGGGACGGTCAAACTAAACCGATCGGCCAAGATAAATCTAAACCCGATCGGGTAGCAAAACTGATGGGGAAAAGAGGACCTCGTCAGGTTGGGAAACGGTCAGCCAAGAGATGCTCAATCAAGATAGTAACACAAATTCAACTACGACTCAAATACGAAGAATAATAATCTTACACATGCAAGGAATCTAGAGCAACATTTTGGTAAGGAAACATTATTATTTCTTCCTACATATCAGAGAGTCCAGATCATGCAATAACTCTATTCTTCTAGAAGATTGCTCACTAATCAGGAAAAAAGTCCTAAATGGACTACTCAACTAGAATCCTATAATGAATCTAATTCAATGCATAAGATCTCTGAAACAAGAAAGAAGTTAAATACGAATTCATCAAGTAACAAGTCCTAATTAAACACCACCGTTTTCCTTACTTGTACAACAAGGATTAGGGTTCTATGCACATATAAATATACCCATAATCTCATTGTGTAAAGGGGTTCAATCTGATCCACCTATAAAGATATCTTGATAACGAGGGATCATAGGATCAATCGATCGATCGATCTATCTATTTATGTATAAGAAAAAAACATAACAACAGTAAGAGAGAATGAGAGATTGAGTGTGTTATCATTATATTCATAGTAGATTTTTTCTCGCCGTCGCCGGCAACCGTGGATGTTTCCCCACTTTGGGGTTTTACAATGTAAAATATGTGTTATGCTTGATTTATCTTTATTTTCTACTTTTCTACATTATCATTCACAAATACAAACAAATCGTATCACATTTACATGGAGAAAGAGGCTTTGATTATTCAACCCTAGACCGGTTAAAGCTTCGATCTACCTACATGTTAATGTTTGGAAGTTGACTTTTCAACGATCCAAAAATCATCATCAACACTATGTATTGTATTTAGACAATTAGAGCATCTCCAATGTAAATATGTAAATATGCAATTGAAAAAAATTGACTGTCATATAGGATAGATAGTTAAAAAGTTAGAAAAACCATCTCTAGTGCAATTATCTAACTTCAATATGGAAATGATGTGACAAAAAAAAGTTAGAGAATATGAAGTTGAGTTTCTTAGAGCATCTCTAATGCAAATATGCATTTGGAGAAAATTGAGTGCCACATATGATAGATATTTAAAAATCTAGAAAATCTCTCTCTAATGAAATTATTTAACTTTAATATGGAGATGATGTGGCAAAGAAATAGTTAGAGAATATGGAGTTGGGTAATTCTAGAAACTCTCCTATAAATGCTGATTAGAATTTCTAACTTTTTCTACCAATAATATTAAGAGCATCTCCAATGCAAATATACATTTTTGAGTTTCTAAAAAGTGTCACGTCAGCATTTCTATTCATTATGGGCCCATTTTAAAAAAAAATTAGAGAAATGCATATTTATATCTTCGATGCAATTATCTAAAATCAAATATATATATATATATTATGATCAATTATAAGAAAACAATTATTACATTATCTCTTCTCTTTTATTTACAATTAAATAAGCTTTAATATTATTGGTAGAAAGAGTTAGAAATCCTAGTCAAAATTTCCAGGAGAGTTTCTAGAATTAAAAACTCAACTCTATATTCTCTATTTTTTTTTGTCTTTCCATCTCCATATTCAACTTAGATAATTACATTTGAGAGAGTTTTTCTAACTTCTTTAGTATATATCCTATGTGACACTCCATTTTCTCTAAATGCATAATAGCATTGGAGATAAGAGTATCTCCAATGCAAATATGCATTTTTGAGTTTTTAAATAGTGTCAAATAAATATTTCTATTTATTATGGGTCAACTTTTGATTATTTTTTTTTATAGAAATGCATATTCACATCTCAAATGCAATTTTCGAATGTCAAATATACATTCATTTTATGATCAATCATAATAAAATAATTATTTCACTATCTTTCCTCTTTAATTTTACAATTAAATGAGTTTTAATATTATTGGTGGAAAAAGTTAGACATCCTAGTAAGCATTTCTAGGAGAGTTTCTAGAATTAGAAACTCAACTTCATATTCTCTAACTTTTTCTTTGTCATATCATCTCCATATTAAAGTTAGATAATTGCATTAGAGAAAGATTTTCTAGATTTTTAAATATCTATCATATGTGACACTCAATTTTCTCAAAATGCATATTTGCATTGGAGATACTCTAAAGCTCATTTAATTGTAAAATTAAAGAGGAGAGGTAGTGAAATAATTGTTTTATTATAATTGGTCATAAAATGAATGCATATTTGACTTTAGAAAATTGCATTGGAGATGTGAATATGTATATTTTTTTTTCAAAAGTTGACCCATAATAAATAGAAATGTTGATGTGACACTATTTAGAAACTAAAAAATGCATATTTGCATTGGAGATGCTCTAATTCTAGAAACTCTCTTAAAAATGTTGACCGGAATTTTTAACTCTTTCCACCAATAATATTATAGCTCATTTAATTGTAAAATAAAAGATGAGAGGGAGTGAGATAATTGTTTTGTTATGATTGGTCATAAAATGGATACATATTTGATTTTAGATCATTGCATTGGAGATTTGAATATATATTTCTCTAATTTTGTTTCAAAAGTGGGTTCATAATGAATAAAATTTTGATATTACACTATTTAAAAACTCAAAAATACATATTCTTATTGGATATGCTCTTATACGGAAGAAAAACACCCAACTTATTAAACCTTATCAACTGTGAATCCATGATTCCCATCTTACCTTCACTTGAAACTCTCTTTCTGTTGTCTTTTCTCTCTCTTCATCTATTTTCTCTCAGTTCAAAACTAGATTGATTTTCCCTCACTACAATCTCTAGAAATCTTTAACACGAAAGGTTTGGTTCTTATCAATTCTTCAATTTTTATGTTTAACCCATAAATGAACCTAAGTTTTGGTGAAATGGATGATTTTTTTTTTAGGTGAATTGAACTTATGTCTTTTTTTTAATGAAGTTTCTATTGAAAAAAAAAACCTTCAAAATTTGATGCTTTATTGATGATTCGAGAAGGGAATGGTTGTTGTTTGATTTATTTGAAATTGAATCAACTTAAGTTAGGTTTGATTTCTAGGATTCAATTTCTAGGGTCCAGGTCCGTGGGTCCAGACTCGAACCTGAATATATTTACAACTTCGTTGTAGCGATCATCGACATGCAAATTTATGATGTGTTTTCTAGTTAAAGGTATGGATGGAGAAAGGATAGGATTGATCAAGATAGTATTATTGAGTGAATCATCCTGAGGTGTAACTATCTATCAACTATTGAATTTTGCAACTTCAGTAGCCTAAGAGTTGGTATTGTAAATACATAAATTGAGTTTCTAGTCTCACAATAAAGACATAAATTGAGTTCACAATAAGAAATTATATATATATAAGTAATGCTAGATGTTAATCGAAAAATCGTCGGGGGTAGATTTCCGATTAATACCCTCAAACTGTAACCTGGTAGATCGTAGCGGGGTTGGTACCTCTAGGTACTGGAGTTTTGTACGAGTAAGGAGCAAGGTGCAGTAGGTAGGAGAAAAATCACCTTGCCCGTCATGGATTCGAGGATAATGAGAAAACATGGCGCTTGAGGTTCTCTTGCTAGTGTGAAGGGCTGGTCCCGATCCCAGTCCCCGATACCCAATACCAGGTCTCCTCTCTGGGTGTGATCGACCCAAATTATATGCAAGGAAGAATGATTGGTGCTTCTGAATGATATAGATGTGGTCGTGAAGGATGAGACCGCCCAGTAGCGATTCTTCATCTCTAAATCCTTTCGGTCAGGGCCGAAACCCGTCAGGGTTATTCTAACTTCTTTCTAGCAAATTCAAATGGTTTTTCTCATCTTTTTGTGTGGCTTAACATGCAGATAGGTGGATAAGAGAGTTAGGACAAGTAGGGTCGGAGCCTAACTTATATATATGAGTAATAACGAAGATAGATGTAAAAATGACAATTCTTTTGATATAATTGGACTGACCTAGAGGGCAAAAGCATCACGAGTGATCATATGCTGAAAAACCCCTTGGCAGTATCCTGAGAAAGGAGAGAAACCCTTCTTTATTTATATATATATATCACAAGATGTGTTCCAGGGAGCTTACACAAATAGCAAAGTAGTATAACATAAGTGCTCCGGAGAGCTTATAATGATAGTCGAAGTTGATCTCATTCTTTGATCTCGATTCGTGGACCAGTCGAATCAAGGATCAGATCCGGGGTCCCTTCTTGTAGAATTTTTTGTCATATTTATATGTCTTAATTCTTGTTGCTCACTCCCTTGATTTAGTTAATCAATTCACAATCATAAGAACATTGATTTGGCATTGATAGAGTTGATTTTAATGGCGTTGTGAATGACCATTAAAGAGTTGACCGATTTCTCATTAATAGCGTTGTGAATGACCATTAAAGAGTTAACTGATTTCTCATTAATGATGTTGTGAATGGCCATTAAAGATTGACTGATTTCTCATTAACGACATTGTGAATGACCATTAAAAAGTTGACTATCTTCATTAATGGCGTTGTGAATGACCTTTAAAGAGTTGACTAATCTCTCATTAATGGCATTGTGAATGACCATCAAAGAGTTGACTAATCTTTCATTAATGGCGATGTGAATGGCCATTGAAGAGTTAACTGATATTCATTGTAAGGTTGATCATTTCCATTAATAGGGTTGACTATCTCTATCAATCCAGAAAGGTCAACTTTTTCTTCTTTTGGTTGGAGTCTTCCTACCGTTGTTTCCCATTTTTGATAAATGGGGGGTGTTTGGTGGATTGGTCCAGGATAGGTACCGCGGTATTAGGGTATTGGGTAACTAGTGTGGTTTCCTCTTTAGTGGGCTTGAGCTTTCTTACTATCGCTCTTCATGTTGGAAGGATGAGATATACTTATTGAATCGGTCCAGGATAGGTATCGCGGTACTTGAATACCAGGTAGCTGGTACCGCGGTACCGATACTCTTTGATACTACGGAAAAAGATTGTTGTGGCATCAACCCTTTCTTAATCATAGCATCTGCGTTTCTCTGCATCGAGGAAGCGAGATGGTCCCAATCCAGGTACTATTAGGAATTAGTCTGATGGAAAATTTTTCTTTGGATCCCTACCAAAAAAGGTTGTTAACACTAGACTTCCTAAAAAAAAAATCAAATTTCTTCCCAAATTGTGTTGGCAGATGAAGTGTCAATATCACATCATTCACCACATAATTTCATGATTTACAAGATGTTGACACCTCACGTGCCAACACAATTTGAGAAAAAAATTAAAAAGTCTAGCATTACTTATATCTATATAATATTTAAAAGCTGACCCTCACAGCACCAAGTATCGCCGTGAAGGAGCTTCAGATTTAAATGCACAAATTAAGGCCTTTTTCAAAAGAAAAAACGATATATTGGTCCTCACTCCTCATAATATCAATTATGTATCCAGTAATTAATATTAATGATATACATGTTTAATTAAAAAGAAAAATGAAAGTTTACTCTTTTTATACATTGAACGCCTATTTAATTGAAGTGGAATGAAATGTCACTCTTTATATATAAGTTTTCTTTTTGTATTCTTCCCATTAAACATATTTAATATATGATTCAAAGGATATTCGGCTATGAATTAGTTATAATAATTATTTTTTATATTCGATATCTAATTTAACCCTCCATTTTCCAGCCCATCATTTTCTATTCACGTTCTATAAATTTAAATTGTCCATAGAAGGAAGAATAACAGTTTTATTGGGACAAGAGGTTTCTAGGGTTGCAAGAAGAATTCTGCTGATATTTCTATATTGTTTTGCTAATTTAGTTTAAACTTGATTAGTTCTATACGTTCTCACTTTTTTTTTTAACTTTATTTAGACTACTATTGTGTTTAGCCTCTAGATTGCAGTAATATAAGTTACGAAACTTATAACTGTTGTTTGCTTATTTCTCCAAAAATTATTTCTGCGGTAGATTGTTTTATACCAGTGTTATTCTTTTCGATCAAAGTTGATATCTTTATTCTAGTCCAGAAAAGATGACCGTCCTATTCGAGTGGATTTTGATCGGGGATTCCAAGTTGGAAGGCAATGGAGCCGTGGACCGTGGTCAAAATGGTGGGCAAGTGAGTTTATGGTTTTTTAAAGAAGTTACTGCTTGGCGTCTACTCTTATTGTCAGTACTTTAAATTGATTCAATGTCTTTTGAAATCCTTTTGCTCATTTCCTATTTATATATTTATTTATATGTTTGATATGGCCGACATATTGTGGTCAGTACTTTAAATAATTGATCGGTGTTGTTGCATCCTTGGTTATTGAAATAAAATGTTCTTTTAATTTCCTTAATATCAATTATGTAGAGGAGGTTGAGGTTATGAAAAATTAGTTCAAAAAGAATAAACAATTTCAGAGGAAGACGATAAAAGGAAAGAGTAAAAAGATGTTCGAACTTGGATCTTGGAAGAAAAGAGGAGCAGAGAACGAATGAGAGATTTGCAGATGAGACGTCGTGAAGAAAGATGAAGGTCATTCCCAGTTTGTTTTTTTTTTTTTTTTTTTAAATCGGTTTTTTTTATTGTTGTTATTATTTGATCTCCACCATCCAGGTTAGAGATGGACGGTGGATATCAATCTATATATTTATATTAAAAAAATATGTTTTTTTTTTGTATTTTTTTAATAATTATATCTTCATGTATTTTTTTTTAAAGAAAATAAACTTTAATAGATAAAAACACTATCAGTTTGAATAATCAAACTTGACTGACGAAGACAAAAACACAAGGGGATTTTAGAAACTAAAAGGTTTCATTAAAAAAATGGGTGTGACATGATATCTTCCGTTATTAATCAAACATCAAACTTAACTGATGTAAAGGTTATTTTTTCTAAATTTTCTTTTTCTTTTATTTTTACTTTAAAAAAACAAATGAAAAGATAAAAATGTACATGGATCTCTATCGTCCATCGTTGGATAATGGAGATCAAAATTTTAAAAATTAGAAAACAAAATTTGCAAAAAAAGAAAAAGAAAAAGCAATAGATGGATTTATTTACAAAAAATGGAATGTCCAAAGCAGTTGAATGGAATCGATAAGTGTCACGTGTCGCCGTAAGGAACCTTTGAATTTAAATGCTTTAATTTCAATCTATATTAACCAGATAAATATGCACTATGACCTAATTGCATGATTCTTTAATTATATGCACTATGACCTAATTGCATGATTCTTTAATTAAATGCAAAGATTACAAATCACAAATCAAAAGTCAATTGAGAGACAATCCTATAATTATTGAGATAATAATTAAATTCTCTTAATCAATCTCGTAACAAAAAAAAACCTTTCTTATTCTACAGTTTTCTCATTTTTATTTTCTTTTAAATGGACTATTAATTTTTTTATTGAAAATTCAAAAGACGCTACATTAATAGATAAAAACAATAATATTACTTTGTCCAAATCTGGTGCTCAAATGATGTGACAACATTATAATTCATTCATTTAAATTGTATTAGATTTGTACGATTTAAATGGATGGATTAGAGTGTTGTCACGTCATTTGAGCATTATATTTGGATTCCAAAATAGTTTAAAAAATACAATAATATTAATTGATTAATCAAACTAATCAATTAATCAATAATTTTGTAAATTTAAAATCAAATTATATATAGAGGGAATTGCAGGAAATGATCAAAAAGTTTATTGATTTATTATTTTTAGCCAAAAATTTACTTTTGATTATAGTTAGCGTATTTAGCCTTGAAGTGACTAGTATGCCCTTACTTTTGTCTTTTCTCCACCCAAAATTTCCCCCAAAAAATTTGAGCTCTTATTTTCTGAATCCTCCATTTTTTTGTTTCAAATTAGATATTTCTCCCTCTCTCTCTCTCCACGAAATTTCTGCTCGTTCACTTCATCCATTTTGTTTTGCTCAGGTTCATCCATTTTGTCTGCTCATCCACTACCAGTGCAAACTTCTGCTCGTTCTTCATTCTTTGTGTGTGGGTCTCTCTCTCTCTCTCTCTTCGTTCAACGTAGCAAATCTATCCCTATGAGAGATCAGGTATTCCACTTCGTTTTGCTTGTTAAACTTTTCTGTTCGTGTAAATTGTTGGTCACCACTGCTAATTTCCGGTTGTTCAACAGATCTCCTTCATTATTTGATCCAAAACCCAGTAAAAAATTGTCTCATAATACATCTCTCTTGTGAAGTAGATCCGGAGCCAAACGACGTTCTTCAAAGGGTGCAAAATTAGTAATGATGTTTTCATTCTTATATGTATGGGTGAAATACTATATTTCGTATTGTAGACTTTATTAAGTTAGATTCCATTATTGAATGAATTTATTTTGAAGACCAAATCCAGTATTGAATAAATTTACATGTAGATCGATCAGTATTGTTACATGCTCGAAGTTACATGCTCGAAGTTACATGCCAATATAATTTGAAGTTACATGCTAGTTGAAAATAAAGTTACATGCCAGTTGAACATGACTTATAGAGTTGATACTGAAGTCACATGCTACAAATTACATGTCAGTTGATACTGAAGTTACATTCTAGTTAATAATAAAGTTACATTCTAGTTAATAATGATGTTACATGTCAGTTCATTTAATCACCATATTCGGAAGAGTGTTTTTATACATAATTCCAGTAATGTTACATGCTAGAAGTTACATGTCAGTTGATACTGAAGTTACATGCTAGTTAAAAATACAGTTACATGCTAGCATATTTAATCAACTTATTATGAGGAGTGTTTTCATACACAATTCCAGTAATGTTACATGCTAGAAGTTACATGTCAGTTGGTACTGAAATTACATGATAGTTAAAAACGAAGTTACATGCCAGCTCATTTAATCACCATAATTGGAAAACTGATTTCGTTCACTATTCCAGTAATGTTACATGCTAGTTAAAAATGAGGTTACATGCTAGCATATTTAATCAACTTATTATGAAGAGTGTTTTCATACACAATTCCAGTAATGTTACATGCTATAAGCTACATATCAGTTGATACTGAAGTTACATGATAGTTAAAAATGAAGTTACATGCCAGCTCATTTAATCACCATAATTGGAAAACTGATTTCATTCACTATTCCAGTAATGTTACATGCTAGAAGTTACATGTCAGTTGATACTAAAGTTACATGCTAATTAAGAATAAAGTTACATGCCAACATATTTAATCAACTCATTATGAAGTGTGTTTTCATACACAATTCCAGTGATGTTACATGCCAGTTGATACTAATGTTACATGCAAGTTAAAAATGAAGTTACATGTCAGCACATTTAATCACTATAATTGGAAGACTAATTTCATTCACTATTCCAGTCATGTTACATGCTAGAAGTTACATGCTAGAAGTTACATGCCAGTTGATACTGAAGTTACATGCTAGTTAAAAATATAGTTACATGCTATTTAAAAATGTAGTTACATGCTAGCATATTTAATCAACTTATTATGAGGAGTGTTTTCATACACAATTCCAGTTATGTTACATGCTAGAAGTTACATGTCAATTGATACTAAAATTACATGATAGTTAAAACGAAGTTACATGCCAGCTCATTTAATCACCATAATTGGAAAACTGATTTCATTCACTATTCCAGTAATGTTACATGCTAGTTAAAAATGAAGTTACATGCTAGCATATTTAATCAACTTATTATGAAGAGTGTTTTCATACACAATTCCAGTAATGTTACATGCTAGAAGCTACATATCAGTTGATACTGAAGTTACCTGATAGTTAAAAATGAAGTTACATGCCAGCTCATTTAATCACCATAATTGGAAAACTGATTTCATTCACTATTCCAGTAATGTTACATGCTAGAAGTTACATGTCAATTGATACTAAAGTTACATGCTAATTAAGAATAAAGTTACATGCCAACATATTTAATCAACTCATTATGAAGTGTGTTTTCATACACAATTCCAGTGATGTTACATGCCAGTTGATACTAATATTACATGCTAGTTAAAAATGAAGTTACATGTCAGCTCATTTAATCACTATAATTGGAAGACTAATTTCATTCACTATTCCAGTCATGTTACATGCTAGAAGTTACATGGCAGTTGATACTAAAGTTACATGCTAGTTAAAAATATAGTTACATGCTAGCATATTTAATCAACTTATTATGAAGAGTGTTTTCATACACAATTCCAGTAATGTTACATGCTAGAAGCTACATATCAGTTGATACTGAAGTTACATGATAGTTAAAAATGAAGTTACATGCCAGCTCATTTAATCACCATAATTGGAAAACTGATTTCATTCACTATTCCAGTAATGTTACATGCTAGAAGTTACATGTCAGTTGATACTAAAGTTACATGCTAATTAAGAATAGAGTTACATGCCAACATATTTAATCAACTCATTATGAAGTGTGTTTTCATACACAATTCCAGTGATGTTACATGCCAGTTGATACTAATGTTACATGCTAGTTAAAAATGAAGTTACATGTCAGCTCATTTAATCACTATAATTGGAAGACTAATTTCATTCACTATTCCAGTCATGTTACATGCTAGAAGTTACATGCCAGTTGATACTAAAGTTACATGCTAGTTAAAAATATAGTTACATGCTAGCATATTTAATCAACTTATTATGAGGAGTGTTTTCATACACAATTCCAGTAATGTTACATCCTAGAAGTTACATGTCAATTGATACTAAAATTACATGATAGTTAAAACGAAGTTACATGCCAGCTCATTTAATCACCATAATTGGAAAACTGATTTCATTCACTATTCCAGTAATGTTACATGCTAGTTAAAAATGAAGTTACATGCTAGCATATTTAATCAACTTATTATGAAGAGTGTTTTCATACACAATTCCAGTAATGTTACATGCTAGAAGCTACATATCAGTTGATACTGAAGTTACATGATAGTTAAAAATGAAGTTACATGCCAGCTCATTTAATCACCATAATTGGAAAACTGATTTCATTCACTATTCCAGTAATGTTACATGCTAGAAGTTACATGTCAGTTGATACTAAAGTTACATGCTAATTAAGAATAGAGTTACATGCCAACATATTTAATCAACTCATTATGAAGTGTGTTTTCATACACAATTCCAGTGATGTTACATGCCAGTTGATACTAATGTTACATGCTAGTTAAAAATGAAGTTACATGTCAGCTCATTTAATCACTATAATTGGAAGACTAATTTCATTCACTATTCCAGTCATGTTACATGCTAGAAGTTACATGCCAGTTGATACTAAAGTTACATGCTAGTTAAAAATATAGTTACATGCTAGCATATTTAATCAACTTATTATGAGGAGTGTTTTCATACACAATTCCAGTAATGTTACATGCTAGAAGTTACATGTCAGTTGGTACTGAAATTACATGATAGTTAAAAACGAAGTTACATGCCAGCTCATTTAATCACCATAATTGGAAAACTGATTTCGTTCACTATTCCAGTAATGTTACATGCTAGTTAAAAATGAGGTTACATGCTAGCATATTTAATCAACTTATTATGAAGAGTGTTTTCATACACAATTCCAGTAATGTTACATGCTATAAGCTACATATCAGTTGATACTGAAGTTACATGATAGTTAAAAATGAAGTTACATGCCAGCTCATTTAATCACCATAATTGGAAAACTGATTTCATTCACTATTCCAGTAATGTTACATGCTAGAAGTTACATGTCAGTTGATACTAAAGTTACATGCTAATTAAGAATAAAGTTACATGCCAACATATTTAATCAACTCATTATGAAGTGTGTTTTCATACACAATTCCAGTGATGTTACATGCCAGTTGATACTAATGTTACATGCAAGTTAAAAATGAAGTTACATGTCAGCACATTTAATCACTATAATTGGAAGACTAATTTCATTCACTATTCCAGTCATGTTACATGCTAGAAGTTACATGCTAGAAGTTACATGCCAGTTGATACTGAAGTTACATGCTAGTTAAAAATATAGTTACATGCTATTTAAAAATGTAGTTACATGCTAGCATATTTAATCAACTTATTATGAGGAGTGTTTTCATACACAATTCCAGTTATGTTACATGCTAGAAGTTACATGTCAATTGATACTAAAATTACATGATAGTTAAAACGAAGTTACATGCCAGCTCATTTAATCACCATAATTGGAAAACTGATTTCATTCACTATTCCAGTAATGTTACATGCTAGTTAAAAATGAAGTTACATGCTAGCATATTTAATCAACTTATTATGAAGAGTGTTTTCATACACAATTCCAGTAATGTTACATGCTATAAGCTACATATCAGTTGATACTGAAGTTACATGATAGTTAAAAATGAAGTTACATGCCAGCTCATTTAATCACCATAATTGGAAAACTGATTTCATTCACTATTCCAGTAATGTTACATGCTAGAAGTTACATGTCAGTTGATACTAAAGTTACATGCTAATTAAGAATAAAGTTACATGCCAACATATTTAATCAACTCATTATGAAGTGTGTTTTCATACACAATTCCAGTGATGTTACATGCCAGTTGATACTAATGTTACATGCTAGTTAAAAATGAAGTTACATGTCAGCTCATTTAATCACTATAATTGGAAGACTAATTTCATTCACTATTCCAGTCATGTTACATGCTAGAAGTTACATGCCAGTTGATACTGAAGTTACATGCTAGTTAAAAATATAGTTACATGCTAGCATATTTAATCAACTTATTATGAGGAGTGTTTTCATACACAATTCCAGTAATGTTACATCCTAGAAGTTACATGTTAGTTGATACTGAAATTACATGATAGTTAAAAACGAAGTTACATGCCAGCTCATTTAATCACCATAATTGGAAAACTGATTTCATTCACTATTCCAGTAATGTTACATACCAGTTGATACTGAAGTTACCTGCCAGTTGATACTGAAGTTACATGCTAGTTAAAAATAAAGTTACATGCCAACATATTTAATCAACTCATTATGAAGAGTGTTTTCAGACACAATTCCAGTAATGTTACATGCCAGTTCAATTCCAGTAATGTTATATTATAGTTAAAAATGAAGTTACATGCCAGCTCATTTAATCACCATAATTGGAAGAATGGTTTGATACACTTTAAAGAACAAAATTCGAGTATCCTTCATTTCATACACTTTAAAAACAACGATGATGCATTTTTTGGAATTGCTTTTGCTTTGAAACTTTATTGTTTAACAAGTGTAGCTTTTAGGCATGTTTTTGCCATAACAAGTTTTTATCAATCGAAGATCATTGTAAGTTTTTTATCAACTTGACTAACACTAATGACAAACCATGTTCATTCAATTATAACACACCCAACATTCATTCTAGAAGTTACATGCTAGTATAATTTGAAGTTACATGCCAGTTGAATATGACTTTCACAGTTTGAAGACTCTGATTCCAAATTAAAATTCCAGTATTTTTACATATTAGAAGTTACATGCCAGCATAATTAAAAGTTACGTGTCAGTGTAATTTGAAGTTACATGTCAGTTGAAAATGAAGTTACATGCCAATTGAACATGACTTTCACAATTGAAATACACAGATTCCAAATTAAAATTCCAGTATGATCACATGCTAGAAGTTACATGCTAGTATAATTTGAAGTTACATACTAATATAATTTGAAGTTACATGCCAATTGAATATGACTTTCACAGTTGAAAGACTCTGATTCCAAATTAAAATTCCAGTATTATTACATGCTAGAAGTTACTTGCCAGTATAATTTGAAGTTACATGCCCGTTGAACGTAACTTTCACGATTGAAAGACACTGATTTCAAATTAAAATTCCAATATTATTACATGCCAGAAATTACATGGCAGTATAATTTGAAGTTACATATCAGTTGAGAATGAAGTTACATGTCAGTTTGTACATGACAAAGTAAAAAACTTCACAACTTAGGCACCAACTTAAACAACTTCATATATTTCAAAAACTTTAAATACAACGATGATGCACCAATAAAGTTATCAATTTGATGATACACTATTTGCAAATATTTCTAGTGTCATTTTCTCTATGAATCCGAGCACATTTTTAGTTCCCCATCCTAAAAAACATTTATGACGCAACAACATATCTATCGACATATGAAAACACCACAACTATCGTTGTCTAGTTGTGTCGTTGAACACCAAACATCGTCCCATTGGGTGGCATACCTTTCCAGTGAAAATATTCGGACTCCTGTAAAATGACAGGAATGAAACGTAAAATTGCTTCTGACATTTGGCAAACAATTCCAAGTATTTGCAAAGTCACTGTACAATTGAGGACCTAAAAATGTAACTACCAAAATTAGACTTCGATATACAAGAAACAAGACCAGGAGATAGATTCAGGCATTAAGGGCAATTCAACACCACAAAAAAAGAAACAAATTTAGAGAGCAACATAGCAAAAGAGAACAAGAGAAGCAACTGAGTAACACAAAGAGAAAGGTATGTGCTTTCTTTTTGTTTTTTTTTTACTTAAAAACAAAATGAGTCATGGAAATGACACTTATTTAAGTAGCCATAAGTCATTTAAGATAGTTATTTAGATTACCTACGGAGGAGAATACATACTTGATAATCAACAACTTGAAACAATATGAAGTTGGATACCCTAACTTAAATCCTGATTAACTCACTTCTAAGTCTTCATTCTTTTTTATGTAGCAACTCATGCAATCAGCTAGATATGGAAAAATATGAGGTTATGGGGATAAAAGTTTAAATGATCCATGCAAAGACTTGATCAAGCCACTTGGACTTCCAGCTAGATTACTTCCAATATAACACCATAACCCAGATCAGGTAGGAGATCTAGTTTAAAGATCACACAAAAATATATATAAAACACACATCCACCACCCCATGGAAAGATTGATTATCACTATTGAATAAAACTTCCAATGTCTTAAAACTATTCAAAAAGCCACACAGGGAAGACCCTTATTAGTACACAACACTATTTAATGTTAAAAATTCCATTATATCATTGCTCATTGAATAATAAATTTTCATCCAGTTCCAAAAATTTCAGCCCTAAACTATATAGACAATTCTCCATCGGAACAAATTTACAACTTCAAATCAATACAGAGTACAAGATTAAGACAATTCTGAACAACAACCAATGAAACTAGTATGAGATTTGTTCTTAAAAAAGTTTTCTTATCAGCAAAACAAACCATGAAAGAAAATTCACTCCATAATCTACTTTAATTAGTAACTATCAATTGTAACAACATATTTAGAGAAATATAATGTAATCAAGACTCTGTTTGGTTAAAAAAACAAAAGAAAATACTCTTTTTGGTTTACGAGAAAAATGATTCTTGGAAACTAAACAGGAGCGAGGAACATGAGAAATTTACCTGCCTCTCCGGTGACTTCGATGAAGAGAGAGGTGCGAGGCGACAACAAGAGAGGTGTGAGGCGACGACGAGCGGCAGCGACAATGAGAGGTGCGAGGCGACGACAGACTCTTCTCCTCATTTCTCTCTCCTTCTTGTTTTTTACTTGATGTAAATGTAACCCTAACAAAACCAATCGTTTCAACTTTCAACCCTTACAAAACAAAATCTTGTTTTTACTGCTCACTTAATATTTTTATTCTAATTTCAAATATAGGGTTATTTTTGTCCAAAAATGGTTAAAATTGATGAAAACAATAAAAAAAATATTAATGGTAAAAAACAATGAACTGATAAATTTTTTGGCTACTTATGAATTCACCCCTTATGTATATATATATATATATATCAGACTAAAACTTTAGGTTTCATAATTAATTAAAAAATTATATTAATTGAGAAAGTTTTGATCATAAATCACAAATCAAGAGTCAATCAAGAGATAATCTCTTAAATCACACATTAAGAGGCAATTTCATAATTGATGGGATAATGATTAAATTCCGTTAATGAATCTAATAATAATAATAATAATAATAATAATAATAATAATAATAATAAACCTTTCCTATTCTACCATTTTCTCATTTTTATTTTCTTTTATATGGTTTTTTATGTTTTTTTAAAAGGATGCTAATCTTTGATCGATATCCTCCACTAACATGTTAACATAAACATTGGCCCATAAAATTCTAAAAAGCATAAGCATGTTTCTTCAATTGAAGATTCAGTTATGTGGTGGATTTTGAAGGATCGGCGGATCAGAATTCACTGGCCTGCCGAGCACAATGAATGCTCTAGTGTGGAACGCTCGGGGATTGGGGAGTGACCGATCATTTCGTGTTCTGCTGAAATACAAGCAGAACTACTCTCCAGACATTGTTTTTTTTTTAATGGAGACAAGATCGACTCATATTCGGATGGAAACGTTTAGAGTTAAATTGGGTTTTGTGGGTAAATTGGTTATGAATTGTGAAGGGAAAAGTGGAGGGTTATGTCTTTTGTGGTCTGATAAGGTGAATATTTATCTCTTTTCTTTTTCTAGATTTCATATTGATGTGAAGGTGAGCTATAGGGGTGGTAAAGATTGGCGTTTTACTAGGTTTTATGGTCATCCGGAAGCGGACCAACAGAAAAATGGTTGGACTCTGCTAAAACGACTTCATGATATGATTCAACTTTCTTAGCTTTGTTCATGTGATTTCAACAAAGTACTGTCATCTGATGAGAAAGTAAATTCTGGCATTTTCGGTTTCCTAGGCCTCTTCGCCGTGGGATCAATGTACTGGCTCACGGTAACGGTCGACAGTTTGCGATCCCTAGGTACTTTTATGGTCAACTTCGGTGGTTTACTCAATTGTTTGACATCTTCACTTGTCTCAGACACGACAACAAATTCTGGAGACTTCACAACACGGGAAACTGAAGGTTGATAGTCGTGGATGTTCTCATTTTGGCTAACATCGATGGTATTTTCTTCATTTAACTGCATCAAATATAAATCACATTTGTTAGAAATATTTACGAATTACAGGAATTTACAGATTAAACCAAAATGTACCTTTTCAGCCACTTTGTTCAAACATATGAGCTCCGTCAAAAGAAGAAATCCCATTCGCATCTCATCCATCAGTGAATTCTGCATAGAAGTCACCTGATCTTGTAAAGCATTTTGTTGTAGTTGTATAGCATCCATTCTTTTTTGGAGCTGCTCAAGTTTCATCAATTTTTTCTTCTTTCCCCCGACTTCAACTTGTGTAAATATTTTGGTTGAATGATCTCCATTAATATCATCATGATTAGTATCATCCAAGTCATCCTCAACATCATCCTCATCATCATTCTCATCGCCATAACCATCCACACTGGGTGATACATACTGGAGTTGATCCATACCTGTCCAATAACATTTCCTTGCTTCTTCATCAGAGGGGCCAAGTTTTTTGTAAATGGTAAGCTGAAATTATTTTAAAACACAACATTATAATATAATCCCTAAAATATAACAAATTAAAATATTTAACTTAAATAAAACTTATTTTTGAACTTAAATATGAATTTCTAAATTTCTACAAATGTGGGAGTTTCCGTGCATTGCCAATTCAAAATTCTGGGGGCGACATTGTTTACCCTAACGGCATAGCCAAGTGTGACCCATTTTGGTATTGCTTCGATTGCCCAAACCTGAAAACGAAACAAAACAAATGATATTTAGGTTAGTGTATGGAAACATGCATGTTCCCTCAAATGTATTTTAATAAAATTCATCAATTAACACATTACCTGGAAAGTCGTCACAAACCCATAAACATTGTACCTCTCCACTTTCCGTTTCACTGGACCATCGACCTTCTCCTTCAACTTATCATTAAACTTATTCTTGAATTTATCATCACGGCTAAGAAGGCAAGTAGAAAGAGAGTTAAATGTCCTATCATATAAGAATGATCCCCACGGAAACTTATTAAATGCATCCAGGTCATTCACTAATTCTAATGCCCAATACAGAATGCTAGTCCTATCATCTTTTCCAACCAAAGTCATCTCCAATATAAGTATTAAAGCCAACTTCACAATATCATCATCACTATATTTATTATTGGGACTCAAATTCCTAAACCAATCAATAATCATTTTAACATGAACTTTACTATCTTGGAAGTAGGATCGAGAAAGTCTACTGTTCTTTCGTTTGAAAATCTCTAATGTGGATTCAGAGTATGCACCAAAGGTTAGCCCACTGACCAAACAAAACTCCACTGGGCTGAACCGTATCACCCTGTTGCCAACATGGTACCACAAAGAAGATGTATTCTCATTGGCATTCTTAACATGACACTCCCTAAGCAAGATATGGTGACAAAATTGCCCGGACAACACCATATCACCCACATTCAAAAAATGGCCGAAACATGTCACTCCAAACAACTCGAGTTGTTTTGGTGTCAGACGCGACTTAATAAGTCTGATACTTTCCCAGTTACAATACCCAGTAACTCGAGAGGGAAAACGATCACACTCCTTAATCTTGAGTGATTCAAGTAATTTGGTTCCACCCATGTGTATCGACCTAAACACATTTCATAATTATATTCAAACAATTTTAATTATTAAAAAAAAAACTAATATAAAAGACAATTTCATCAAAAATACATTTTTTAACGGTAGTATTAAAGGCCAAAAGCCATAAATAAAAAACAAGCTTACAAAAATACAATCTGAAACCACCAAGCATTCACCATTTTACAAGCCAGAAACCAAAAACAAACCATTTACTATGTTTTTATCAAAATACAGACCTCAACACAACAGTAGCATGACAAGACGAAACAAAGTGAAGTAAATCTAGTTAGGTGTTCTAGTTGAAACAAATATAGGGAGTTCAAGTTTCCAGGTTTATCAGCATGTGTTATAGACAGTTTCCACAATTTTGCGTTTCTGTTTAAATTCAATTCTTAAATATTCTCTCTAACTCTAAATCAAAACTATTGGAAACTATTCCGGTAGGTGTAAGTGAAGACCAGCGACTCGTTTTCGAGCAATCCCATTTAATATCAAACTATTGGAAAACCCCCAAATCAAAGCTAGAAACCACAAACGACCTAATTTTACTCAAAATAAAATCAATCTCATACAATTCAACAGTTTTTCAAATCTTTTGTTAGGATTCAAAATTTGAAAACCAAATAATTTGTATTTTAAAACCAAAAAATCCTAAATCAATCCACTAAATCAAACCAATCAAACTAGAAAATTGAAAACCCAAATAACAATTTCAACTCAAAATTAGATTAGGGTTCGAAAATCAAATTACCTCGAAACCGACGGCGGCTGGAATAAGACGGTGGCTGGAATGACGACGATGGCTGTAATGGGATGGAGTGGGATCGATGACGATGGCTCGAAGGCGACGATGGCTGGAATGAAGACGATGGCTGGAATGGCCACGATTGGGATCGATGACGATGGCGTGAAGGCGACGACAACTGGAATGGCGACGATTGGGATTGGGATCGACGACGATGGCTCAACGACGACTGGATTGGAGACACTGACTGGAACGAGATGGAGTGGGATCGACGACGGTGGCTTGAAGGAGACGGTGGCTTGAAGGAGACAGTGACGACGATGACTTGAACGACGACGTGATAGGGTGGCCGGATTGGGACAGAGCGACCAGATGATTTAGGTGGCCTGATGATTTGAATGTTAGGGCAACAACCCATTCTTTTTCATTTAAGACAAGGGTAAGATCGTCATTTTAGGCCATTTTTGCAATTGAAATAGGTTTTAGGGCAGATTTGCAAATGGTCCCTTAAAACCAGGCATTTTTGTTAAAATCCCTAATTTTAATTATAAATATGTCTATATGACTAAGTGTGTTAAACGGGTCGCCCACGAACCCGTTTAACCAAACCCGGCATGACCCATATAATAAAAGGGTTACATGGGTCGAGCCGATTATGCCCCGAACCCGTTAAGAAGCCAACCCAACCCGTTTATTGATCTCTGGTTCGTGTCGGGTTGGCGGGTTACGGGTCAATTTTGCCGGCTCTAGATGAGATTGTGCTTATGATTGTTTTTAATTTTATTAGTTAATTGATTTTTTTTTTTGATTAAATGATGTGGCAGGATTTGATTGGGTTATCTAATTCTTTGATGTATTTATTTAATATCACTCATAAAAAGACCAAATTGCTCTTTAATAGTTGGTGATGCGGTGATTAACCGTTAGTTAACCGGTCATAGTCAACCGGTCAAAGGGCAGCGCATGTTAACTGTGTTATTTTGAGTTTATGTAATTATATATATATAATCAGGATGAGTGTGTAATTTGCCCAATTCAATATAACAAACAGCGAAAAAGTACTTTTTATGCAGCAAAAACGCTGTTTGTGGGAAAACAAGATCGAATCCAACCAAACCACACCAGCACTGAATTTTCTCTTCAACTCAATCACACCACCTTCACTCTGTTTCTGTTTTCTTCCTGGAGATCTCAATAAATGGCGCCAGTCTCAGCTCTTGCCAAGTACAAGCTGGTTTTCTTAGGAGATCAATCAGTGGGAAAAACAAGCATCATCACTCGCTTCATGTATGACAAATTCGATAACACCTATCAGGTAAAGCTCACAAAAACCCAGATCACGATGTTTCTAGTATTTTTTTTTTATCATGTACTTTGCTTATATTTGTAACTCAGATTGGTGTAATAGATTTAATTTATTGTTTCTGGGTTTTCTTCTCTCTGGTTGATTTGTGTTGTTTCTTATGTTCTATATAATTTGGTATGTCCTGTGTAGAATTTGGAATTTCAATTATGTCTAGCTGTTGTTAATGTATGAAAAATGGGCATCACTAGTTATTAATCAGTAAAGGGCACAAGGTCATCAACTCATCATCATTTCAAAGTACTTCATTTCTAATCCCACTATTGGAGATTTAGTGGTTTATTTGGATCATTGTATATTGTAACTCACATTGTCTATTTGTCCATCGGAATAATGAAAACAGTGCAAGGAGGAGTTGAAATTGTGTATTTTTGCATCTTAAAGCGCTGATCCATGTACTTATAATGGTATGTTGAGAAACAGTGTGCACATCACATTTGGGATCCTGAAACAGTGTTGGGATATATGAGTGGTAAGAGGTGAAATTATAAAATGTGAATGAACTTTTGGAAACTTAAGAGTGATTTCTGACCCAAGACAGGATGATGGAAATGGTAGTAACGTGTAACTAAGATTTAGGGATTCACCATTAACTTGTTGACATGGTCATCAGTTCATGGTAGATGAGCTACAAGGGCAATGCAAACGTTGAAAAATGTGGAATAGACTTGTTTAAAACTGATTTGATATCTTATTGCTTATATGACTTGTTGATAGTATGAAACTGTTTTAGATGAGTTAATGCCAGTTATAGCATTTCCTAAGTGCGACTTGAAGCCAAAGTTTTAAAGCATATACAACATGCATACCTCCCTCACCCACCTACTGACCTGCAGATGCTCACATATTTGGTTTTTAAAACAAATTTTCTTGGAGGTGAATATATCTAGAAGGTACATATCTAATCCTCTAAGCCAAAATATCATTGCAGAAATATGTTCCCTTATCTAGGTCACATGTACTAGTTAACCAGTAGCAGGAAATCTCCCTCTGACCTAAGACAAAAATCTGTGAAAAGTACAAAATGATTATTATGGTGTCAATTAGAAATTTTGTAATATAACACCATCATCAAGCTGTTATTATAATAAAGATCTTTCTATGAGTACCCAAATTCCTTTTTGTGTTGCAGTATGGTTTGCCATTGTTGTCGGTCAGATAAATATCCAACCTCATGCCTTTTCTCTGTTGACAAGAAAAACCTTACTCATTTTCTTGAATGTATTATATACTTCTAACAGCAGCGAAAATTCATCATGATGGCCCCTACATGTGCCTTCATCAAACTGTCTCATGTCTTCCCTCTTGCTTATTGAATTCTTAGATCATCTCAGTTTTATAATATGCGTTTTCTTTATGCTTTTTGTATTTTTCCATTATCTATTATAAACTATTTCATTTTCCCAACAATTTCTATCGTCACCAATTTTCATGTTATTGTTAATTAATTATATTGAGTTTAATATAACTCACATCTTGGATTTTTTTAGAAGATATTAGCTTGTGCTGTCTTTAATTTATTTGTATGTTTTTTGTTTCATCAGGCTACAATTGGTATTGATTTCCTGTCTAAAACTATGTATCTTGAAGATCGAACTGTTCGTTTGCAGTTGTGGTAAGATTTGGCTCTAATAACTTCTAGATTCTATATGTCAAGTTCTTTCTATTATTGTATTATGTTTTCTTTTTTGTGTTCTGTATATATTTTCCTTGTATTAGTATGTCTCTTTTTGGCTTTTTTGTTTTGAAAAATGAAAGAATAAAATTATATCTCAAATGAAGGTCCATCGCCAGCACCATTAGCTTAGATCACAGCTTGCAAGAGCTCCAACAAAACTGCAGACGATCTTCTTGTTGTCTTTTTCTCATTATACTTGGAAGCATTTGTGATTTTAGCATTCCATCTTCCCCTGACCTGAGATACTGAAGGTCATAAAACTTTTGATAAATTCTTTTTGTTCTTATTGTGTCTTGATGACTTAAAATTAAATTTGATGGTCACCTGGGCTACGCGATTGTTTATAGGTGTGGCACTAGCTTCATTGTTTCTACCTACACTATCTCTTTTTGGTGGGTTCTGAATGAAAACTTAAAATTTGGTGTTTTCTATTTTTAAGAAAAACTAGAAGGCTGGGCTTGTCTGCACCCCCCTTCCTTCCCCAGTTTTCTTTTAAAGAGGAAAATCCTACTTTAGTGACTTCTGCGATGAATTAGGCTTCATGATCATTCTACTTTCCAAGCTTTAAGAGGTATTAAGTTATTTGTGATTGTATATTGTCAATGCGTTTCTGCCTCCGAAGATTAATTTAATTTTGGCAGGTATCTTTTCTTTTCTTTAAGTTTTGGTTATTTTCTGTTTTGTCTTGCATTATATTTTCTCATTTATATTGTACCAAAAAAAGGAAAAAAGTAAAATATTGATTCACCTTGAAGGATCATTTGATTTAAGAGGTTTGAGCAATCACCGAGTGCTGGTCAACGATCATATGCTAAAACACCAAAGATGAAGTAGGTGTCAAAATCAGACATAATGGCATAAATTTTATGTTGAATATAAGTGCATGTCTATATTTAGGGAAAATTCCATTTTTTTGCCACTTTTGTATTTTTGATTGAATTAGTCTTTAAAAATTTTCAAAACTACTTAAAAGTTTCGTAAACAAATGGGACATTAATCTAGATAGATTAATTGAGCTAGGGTCTAATTTTTGACCAATTAAAGTGTGGCACATGTACAAGATATAAACAAACCTTAATCAAACCAAACCAAAGTTAGAAAAAGAAGTCATCAAACCACCCCTAGCTACAACAAAATAAACCTTTGTCGTGCAACACATTTCAACGGTGATGTCATCGACTAATCACTATGATTTTCTAATCACCTTGTGTTAGGAAGCTCAACTGTCATTGTGAGCTGTCACCATTGGAGTTGTTGACTATAATGTCACTGTGTGAAGTGTTACGCCATGACAAAGGTTCAAGTTTTGACACTTAAGTGACTTTAATGATATTGTTATAATTTAGGTTGGTTTGATGACTTTTTTCTAACATGAGTCTACGGCTACTTTGGTATTGTCTTAACTTTTAAAATAATCATGGTTTGTTGTGTGGTAGGAATAACCTATTGTGAAGTTATTCATACAACCGTTTTGACTTTGTTGTTATTAAAATTGTCATAAGACTCAAAGACAATATGTACGTTAGTACGTGTTTGGTGAATTTTACTGTTAATTGTTGTGAATTTCTATAATAATTAATGTATATATGAAACTGAAATGTTTTAATTTTCTACTTAGAATTCAAACTAATCCAGTATTTAATTCAAATATTTGAAGTAAAAAATTAAAGTACTTATATAATTATATTTAACATAAAATAAAGAAAAAAAATCTAAAGTTATTGATTTATAATTCTTTTAAAATATAAAGATACAACTATTATTTTTAATCATACATATAAATATACACTAAGAATAGTGTGAATATGCCTCATGTTTTGGTTGTTTTTGTATTATGAATTTGAAAGCAATGACCAAAGACAACATAAATACTATGTATAAATAAACTATATGAATGAATGAAAAATCCTTTTAAAAAAATTATATACTTTTTTAGATTTCTTTTTATTTTTCAATTATTAATTGAATTTAGACAAAATAAAACTTGAAAATATAAATAAAAGAAAAATAATAAAGAAAAAAAAAGTGATCAGCAAGGGTGACTGAAAATGTTCATCGGCGGCATCAATCGATGGATCATGTTGTCAACGTAGATGGTTAGTGATGAATGAGATTGTAACAACATATATATGTGTGTGTGTGTGTGTGTGTGTGGTTCTTTTCCTATCAGTTCGTACTAATGGAATTATATGAGGACATTGAATGAGAGCCACTCATTTATAAAAGAGCTTTGACAAGTCCATACATGCCAAGTCAAAGTATGTAAAATGAATGACTTACATTCAATGTCCTTCTATAATTCCATTAGTGCGTACTTACGTGAAAATTATATATATATATATATATATATATATATATATATATATATATATATAAAATTAAGGTTGAAATAGGGGTCTTTATGTTAAATCCAACAAGAATAAATTTGGTTGTTTAAAAGTTTCATTAGATCTTATGACATTATTTAAAAATTATTTTACATTGTCAAATCCCAAATCAACTCAAATTATCAGAGAATCGCTCTTGAAAGTTTTACCAAACATTTTTTTTGATACCAAAGTTATTAAATAAGTTGATTTTAAGTTTTAACTTCTCAAAAGTTCTTTTCCTATAATAAGTACAATCTCATGCAAGTTTAGTTCTTTTGAATTAATGTCATTTTGTTTAAGGAATCTTTTTTGGATTTCTTTAAAATGCATGGAACCATTTCAGTCAAAAATGACAAACAAAGTGAGATTTTGTGAAAACATAGAGAAATTTTTGAAATTTTCCCATATATTTGGAACATAGATAAGAATTCACCCACGGTTTGGCTATTTATGAAATAATGATTAAATGATTTTGTATATTGGTCAATGTTGGTCCCTTTACATTGATGACCATGATTTTGCAATTATATGCATAATGTGTTTCTATAGTTGGGTGTTTAAATTATGAGTACTCAAAAGATATGTTTAAATTCTCGAAGTTCCCTTGTCTTCAGAAGATTGATATGCTGTTTTGTATGGTTACAGGGATACAGCTGGACAGGAAAGATTTAGAAGTCTCATTCCAAGCTACATCAGAGATTCCTCTGTTGCTGTCATTGTTTTCGATGTTGCAAGTATGTGATTTGTATTTTATTTTCACTTGAAATTTGTGAAATATTATTAATTCATGCTTGACTAGCTTTCAATTCAAAATGCTTAGATAATTGATGTAATGGTTGTAGAAGGTTGCTAAGTTATTCTGTCATCAGTTCTTGTTGTCATCATGTTTCATTTCCTGATGGATGCTTTTTGACACTTTTGTTGCTTCGATGGTTTAGGTCGGCAATCTTTCTTAAACACTTCAAAATGGATTGAAGAAGTTCGCACTGAGAGGGGCAGTGATGTCATAATTGTCCTTGTCGGGAACAAAACTGATCTCGTGGAAAAAAGGTACATGTTTGTCAACAAAGGATGGTTAAAGTTGTAGTTTACTGGCTTTATTTATTTTGCGTTTCTCTGTACTGCTATAATTGAAAGACTTGTTTTGCTCTTTCTCCGTGACTTGATAAAATTAGTGTACTGTTGCACATTTGGATTTAATGAACAAGTTAGTTTTCCTTGTGATTCAAACCCAAACATAAATACATAGCAGATTCAAATAACAGATAACAAATTCAAATATAATCATGTGAGGTAACCCAAAACTTTAACCCAGACCTTGGTAAATGAGAAAAACTGCAAAATAGCCACACATTAGTGTCCACAACGGAATATGCATGAAGATTCTATAGTGCGAATAGTTCAGTCCACAAGAAAACATTTTTGGATAGTGAATTTGTAACTATACAAATTGCTAAAAAAAAATTTGACCTCATTTTTCCTCTTTCTCATAATTGGACTTTGACTGCTTTTCCTTTTTTCTATTAATCAGTATTAAATTCGTTCAACCTTAAATGTTGTATTCACGTAATCCTCATGTTGATGATTTCACAGGCAAGTTTCTATAGAGGAAGGAGAAGCAAAATCTCGAGAGCTTAATGTCATGTTCATTGAAACCAGTGCCAAAGCTGGTTTCAATATAAAGGTAGACCTCCTGCTTTGAGCATTCCTTGGACAACTTTGTCTCTTGTTATATTTAGCTAGAGCGAATTCCAATCATTTCAATATTCTTAATCTAGAGCTTTGATATAGTACTCAAGCAGGTTGATAGTTTGGGTGCTTATGATCCAGTGCAACTGTTAGCCCTTTGTTTCTGAAATTATCTTTCTTTGTAAAAATATATTTTGGAGGTCTGTTCGCTACATCAGTACTCCTGCCTTCAGCAAACTTATTTTCTATTTGATGAGTTTGAAAATTTTCTCTTTATTTTGGGTGTTTTCTTGTAAGAGTTATGTTTACCCTCAGAGTAAATTGGGTATAGTCTGCTACCACTAAGCCAATAAGCTGATATTATTGTTGGGGGTTTTCTTTAACTGTTGTAATTATTTTCCACTAAATGACCTGATAGAATCCAAGTTTGGAGCGTTTAATCTATTTGAAATTGTCTCTGTAATTAATTGGTAATTGTTGTGCAGCCTCTGTTTCGTAAAATTGCTGCGGCATTACCAGGAATGGAAACACTTTCTTCAACAAAGCAAGAAGACATGGTTGATGTGAATTTGAGGTCTACTACTGGAAATGCATCACAGTCCCAACCTGATTCAGGTGGATGCTCTTGTTGATTCAGTCTTGTTTTGAACCTTTAGGATACCTGCACTCTTTTCTCATGCAATTTGGATTCTTCCAACTCGTTTGACCCCATATCTGTAAAGGTGACTATAGCTTTGTATTTGCAATTTTCGTCTTATTTCCAATTACTCCATTTTTTAAGTATTTGTTAAAAGTATAATATTTACCATCTGCTTGAGAAACTCTCTTGAAGCACAAGTGGTCGAACTGCTGAAGGTTTAGAAATAGAATCATATGGAAAACTGGAATTGGTTAGTTCGGCCATAGCTCATAAAATTTGTGATAAATTTTCCTAGCTTTTAATAGATTTTGTGATTTTGATTATTTTGCTCAACAGTGAACTTTATTTTTTCTGCTGTTTATCGTGTTGACTCGAAGTGAACCTCCGTCTATTTATGCCTTTTGTCAAAGGACTTTGTTATTTATTACTATGCTCGGTTTAATACATTCGCATTATTGCACTTTATTTAAGTGATTACATATTAATTCTAAGACTCGGTGATCAAAATTTCGGTGTGGTGATCCGGCAACAGCTTCAAACACTTTAAACATGCTAATGAAGAGAGTATAAGACCAACAGGGCCATGCTACATTTACTGTAATAATCTGTATGGTAAAATACCTCAAGAGTTGTGAATTTCAATATTGAGAATAAGATTTTGTATATTATATTTATGGCATTAACTGCAGAAGTGCGGACTCGTGTGTTTTTTAATAGTCAGTACAAACAAGTACGTTGGAGTTGGAATTGGAATTGGAGCCGGTACTAACAAGAAGTACGTTTTTTAAATGTTGTTGCTTCAGGTTTGGTACCAATAATGAATTTTCATTTTCATTTTCATTTTACGTAACTAAGATTGTGATTTCGAGTCATATCTCTTACTCCAACACTTAAATCCACAATAATCAAGAAAAAAGAATATAAGCATGCTTTCCTATTACGGTGTTTTTGTCCTTTCAAATATAAAGTTGACAACAGTAGAAACATGTTTGGAGGTGGTTAAAAATAGAAAACCAATAAATTTTTGGTCAACATCCAGCTTCAGTGCGAAACCAATCAACTGGAACACATCCAGTAGCATCAACATCCACCTGGGCCACCTTTGCTATAGAAGCAATAGCTGAACTTCAGTTGTGTAATTGAAATGGTCATAATTAGCTTTTTGATCCCAAGCAAAGCGCCAAAGATCCACCACCCACTAGTCAATATTTCATATGGTATCAACATCAAATGTTTGGATGAGCTCTTGGAAGAAGAGGAGATTATCCATATTCTTATATGAAGCTCTACAGAAATTACACTATAGCTACTATGTTTATATATGTGAGCTTCCAGTTCTTCTTCTCTTGTGCTCAAATGTGTTGACATCGCATTTTTCCAATGAATCTGAATAATGTGCACTTCAATATCTTTCGGCCTAAATACACATATTGTTATACCAACAAGGCATTTGGGTCGAGCATGTTGGACTGCTTAAATAAATACAGAGTTTCACCTAGGAATTCTCTCCATACGTAATTGAATTTGTTTAAAGTTTAAATATGTTTTTTAGATTTGGATTATTTGAAAAGTCCGTTGATCTTACACGTAAAGAGGTGTGTTAGAGTGATTAAATAGTATCGTTGGTTCCTTCGGCTTAAGCTTTAATTAAATAGTATTGTTGAACACTTGAAGAACCCTTTGCTATGAGCTTAGAACCGATGGTTATTAATGGTGCACAGCTTATAAAGACCACATGCATGCAAACTTTCTAATAACCCTTTAATTGCAGTTTAGTCGACAAGCGTTTGACAGTTACATTTGAATTGCAGTTATTTGCTGCTGTCCTGACAGGCCCCATGTGGCTACGATTTTACATTGTATGATCCATCCATCTCCAACCATGGTCTTTAAATTTTAGATATTTTCATAACATCATTCTAACCATCTCCTCTGTTATAGCTAGTTATTAATATTTTAATATTTTTAAATTTAAATTATAAATAATTTTATTTTAATTTAAATTATATTCAAAATTGATATCATTTTTTTTCAATAACAAAATTAGTTTAAAAATATTAAAAAAAAGAAAAAAAAAAGAAGATAGAGAGTTTGGAATGACTCCTTACATTTGAAGAGTCTCATGGTGGTTCTCTAAAATATGGAGCCATTTAGAGAGTCTATTGGAGTGTTCTAAAACCATCCCACTAGCTATTTTAGCTAAGGAGTGGTAGGTTTAGAGAACCCCTTGGAGATGCCCTTCTATATCAAATGAGTTATTGATTGCCGTACTTGTTTCTATGTGGAAAACTAGATTTCATGGGAACGGTCAATCCTATGAAATTATACTAAATTAGAGTTTTAAACGGCGTCGATATTGTCATCCATAAATATGATTTACATGTATATTTTATTAAAAAATTTAATTATAAAAAAACCTAATGTGAAAAGACCAATAATGACATTATTTTAATTAAAGATAAATCAAGTATCACATCGAATAAAATCTCAGACCTTTGGCGAGTAGTGACCAAAACCCTAATTTGAAATTAAGTTTGGAAATTCCAATAAAATCATAAAATTTAGAGGGTTTGTACAGCAAATTGATGTTGGGTAATGGTAAATAAAATTTAAGAGAAGTTCACACGCATGGGATCCAAACACCTGTTTGCATTTCAAGTTTCAACTTCTTGTGGGGTTGTCGAATTGGGGTCTTCAGATTTGATCAAATAAGACGGAAGCACAATCCAATTCGCAACTCTACATATTGTGATCACTTTAATTGAAATTGTTGTTACAATTTTGCACAACACCAGCATAAATTTTAACTTGTATAATCAATAAAGTTTCCAAATCCATTAAAAATTTCTCATTATATGCAAAAGAAGAAAAGTGGATCTATTCGTTTTTCAACAACTCTCTGACTTGATGTTGGTCCATGCACATTTAAGAGATCTATACCTACCAAACAAACAAACAAAAAACCGGAGATGGATAGAACATGGTGTCGTTCTCCATCTCCAGCTATGTACACTTGCCGCTACCGTCGTCCTCTCCCCACATGACAAGCTTCAATCTCCTCTAAGGAGAGATTGGGTTTGACCTCCTTAGAGAAGATCCGTTGATTTCCTCCGTTTAGAGATGTCTTCAGATCTATAGCCTTTATTTTAAATTGTTGAGTGATATAGCCTTTATTCAGCGGATAATGTGACTTTGTTTTGATAACACTTAGGGGCAATTTAGATATTTCACAATATTTAAATCTAACGGTGGAATGGTACTTTTCTATAATTTTGGTAAAAGTAGGATCTGGTTGCACTTTTAGCAAACACTGGGGCAATTGATTGCAATTTTGCCTTCTTTAAGGATCATGGATTCATGGAGCGAGTCCTTTTTATCTGTTCATTCTCTTTTGTGATTATTTGTAACTTGAGTGACCAACAATGAAGAAGGACACAATCGCTCTGTATCCTTCTCCGGGAAGAAGCCACCTTGTTTCCATGATAGAACTCGGTAAACTCATCCTAACTCACTGCCCTTCCTTCACCATCACCATCATCATCTCCGAAGCCCCTTTCGAAACCGGTTCCACCTCTCAATACATCCAATCCATCTCCGCCACTGCCCCCTCAATCATTTTCCACCACCTTCCCACCACCTCCTCCTCCACAACTAACGTCGACATCATAACCCAATCCTTCGAGTTGCCTCGCCAAAACAACTCCAACTTTCACCAAGCCCTCTTAACTATCTCCAAGTCCTCCAACCTCAAGTCCTTGATCTTGGATTTCTTCTGCAATGCTTCTTTCGAAATCTCAAGTACCGGTCTCCAAATCCCCACCTACTATTACATAACCGGTAACCTTGGCGGTCTCTCTGTATTTCTCTACCTTCCAACGCTCCATAAAAATACCACAAACAGTTTAAAAGAAGTGGGCGGCGAGCTTATTAACATCCCTGGATGGAAAGTTCCCATTTCAGCCAAAGACATGCCACAGCCCATGCAAGATCGGACTACAAAAGTTTATAACTACTTCCTGGAGACTGCAATTCAGATGCCTAAGTCTGCTGGAATCATAGTCAACACAGTCGAATCGCTTGAAAAGGGAGTTCTTAACGCCATTTTAGACGGACTCTGCACACCAGGAGAGCAAACAGTTCCACGCATATATAGCTTGGGGCCACTCATAGTCTCTGGTGATGGGAAATCAAGTGGTGAAGTTAAACATGAGTGCATCAATTGGCTTGACTCGAAACCAAAATCAAGTGTTGTGTTTTTGAGTTTTGGTAGTGTGGGGAAATTCACGGGCAAGCAATTGAAAGAAATGGCTCTAGGGTTAGAGACTAGTGGTGTCAATTTCTTGTGGGTGGTGCGACCGCCGCCCGGAGAAGACAGAGCTAATGCAGGCGACTGGGATTCGCTGTTTCCAGATGGGTTTTTGGAGAGAATAAAAAACAGAGGATATGTGGCCAAATCATGGGCACCACAAGTAGAAGTACTGAGTCATGAATCAGTTGGAGGATTTGTGAGTCACTGTGGATGGAACTCGTCCATGGAAGCAGTGCGTGCTGGGGTGCCCATACTGGCTTGGCCTCTTTATGCGGAGCAGAAATTGATTAAGGTGACTTTGGTTGAGGAGTTGAAGGTGGCTTTGCCGGTCATGCCAGCAGAAGACGGGGTTGTGAGTGCAGCTGAGTTGGAGAAACGAGTCACTGAGTTGATGGACTCAGAGTCAGAGGATGGAAAATCGTTGAGAGAGCGAGTCCTGAGTGCGAGACAAGTGTTGTTGACGGCATACAGCCAGGATGGTCCCTCTCGCATTGCGTTGGCCAACTTTGTCGAGTCATTCAAAGACAATGAGCCCTTTCAACCCTAATGATCGATTGATCGAACCAAGAGGATCATTGGTTGATCAATTGAACACAATTTCTATTAAGTTGGGTCTTTTTCTTTCTAATAAGTGTGGAATGTATAAGCCAAGAGGGCCGTAGTTCGCTGATCGACTCATGAGTTTAGGGTTCGGTAAATAACTCTTAGGAGGGCTCGAATCCTATTTATGTTGAAAACTTTTATAAAAAATATATATAATAACATTGTACCGTGTGAATAATTGACTATGATGTAATGTGTACTCAAACAAACATTACCTAGTAAGATATGTTTTATATATAAACAAATTCAAGATTTTTTTTTGGGTAGGAAATATCACACACTTACATTAATAGATTGGTTTCAATGTAAAACCGCTCATTCAACCGAATATTGTTTCAATACAATTCTCCCTAACAGCTAAAAATAAAATAAATGTAGATTGGTTTTAATAATTATGTAAGAGAAAATTCATTGCTTTTAGCCCTCAAGTTATTCATAAATTTAAACCTAGCTACTCTTTAAAAAATTTCTTTTCTTTTTGTCAACATTTTCCACCAAGTTGACAAAGATATCCCCACATAGTAAGAGAAATTACTAAGTTACCCATATGGTAACTTAATCCCCCATACCTCCTAAAAACCTGAGTTATGCATCTCTCTCATAGGTTCTGGATGCTGTTTGAAATTATTTAAGGCAATACAATTATATAACCTCTAGAGTAGGGGTGTCCACAGTTCAGTTAAACAGTTCGAAACCGAATCGAACCGAACCGAAACCGTCCGTTTAAAACCGTAACCGTAACCGAAACCGAACCGTAACCGTCGGTTACGAAACCGATTGAAAACCGGTTTCCCGACGGTTTGGTTACGGTTTTTCCCGACGGTTTGGTTACGGTTTTTCTTTCCCAAAAACCACCTCAAAACCGGCGGTTTAATCGCCGGTTTTGAAATATTTTATAAAAAAATAAAATAAAAATTAACCAATAGTATTGTGACACGTGGCAAGTTGTTTGAAAAAAAAATCGGACGAAACTGAATCGAACCGTTAGGTTTAGCTAACCGAAACCGAAACCGAACCGTAACCGTCAAACCGGTGGTTACGTAACTGCCCCACTCCGGTTACGGTTAGACCATTCCATGGAACTGGAACTGGAACCGAAACCGAAACCGAACCGTATACACCTCTATTCTAGAGTCTTGAATACAACTCTATTGAAGAATAGTAGGATTATTAATATGAAATAATTCTACATTTACACATCACCTCTTTATCACATGTGATAGTGTACTTCCCTTCCATATTGGTGGTGAGGGATTCAAATCCCACTATATTCATTTCACAAGTATGTGCGAGGAGTTTTCTTCTCTATTTGGTTATGGGAATAGATATCTGGACCGCTCATATATTGTTTGAAATTGACAGGTATCGGTTATCCTATTATAATAGTTATTGTAATACTTAATTTTTTTTTGATACATTTAATTTAATTTCTACTTCTATAGTTTGTATAACTCTATTATGGTATTCAATGCTTATAGAAAAATAGGGCATGTTATTACTTAATATGTCTACAAGCCATGGAGTCTTAGTGGCTAGAACTTGTTCAAGGCCTCTCTCTCACTTTTCTATTCCCTTTTGAACAATTTTGTTTTTTCTTTTTATTCTTCCAATCTTTAAAGTTCATATTCTTTGGGTGATTTAAAGGGGATTTTGTCATGGTTGAGGGCCTAAGGCCAGAAGGTATGGGATGAGCTCATGTTGAGCTTGGCTAACATGAACTATATGGCAGTTTTGGAGGGAAGAAGCAGTATGTGAATAGGATTAGAAGTCAAGGGCATGGTAAGCCAGTAACTAACACCTCAATGAAAGAGATACATCATCGATTAGTTTAGTATACTTGTTAAATTTTATGTTCGGTGGTGTTCACATGAGCGCACACTTATGTAAATACATGAGTGTATTGAATAGTGTTGTAAAAGTGGATCGGGCCTAAAGAGGTCGGTTTGTCCGACCTGGGATGTGAGCTGTACCAAGCATAGCCCACATCGTCGGTATCGGTGTGCCGGCCCAATCCCGTCACGTAGGTATGCCACGTGTTGTTCCCTAGGTACCAAGTCTGCCTTGCCGGCCTGCCACGACACGCCACCCCGACGTGCTAGGCCCAACGGTCGGCAAGACGGTCCGACCGTTTGGACCAGCAAATTTATTTATTTATTTTTCAGCCAATCCAATGGTTGAATTTTCAAATACAACCGTTGGAGGCAAAAAAAATATAAAATGCCACCTAAAGTCTTCTATTTTATATTTTGACCCACAATTCAAATTTCCCAATAAATACTCCAACCCATTCCATTTTTCATTCACTTTCTCTTATTCTCTCATTCTCTCAATCTCTCAATTCTCTAATTCTCTACACATTTTCATTCAATTTCAATCTTACTCTCTCTACACAACTTCTAATACTATTTTATTAATTTTCTATTTTCTATATATTATTCTCTTAATTTTCCACCAACACATAAAAGTTTAACGGTACACTTTTCTTTAAATGTTATTATTTCATTTTATGTTTTAATTGTTTAATTTTTGTTAGTAAATTTATAATTTTATGTTTAGACTTTAGTTATTAATTTTATTATTTTTGTTAAGTTAGTAAATTTATCATTATGTTTATACTTAGTTGTTAATTTTAATATTATTGTTTAGTTAGTAAATTAATTTTAACTTTTTTAGTAGTGAATTAATGTTAAGTGTAATAGTAATTTAAGTATATTTTGTTAGTAAATTAAGCATTTTATGTGTATTAGTGTTGACGTCAATTTCTGGATGCGTGAGAAAAGTCAACAATATTGGATTTTAGCTGTGATTTCAAAGAGAAATAGAAGGAGAAAGTATATGGATATAAGTTTTACGTGGTAAAACTCCGATGACCGGAGAAACGTCCACGGGTGGTTAAATAAACAACCGAGCCAAAATCCACTATTGAACAAGATTTACAACTCTCGATCTCTCTTTTTTCTCTCTGTATTTGTTATATTTTTTTATGACGAGATTACGAGTCTATTTATATGTGCATAGAACCCTAATCCTTTTTGTACAAGTAATGAAAGATCTTTGTATTTAATTATGTTTGGTTACTTATTCGAAGTAGTATGTCTTCTTTCCTATCTCAGAAACTTGTGTAGAGATCGAATGTGACTCTAGTGATATAGTCCAGTTAGGACTTATTTCCTTACAATTGCGTAGTCTTTTTGAAGAAATAAAATTGTTGCCTGATTCGGAACCTTTTTCCTGTTTGATATTCTATTCATCTTGGGATTCTTCTTTGACGCGGATATCTTTGCGTATTTTAACATGATTCTTGGTTTGTGCGAGTTTTGTGCTGGGCTTCTTTATTCGGGTTTCTTCATGTTTGTCCCGAGTAGAACATGATGTTAGCTGGTCCCGAATGACGTCATCTGAACCTGAGTAGAATATGACGTCAACTAACCCCGAGCAACGTTAACTGATCTCGAGTAGGTTTTGCTTAATACTTAATTTTATATTTACTCGAGTTCCTCTTCTTTGAAAATCTTGTGAGATATTTTCTGAATACCTATCTGGATGTCCACCTGGCAATTTCATCCTTTGTCAATGACGTGTATGTCTGATAAATTTTACATATGACAATACCCCCTTAAAATATTTTTGCCGAACAAGGTTTCGTTTCGGGCAAAAGTATTTTAATCAACCAATCAATTTTTACGTCTCATTAATGCCAGAGTGAATGTCTTGTCATAATAACGTGTCTTAATGGTAACCATGTAAATTCAATTTGCCTCCTCATGCGAGATCTCAATGATTGCGACCTTTTGGAGTTCTGACGGCCTTGGCCAGTTCTTTTCTTAACACGTGTCCTCTACCGCTTCATTTCTCGATACCATTTATGAGAAACGACCTACGCATCCCCTAGTGCGCCGTTTACGTCATCAAATCTATCTTTGATTTTTCATGCTTCTTGAGATTCTAGGGTTTTGTGCTATTATCCCTTTAAATACTCCGCTGAACGGAGTTGCCCTGGCTTATTCTCAAACTCAAATTAGAAATGTTCCAACCCAGGTTTCTTTGCGCTGAAAATCTCTGTTCTCCATTGAAGTTTTTGTATTAGGTTTCTTCACTCAAGGTTAGTTTTAATGAATCCGACTTCCCATCGTCGACTCTTTACTATAGCTCTCGAAGTGCTTGATCGTGGGGATTTTCAACCGGTTTCTTACGCTCAAAGATTATTGGGGGAAACACCCCTGATGAACCTCCTTTTTTAGAAGTCGATGTTTCTGGGCTTTACCCTCACGTCCGTTTTAGTTCTGAATCTAGTTCTGAATCTGTCGTTTCTGATCACAGGGTACCTCTTCGATCGAGGATGGGAAAACATCAAAGTAAAAGTGAAGTCCATAAGCACAACTCGGGCAGTGTCCGGATCAGAGAGCAAATTATTGATGAGAAGGACGTTGAAGAGGAGTTCAGAAAATCTCGTCTCTCTTTTTCTATCGATCGCCCGAGTGGGTATGATGCCGAGCCGAATGTGGTCGGGGAGGATGAGATTGGGAAATATCGTGCCTGATGACTTGGATGATTCAGTTATTTTGATTTCTTCCGGTGATAGAGCCGTGTGGACTCATCCGGGTATTGTAGCAATCTATAGGTCCATGCTTCGTTGCGGCGTCACTCTTCATCTTCAGCCGTTTATCGCCTGGTTTCTGGTTGAGGCAGGGATCGCTCCAGCCCAACTGGCCCCGAACAAATACAAGATCTTGATGTGCATGTGGCACATGTGGAGCCGAATGAACCTGTCGCCTCCTTCCCCGAGTGAAATCAAACACTTCTACACGCTAAGGCAGTCTGGTCAGACAGGGACTTATTTTCTCATGTCTAACCCGCCAGATTGCTGGGTCCTCGAGGGGATAAAAGTGAATCGGGGAGTTGATACCTCCGATGATGCCAAAAAGAAGGGCTTTGTATGGGATTTTCCTTCATCCAACAAGTATTGGAAGAACAACTGGTTTTTCATCGGAGGAAACCTTGGACTTGAAGTTACTCTTTCGGCTGGGGAAACTCGGACGGTGCTGAATGTTCTCCATTTTTTTTGTTCCCTTGAGGTGTGGAATAAGAAAAAACTTGAATTTTACGATACTAAGCTGACCAGACTTGCTCGGGCTGTAGTTCACACTTTGAAAAAAGGAACATGATTTATCTTTTTAATGAGAAGAATATGATAGATCTCGGCTTCTTTAGACAGATTTCAGATTATCGCAAACGACGTAAGTGGCCTTCCCACACTCTTATTTTTTTTATATTTAGTCTGCTTTCTATATTCTGACTTGATTCTCTTTATCGTTTGAAGTCAATCCTTCAGCTGAGCCAAAAAGAAGCTTCTCGTCAAAGCAAAGAAGACATTGCCTCTCCTGAGTCAGATGAGGCTGACGAACAGATTCCTGAATATGTCCCGGAGAAAGTCATCCAACCGACCGACCGACCGACCGACCGTAGGGGAGTCTAGTGGTCCGAGTGGCCCAGCTGACCACACTCAGGAATTGCTTGAAGACAGAGGAAGGCAAAGTGATGGTCTTGGTGAGGGGACTGGTGAATCGAGCTCCCCGATTGTGGTTCCTATCGAGTGGAGGGACGCTGGTGATGGAGGTAAAACCTCTGATGGACGAGTAAATACTGATTCTGACTTTTTTGAATCCTTCCGGGATGATGATTAGAAAGATCCTTCAGCTGATCTTGGCTTCCACCGTTCTCGGGCTGAGAAACAGAAGGCGGTCGATTCTCCCACTCGTCCTTATAAGGTTCCTCGGGTGGTTTCATTCATTGACTCCAGTGATGAGGACACCGGGGCCGAGATTTCCCTGAGTGTTAATGTTGAAGCATCGACGGGTGCAGAGACTTCTGACCGGAACATGGGCTTCTTCCCCCCCGAGGTTGAAGATGTAAGGGCTGAATCTTTGGGAGGTCATTCCTATCCTTCTCCTCAGGATATGCTTAGAGCGATGTCATCTGGTCGGGATTTTATCGGGGATTATCACTGGATCCACTTTAGGGACGCTTCTTTGACGAGTCGTCTTCAGAATATTTTCAATGGTGTATCTTATGTAAGTTTTATTCCCAACTCTTAATTATCTTGCTTGCTTGCTAGATTTTTAATTTCATTTCCTTGTAGATGGTGGCCGAGTTTGCTGAGCTGGTTCAGACGTAGCAATATCAAGCTGATCGAATAAGGCATATTGAAGCTCAGCTGAAAGAGAGTGAGGATAGCCGTGCTCGGGTTGAATCGGCTTATCAAAATGAAGCTGGGTCTGCCCAAGTGTTTGCTAACCACTGTTTGGCGAAGCAAGTGGTGGCCGAGGAAAGAGCTTATTTGGCAGAGGAGAAGGCTATGTCGCTTCAAAATTTATTGTCTTCTGCCCAATAATCGATGCTCAAAGCCGAACAGGAACGAATCAGTCAAAGTCGGCATATGAACAGAAGATTGAAGACTTAGAGCTCCAGGCTTTGATGATTGAATCCTTATCCAAAGAGGCCAGGCTAGAACTTGAAGTCTAGAGGGTTGATCGCTTTAAAAGATCCTCTGCTTATGATGTCCTTCTCCTTCGGAAATTTCAACGAGGGCTAGTTTCAGCTGGTGAATTCTTTAAGGTCAATAATCGGGCAACTGAAAAAGCCCGAACCAACTGGGAGCTGTCGATCAAGAACCACGTGGATCGGTCCTTGGAATCTCTTCGGACTTAGATGAAAGAGTGGAGAGCTTATTGCAGCAGTCGAGGCAAAGAGCCCCATCCCATGCATTTGGAGGTTCCATAGGAGCACACACTCTCGATTTTTTATGCCATTCAGGAGTCAGTCGTGGAAGGTGTGGTGCCTGACTGACCTATCCCTGGAGAAGATTACATCGAATGGATGGATGATTCGGTCGATATAATTACTTGGCCTTCAAACGAAAGTATGCTCCACGAGTACGAGATGGTGCCCGACCTGAGCATCGGCAAGAGTTCCAAATCCTCCTCCCAGCCTTGATTCGTTTTTGTAAATATTATTCTTTGTAAAGATTACTATTGGTGAATGTGAATTGTAATTCAAAACCGAGTGTTTTAATCCAATCCCTTGCTCGAAATTTCACTGAGTATCTTATCTAACTTGATTTTATTATTGCTTTTAATGCCGAGTATCTTATTAAATTGGCTATTGCAATCTATGCCAAGTATCTTATTAAATTGACTATTGCAATCATGCCAAGTATCTTATTAAACTGGCTTATTGCGATCTATGCCAAGTATCTTTATTGCGATCTATGTCAAGTATCTTATTAAAATGACTTATTGCAATCTATGCCAAATATCTTATTAAACTGATTATTGCAATCTTTATACCAAGTATCTTATTAAACTGGCTGTTAACCGAGTCATCTTGAAACAAACGAGTAGATTTACGTGTTTCATACTCGGGTTATTACCCAAATATTACATCAAAGCTCACCATGATCATATGTTCGAGTCCTCACACATTACCAAGGATGTCTCCCCAGTTTTCCGTGCAAGGGTTTACCGAATCGTTAACCTTTTCGAATCGCTTAACACAACTGCGCATTTCACTGGAATTTCTCCCGACAACTCCCCAAGCCATTTTCCAGGATCTAGTGCATCGGGTTTTCCTTTTTGCTAAGGTCGACTGACCTTGCTCGTCTGGCATACTCCTTCAAGCTTCTCCGCCCATTCGGGAATCAATGGTCCAGAGTATTCTATTGCATGTTCTTATTATCATGGTCGTCTTTCATATGTTATTATTATATGCTTTATTTTTCGGAAATCCCGAGTTTGATTCTTATTTATAACTGCAAAACCAACAATGATTTAAAATCCAAAGCTAATAACTGATCTAACTAAAATTGCCCTAACTAAAAGGAAACAAAAAACAATTTTAAGGATAGAAAATCTTTAGATATTGGGCATTTCATGTTCGAGCTAAGACCCCTCAATTGGGTCGTACAATCCAATATGCTCCATGACCAGCTATTCCTTCAATTGTGTACGGGTCTTCCCACTTATCAGCCAAGGAACCTGTAACTTTTTTTTTATATTCAACGACACTTTCCTGAGTACCAGGTTTCCTAGTTGGAATTTCCTGATCCGAACATGAGAGTTGTAGTGGCTAGCTACTCTTTGCTGATATGCCATATTTCGTATTCGAGACTTCTCCATTTTCTCTTCTAGCTCATCTAGACTTTGTAACAGCATATCAACATTCTGATCTTCATTATATATCCTGACCCGGGGTGATGCATATGATGTTTCTATGGGGATAACAGCTTTTTTTTCAAACGCTAAAATGAATGGAGTCTCTCCGGTTGAAATTCTTATTGTTGTCCGATATGCCCATAATACTTCGGGAAGTTTTTCAACCCAACTTCCTTTCTTAGCATCTAGCTTTGCTTTGAGTGTGTGCTTGATGATTTTGTTTACAGCTTCAGCCTTCCCATTTGTTTGAGGGTGGGCAGGTGTGGCATAGTAAATGGCAATCTGGTACTCTTTGCACAACAGTCTGGATTTCAAGTTATCGAACTGGGTACCGTTGTCAGTGATGATAGTGTTTGGAATTCCAAACCTATAGAGTATATTCATCTTCACGAAATTTATGGTATTTGCTTCTATGATATGCACTAATGCTTCAGCTTCTGCCCACTTCGTGAAATAATCAACGACTACTATTACATGCTTTGCTCCACCCCCCGCCCGTCCCTGCTATCATCGGGCAAATTAAATCTAAAACCCACATGGCAAATGGCCATAGGGACGTGAGGTTTCTGAGTTGTTCAGGGGGTTGTCGAATATCATTAGCAATCTTTTGGCAAGTATTGCAGCTCTTCGAACATCGCTGTGCATATGAGAATAAACTAGGCCAATAATATCCTTGCATGAGTACCTTGTGTGCTAAACTTTTACCTCCAGTATGGTTTCTGCAAACTCTCCTGTGGATTTCCTGTAATATCCGACATGCATCCTCCTCTAATACACATCTTTGGAGTGTTCGAGAAAACCACCTTCTGTATAGTTCTCCTCCAACCATCGTGTACCTTGCTGATCGATACCTGATACGTTTTGCTTGTAAGGGATCTTCTGGGAGCACGCCTTCTTCTAGAAACCTTCCCAGCTGAGTCATCCAAACATCTGACGGTGTTAGGATTTCTGAAATTTTAAAGTTTTTTGGTTCAGCTGTTCGGTTTGAGGAGATGTGCGACCAGAATAGTTTTTGGCCTGATTGTGGTTGCTGCTGATGCTAGTTTGGACAAAGCATCTGCCTTTTCATTCTCCTCCCTAGGGATCTGAGCAATCCTATATTCTTTGATTATCTGGAGGAGCTGTTTTGCAATGTCACGATAGGCTATCATGCCTTCATCTCTGGCTTGGTATTCATCTAGGACTTGGTTGACAACTACTTGTGAATCGCTAAATATCTCGACCTCATCTTCCCCAAGGGCTATGCAAACTCTGAGTCCAACTAGTAGCGCCTCGTACACGGCTTGATTATTTGTTGCTTTGAAGTCAAACCTCATGGCACACTCGATATCATCTCCTTTCGGAGTGCATACTACGATCCATGCCCAGCTACCGTGAGTGTTTGAAGAGCCATAGACATATAATTTCCATGGGAAATTTTTGCCCACCATCTTTTTTGCTTCTAGGTTTGGTTCTGTGAACTCTGCTATAAAATCTGTCACTGCTTGGCCTTCGAGAGAAGTTCTGTGGACGTATTGGTAGGGGTGTGCATTTTCGGTTTGGTTTGGGTTGAAGCTCAACGTCAAACCAAACCAATATAGATCGGTTTGGCTATATTTCAACCCAAACCAAACCAATATAATTTTTCAAACCGATCCAAACCAAACCAATTGGTTTGGGTAGGTTTGTTGGATTATATTTGAATTCAAAAATTCATTTTTTTATTATGATAAAAATAACTAAATATAAAAATATAAAAAGTCATAACAACAAATAAACAAATAGTAAATGAATATAGTGTCCAAAGAAATAAACTTAATTCTTAATTCCAATTAATATAATAAAAAACTCAAAGTATTCATAATCAATCATCAATAAAACATCTAAATATTTTTTTTTAATTATAATCCATCGTCCATGACTCAATTGGAAAATATATCTTAAAATGTATGGGAAAGTTTTCATCCATAAATATCTAAAAAATTTCAAAGAAGATATCAGATATCCTATCAAATAAATCATGATTAATTATAAAAAAAAAAAAAAAGTTTCTAGCCCTTCCTAAAGCTTGCTCAAAATCCTCACAGCCAATGTACTGAAAACCTGTAATAAACCAAATTAAAACAATTTAATTAGTCACATAAGAAAGACATTATCAAAGAATTCAAATTAGCATTATGCAATTAAAGACTTCATATATTTTAATATCTTACCATGAAAAAGAGCATTGAAAATATTAATCAATAGTCACAGGCTCCATAGTTGTAGGTCTCAAAAACTCTATAGAAAAAAAAAACAACTCACCAAATAAATCAAAAAAAGTTATAACAATTGATGTATTCTAAAAAAAAGTATATAAAGAGAAATATAATGACAAATATATTACCTGATTCAACTACTTCCAAAAATTTCATCTTTTCAACTATTGATTCAAATTTAATTGATCAAGAAGTAGACTGCAACCAATTCTGTGTACATATTAAGGCCTCCACCGTTTTAGCACCTAAAGAACTTCGAATGAATCAAGAATATGCCTACTGTGCTAAAGGAAGACTCAGAATCCACTGTAGATACTGAAATTGCAAACACGTCCCTTGCAATATGTGATAAAACTTTATACTTTGTGGCATTTAATTTCCACCAAAGTAGAATATCAAAGTTTTCATTATAGGGATCTTTACTTGGCTCCAACAGATACCTATCCACCTCATTTTTTTGTATCAATACAATCTTTCGTTTCTCGTATTTTTTTGAATTTTTTAAGCATTACGAAACAAAAATCACCATCATGCTTATCCCTGTCTACATTCATCCCATTCAATAATTGAAAGTCATTAGAAGATTGGGTACCGATAGAATTAGAGTCTCGCCCATTATAACACTCATAAAGGCGACATAAAAGTTCTTTCAAACCTTTTGTCATTTCTTCACCCTTATCATTGCCATACAAATGACCAAGACAAAATGTCACATAATCCAACTTATATCGAGGGTTAAGCACAATTGAAATAAGCAAAAGTTTGTTTATGGTTTCAATGGAACCCCAATACTTGTCATATTTTCGCTTCATACTAGTTACCATAATGCCTAAAAAAGGATCTATATTTGTACTTAATTCTATCAACTCAAATTGAATTGAAAAAACTTGATGAAAGTACTAATTAGATTTAACAGACAAAGAAGCACTAAATTTCAATGTTACATCATAAAATTTCTTCAAAAACTTAACAAATACTCTAGATGTTTCCCAATCATCAAATCTAGGTGGCCCTATCTTCCTTTTCCCACTCTCATCCTCTAAGAAATAGCTGACATAATTGCCATCTTCTTCCTCCAACCGCTCAAATGCTTTTTGAAATTTTAAAGCACTTTCCAACATCAAATAAGTGGAATTCCACCTAGTATACACATCCAATATCACATTTCCTTTACACTCTATTTTTTCATGCTCAACACATTTTTTTAATTTTTGTAACCTAGAAGGAGATGGTCTTACATATCGCATAGCATTGCGAATACTAATTATTGACTCATGTATATCTTTCAAACCCTCAGTAACAATTAGATTCAAAATATAAGCACAACAACGTACGTGAAAAAACTCACCATCCAATATAACCCCATCAACAATCCAATTACTCAACTTCCTTTTCACATACTTGGTAGCAATATCATTTGCACTAGCATTATCAACAGTTATTGTGAATACTCTTTCTATACCCCAATCAAGTAAGCATGCCTCAATGATTTTCCCAATGGTTTCACCCTTATGATTAGGTACCACACAAAAGTTTAAAAATCTTTTATGTAATTCCTACCCACTATTGATAAAATGAGCTGTGATAACCATATAATTAGTATTTTGAATTGAAGTCCAACAATCAGTAGTAAGGCAAACCCTTTGCTTATTAAAAGAAAACATGCTTTTCAATATTGCTTTCTCATCTAAGTAAACTTGATTTATATCTCTAGCAATTGTAGTTCGAGAAAGAGGATCAAATTTTGGACATGCTATAAAAACAAAAGTGACGAAATCCTTCTCTTTCAATAAAACTAAAGGGCAACTCATCAAGAACTGTCATTTTACTCAATGACTTCCTACATGCATCTTTACTAAATCCCACAGCTACAAGATTACCACTACCATCACCCATATTTTTTTTTTCAAAATTCAGTACCTTTTGTTTTTCATCCACCAAACAATTCTGATATTTTTTGCATTGATCATTCAAATGAATCTATAAAGTACTAGTACCAACTTTTTTACTACCACAAGCATAATCTTTGCCGCAGTAATTTCAAGTACACCTATTACCTCCTTCAATTTTGGTGAAGTGAATCCACACTTTTGATGGCATTTTCGTTGGCTTTCTTTTCGTTTCAGCATTGGTGGTAACCAATACGTCATCTGTTGTTGGAGTTTCAAAGGGTTCAACTGTAGTAGCATTTGAGTTTTCAGCCATTGTAAACCTACGAATAAATGACAACAATAAAATAATTAATTACAAGTATTATTCAATTATTTTGATAATTGCAAAATATTATATAATTAATAAATTAACAACAACAAATATTATATAAAAAAAATAACAAGTAATTATATATATATATATAAAGAGAACACAATAAAGATATATATAAAAATATAAAAATAGCTAAGAAATCAGTAATTACATATATATTTATATGTATATGTATATATGTATATGTATATGTATATGTATATGTATATGTATATATACATATATATATATATATATATATATATGTTATTTTAGAAAAAAAGAGTTATTGATCATTGATGTACATGTATGCTATATATAAAAGACAAAAAAAGATAAACCGATTCATACAAAAAAAGTACATAGTGTTATAGTGATATAAAATATATTTATATATATATAATAAAAGAGGATACAATATTTTTTTTTAAAAGGAACTGAGAGTCTCTGAGAGACATTAAATATATAAAAGTTAAAAAAAAAAGAGAAATCAGAGAATGAATGCCTTGAGAAAAAGTATTGTACCTTGATGGCTTGATGGTTTAAAGTAACGATGTGGCTGAATAAAAGAGAATAAAAGAGAGGGAATGAATGTAGCCAAATAGCCAATTGCAATGCGGTGTAAGTTTTGAGATTCTAGCCTTTTAGGTTTAATCATGTGAAAAATAGAGTAGGTTTTTAAAAGTAAAATAGGATAGATGGATAGATTATTGTTTAATAGATTATAAAACTTAAATTAAATAAGAAAATCAAATGTGAAGAACTGAATATTATGGTTTGGTTCGGTTTAGAAGGGTTGCATATCACATAACCCGAGACCGAACCAATTATGGTCGGGTTGATTTTTTATAAACCGATTGACATTTAATTTATGTTAATAATTGAACCAACCCACCCATTATGGGTTGGGTTAGTCGGTTTGGTTCGGTATGACCGGTTTTTGCACACCCCTACGTATTGGATATCGAATTCACTTAGCTCGATTGCCCATTTGGTTAGTTTTCCTGAAATTTATGGTTTATGTAAAATTTTCTTAAGTGGGCAGTCGGTGAGAACCTGGATTGTATGAGTCTGAAAGTATGGCCTTAACTTCCTTGCTGCTGAAACCAATGCTAGGGCCATTTTTTTCTGCCTGTGAATACCTGATTTTGGCTGGTAAAAGTGCCTTACTTGTATAATACACTGGCTTCTGTAATCCATCTTCTATTCTAACTAGGACTAAGCTTGCTGCTAGTTCTGTAATTGATAAGTATAAGTGGAGAGTTTCTCCCATTTATGGTTTCGAAAGGATGGGAGCCTGCCCTAGGTATTCTTTGATTTTTAAGAATGCTTGCTCGCACTTTTCATTCCATTGGAGTCCTTTTCCTTTTTTAATTACTCTAAAAAAGGGAGCACATTTATCTGTGGCCTTTGAGATGAATCTGTCCAAGGAAGCTAAGTATCCAGGTAGGCGCTGTACTTCTTTTAACGTTCTTGGTGAAGTCATTTTCTGCAGGGCTTGGATATTTTCAGGATTGACTTCGATTCCCTTTTGGTGAACTTGGAAACCCAGAAATTTTTCGGAAGGAACTCCGAACAAGCACTTGTTCGAATTCAGCTTCATTTGGTATCTCCTCAAAACATTGAACATCTCTCGTAGGTCTGAAGTATGCTTGTCTGCCGAGATGCTCTTAGTTAGCATGTCATCTATGTAGACTTCCATGTTTCTTCCTATTTATCGTGTGAAAGTTCTGTTGACCAGCCTTTGGTATGTTGCCCCTGCATTTTTCAATCCGAAGGGCATTACTGTGTAACAGTATAAACCCTGATCGGATGTAAATGTCGTTTTATCTTCTTCATCCTTGTTCATTTGGATTTGGTTATATCCCGAGTAGGCGTCCATGAAACTGAGTAATTCATGACCTGATGTAGCATCAACTAATTTGTCTATCCTTGGCAGTGGGAAATTGTCTTTCAGGCATGCTTTGTTTAAATCTGTGAAATCTACGCACATTCTCCACTGACCGTTTTTCTTTTGGACGAGGACCACATTAGCTACCCATTGACGATAGCTAATCTCTCTTATTGACCCTATAGTGAGTAACTTTTCTACTTCCTGCTTGATTGCCTGACTTCTCTCGAGATTGAATGACCTTCACTTTTGTATCACTGGTTTTGCATTCGGGTCTACTGCGAGATGATGAGATATTATTAGGGCATCTATCCCGACCATGTCTTCATGACTCCAGGCGAACACATTCTTGTATTCTTTGAGCAGATCAGTGAGGCTTTGTTTGACTTTTCCTTCCAAATTGGCCCCGATCTTGATCTTCTTATCTGGTTCATCTTCTTTCAAGATAATTTCTTCGACCGGTTATTTTTGGATTCCTTCGATTCTTCCCTTGGATCAAATTCGAATGACAGTGACTCTTTGTTCTAACTCGGTTGCATTATAGTGCATACTTGTTCACCATCTTTTTTGTCTTTGTATACTGACATGTTAGCTTCGGGCCATCTCCTAGGATCCCTTGTCCGACCCCTGTTCGGTCAGAAATTTGATCATCAATGCATAAGTAGCTGTTACGGCCTTAGTTTTATTCAAGAATGACCGACCCAACATTGCATTACACGGTCACTTGTCTAAGTCTACTACTACGAAATCGAGTAATACTGTTCTCTGGCAAGGTGCTACTCTAATTTTTACGTGTAGCTTAACCGTCCTGAGGGGCCTAACCTCAACTCCCCCGAATCCTCTGAGTGGGGTATGAAAAGGCTACAGATCCTTTCGGTCCAGCCTGATTTGATCGTAGACAGTTACATTGAGAATGTCTGCCGAACTTCCATTGTCTATTAAAATTCTCCTGACTTCCTTGTGTCCAATTCGGGCACTTATAACCAGGGTGTCATTTGGTCGAATGTCGACCCCATGCGAGTCAGCTTCTGTGAATATTATTGGGTCTCATCTTTCCTTTACTCTATTTGGGTCTGGTTCGACCGAGTTCACGTCAAAGTTCTGTCTTGCCTCCAACGCTTCTCTGATTTCCTATGTTCGCTCTCGGTTACTTCTCCCAGTGGACGGTCCTCCAAAGATCGTTTGTATTACTTCATTGGCCTCAGGGCTGGCCCTTTGATTTTGACCAGAGTTATGATCGACCCTAGTCTCTTTCTTTGTTTCTGACCTCTCATCCCTTTTCAAGATTATATCCTGTAAGTGTCCTTCCCGAATGAGGGTTTCTATATAATCTCTGAGCTGGTAAAACTTGAAAGTCTCATGACCGGTTTCGTTGTGGAATCTGTAATACTTTGTTGTATCTCGCCGAGCAAACTGAGATTGTCAGCGCGACTCTCTTACCTGATTCTTTTCCTCCAGTATGGCCAAGATTTCTTCTTGTTTTTTTCGGAGAGGGGTGTAGTTTGCGTATTTTCCTTGAAATTTCTTCATAGTCTGGTCAGTATTACGCCCGTTTCCCTGTCCTTGCTTTTTTCTTTTGAAAAGTCCTTATTTGTTGATTGGCTTATTTCTTGAACAACCACATTGTTGGGGTTCATGTAAGGGTAGCTTAGGCTCTCAAGACCTCAAAAGGGGAAGCACCAAAGGTAAAATTCTTATGCTTACTTATTTTGAAGAGATAGTTGCACACACTCACATATTCATGCATAACTCTTGATCATATATGTTGAGTGTTTTCTTGTGTGCATTTTAGTTTAAATGATTCTTGTTGACCTATTTGCATCTTGCTATGAAAGTTGTATGTCATCCTAGGCATTAAAATAGGATGCAATTTCATCACTCTTGAACTTATTGTTTTTGTGCATTTGAGTGTTGAAAAAATAGGCCTTGCGCTGGTGGTGCGCTACTCGACCAGCGTACCCCACCAGTGCAACATTCACAGTGGACTGTCGCTAGTGCTGCGCCACTGGGTTACGCTGCTGCACCCGCGTAAAGATGTAAAAAGTAGGTGTGCGCTGGTGGTGCGCTCCTCGACTAGCGCAACCCCACCAGCGCAAACATTCCAGTGGTTTTGCGTTTGTGTTGTGCCACTGACGTGCGCCACTCGACCAGCGCCTATTGAAATTTTTAGGCAGTGCGCTTCTCGACCAGCGCACAATGAAGAAGCTGAAACGTTTTTTCCAAAACAACATCACTTTGTTTGGATCTCATATATATATATATATATATATATATATATCTATATATATATATCATTGTCTTAAGGTCGTGTAAGAGTTCAAAATATCATATATTTTCCTTAGAACACATTTAAAAGGAAAAACACTTCCAAGAACTCATTTTTAATCACTCCAAGCATTCCCATGTGCATCAAATCTTCATCTTGCATCATCTAAGTTCATCTAGAGTGCATCTATGGATAGGGTTGCTTCATCACATCTTGTTTGGTAAGCTCTTCACTATCTTCTTACAAGTTAAGTGTTTTTGCTTACTAAACCATCTCTTTAATTAATTGTATTCTCTTAGAATATTTCTAGATACAAATTAGAGATTGTTGTGATGATATGATTGAGTGTTGTATTATGATAGCTTCATAGGGTTGATTGATTGATCTATGTTTAGCTAAGCTATTTGAACATGTCAATTAGCACTTGATATCTAGGATTGCATTAATTGTCATCTCATTATCCTAGATAAGCATATAGGGTTTCCTAGCCTTGTTTGTTCATTGAATATCATCATATATTCACTTAGGACACTTTATCTCTTCATTGAGAAGTAAGACTTGTGTTGCTTCCGGGAGTAGGTAGCTTAAAGCACAAGCAAGATAAACTAGGTTCACTTATACCGAGATTAGGTAGTGGTGGTGGATTAAACTGAGATTAGGTTGTAATTCCTTGCCATTAGTGTATTCGAGGTTCTAGTGTGGCACACTCATCAGCCTGTGGTTTTTCCCATTTGGAGGGTGTCCACATATATCTCAAGTGTCGTTTATTTTTCCGCATTTTTACATTTGTGATTTTATTGTAACTAGCTAGGGGCATTTTCGTAATCTTGACCTTTAACGAAAATTGGGTAAATTTGGTTAAAATCTATTCAGCCCCCTCTAGATTAATATTAAACACACCATAATATTTGTTTCAATTGGTATCAGAGCAGGTTCCTAGACATACATAGGTGATCCTTGCTTATTTTGGTGTGTGTTGCATTTTGTGTGTTTATGTTGACCATTCATACACTTGCATTCATATCATTCATTCATAAACACAATTATTGGAAACGGTGGCAATGAAGGAGCTTCCAGCACTAGACCTCCACTCCTCACCGGGTTGAATTATACCTCTTGGAAAGGCAAGATGGAGTCGTACATATGCCAAATTCATGACAGGGCATAGATGGCAGTTGAAGATGGCTACACTCCACCCATTATGACTCCTGAAGATGGAGGAGATGATGTACTCAAACCAAAGGCTCAGTGGAATGCACAAGAGTTTGAGGCTTCAAAGTGGAATGTGAAGGTAATGCATGCCATCCTATGTGCTAAGAACTAGTACAAGTTGGTTCAAAATACTAGGATAGCTAAGAAAGCATGTGACATCCTAGAAGTTGCACATGAGGGAACCGAGGTGGTTAAGGAATCGAAGCTTCAAGTTCTCAAAATGAAATTTGAATTGCTTAAGATAGATGAGAATGAGTGCTTCAACGACTTTGAAGTGAGGTTGATGGACATTGTGAACCGAAGTCATCAACTTGGTGATCCTTATTCGGATAGGAAGATCAAGCAGAAGATTATGAGATCTCTACCCGATAGATTTGAGTCTAAGGTGACGGCTTTGGAAGAGAATAGTGGGTATAAGGACATGAAGCCTAGTGAAGTGATTGAGAGGCTTCTAGCTTATGAATCTAGGAAATGTCCTAACCCCACACCATCAAAGAAGCAAAAAGATATTGCTTTGAAAGCCTCCAAAGTTGAGAAGGAGGAAGGTGATGACTCGGATGAAAAGATGGCCTTGCTAATGAGGAAGTTCAAGAAATTATACAAGTCCGAGAAGAAAGGGTTTGGATCCAAGGGTCAAGACTTGAAGAAAAAGGCTCCCTTCAAAAAATTTGAGCCTAGGCAAGAAAAGACCTAGAAGAAAGGAGTCCAATGCTATAAATATGGTGGAATAGGTCACTTTGCCCCGGGATGTGCAAATCACAAGAACAAGAAGAAGGGAAAAATGATGGCTACCACATGGAGTGAAAGTGATAACTCTAATGAAGGAAATGAGTCTTCGGATGATGTAGAACTCATGGCTAACTTCATAGCATTTACATCCTCTCTTAGGAGCAAAGATGCTAGTGAAGAAGAGAATGATAGTCAAGAGGAAGACTACTCAAGTGATGATGGATCTTCATCATAATCCACAAATGGAAGTGTGGATAGGATGGATCTCAAGGACTAAATGGCTAAGTTTGAGAGCTCAAGATTAAAGAACAAGAATGAGATAAAGAGATTAAAAGAAGAAAACCTAAACCTCTCAACTCAAGTTGACCAACTAAATGAAAAGTTGGAAAGATTTAAGAAGAGTGAAGAAAGGTTAAAGAAAGAGCTTGAAGATGCTAGAGAGTTGTTGGCTAAGATGAACTGTAGCACCAAGAAACTTGACCACATGCTAGATGTTGGAAAGAGGCCAAGTGACAAGAAGGGGCTTGGGTTTGAAGATGACAAGATGTCCTCCACTCCAAGCAAGACCATTTTTGTAAGAAGCTTGAACTTCAATGGGTCCTCTCCTCATCAAACTCCTACGATGAAGCTTGATCTAGGAGAGTGTTCAAATAGTGCTCAAGTGAAGGTGGCACTAAGAAGCCCATCTCAAGCTCATCCTACAAGGGCTCCTCAAGTTAACCTCCCTAAACCAAAAGCTCACAAAGGGAAGACACCTATCATGCAAGCTCAACCAAGGAAACAATCAAGTCTTGCTCAACAACAAAGAAGGAGAGCTCCTCAACAACAAGCAAGACAACCATAAAGACATGGGAAGGCTCTAATGTATCCTCAAGGATATGATATAATTCCTAACTTTTTACCTACATATCATTTTTGTGGTATTGATGGTCACATTAGACCAAATTGCTTTAGGTATATCAAATTGTGTAGGATTGAAAGCATGATAGAAAAGAAAAAGGCTAGAGCCATGATGCATGATCCTAGAACACCTAGAGCCATGATGCATGTCACTAGGAAAACTGGAACACCTTTGCATGATCCTAGGACATTTAGAGTCCATATATCATTGACCACTAGGAAGGAAAATACTGCACCTATGTGGATTAGAAAGGATGAACACCTTTGCCATGTTGCACAAATTGCTTTAAAAGCTCATTCTTGTGATTTTTGGTATTTGGATAGTGGGTGTTCTAGGCACATGACTGGAAATAAGAGTTTCTTTGAGACTCTTGTGATGGAGGATGGAGGAAATGTCACCTTTGGTGATGGATCCAAAAAGAAGGTCAAAGGAAAGGGAACCATTTCCATTCCCGGATTACCCTCCTTATCCAATGCTTTGTATGTTGATGGTCTAAAAGCCAATTTGATAAGCATTTCACATCTTAGTGATGATGGACTCTCCGTCTTGTTTAGGAAAAATGATTGTTCTATCCTATTGCCTAATGGACAAACCTTGTTAAAAGGTATGAGGTCTAGTGACAATTGTTATTGTCTTGAGGCTAGAAGTGTGTCTTGTAATGTGTCCAAGGATGAACAAATATAGTTGTGGCATGAAAGACTTGGTTACATGAACTTTAGGGATCTAAGAATCTTAGATAAGTTCAATGTTGTGTGAGGCCTTCCCAAGCTTGGGAAAAAGGTTAATGGTGTTTTCTGGACCTTGCCAATAAGGGAAGCAAACCAAAAGTATGCACAGAAAGGGCAAGTATATTACCACCAAAGAACCTCTAGAGCTTCTCCACATGGATCTTATGGGTCCTATGCAAACTGAGAGTTTAGGTGGAAATAGATACATTTTTGTGTGTAGATGACTTCTCTAGGTACACTTGGACCTATTTCCTTAGAGAAAAATCTAAAACTTTTGACAAGTTTAAAATGCTTTGCTCTAAAATTCAAAATGAAATGAACTCTAAGATTAAAAGCATTAAGAGAATTATGAGTGACCATGGGAAGGAATTTGAGAATGCCCATTTTGAAAACTTTTGCAATAGTCTAGGCATTTCTCATGAGTTTTCGGCTTCTAGGACACCTCAACAAAATGGAGTTGTTGAGAGGAAAAATAGGGTTCTTTAAGAAATGGTCTGTGTGATGTTGCTTAGCAACAATGTCCCTAGAAATCTTTAGGCCGAGGCCGTCAATACGGCTTGCTACATAGGAAATAGAGTATTCCTTAGGCCCTACACTAGGAAAACCTCCTATGAGTTATGGAAAGGTAGGAAGCCAAATGTTAGCTACTTCCACACCTTTGGAAGCAAATGCTACATTTTGAATGACCGTGATCAACTTGGCAAATTTGATGCTAAGAGTGATGAGGGTATCTTCATTGGCTTTGCCTTGAATAATAGAGCCTATAAAGTTTATAATCTAAGAACTAGGACCGTAATGGAATCATGTAATGTTGTCATTGATGATACTAGGCTCAAAACTAATGACCATGATAAGAAGGTAGATTTAGTTGATGACTCCCCTTTAGAGAAGGTTGTTGATGTCTCTAATGTCGAAAAGACTAATCTTGATGATGACATAACACAACCTATTGATAGGCTTCCTCTCTTGAACTCAAAAGAACCTGATTCATGGGTTAGGAAACTCCATGACAAAGAGGACATCATTGGAGAGGTTAGTGAGGGTGTTAGGACTAGGCATCAAATGGCTAATCTAATTAGCTACACATGTTACACCTCTCAAATAGAACCCAAAGAAAATTGATGAAGCCTTAAAAGATGAATTTTGAGTTCTTGCCATGCAAGAAGAGCTTAACCAATTTGAAAGGAATGAGGTTTGGACTCTAGTTCCTAGGCCTAAGAACACCAATGTGATAGGCACCAAGTGGGTATATAGGAACAAATCCGATGAGGATGGCAACATTGTGAGAAACAAGGCTAGGCTTGTAGCACAAGGATACTCTCAAATTGTGGGTATTGACTTTGAGGAGACATTTGCTCCCGTTGTTAGGATTAAGTCCATTAGGCTTCTTTTATCCATTTCTTGTTTGCACAAGTTCAAATTATGTCAAATGGATGTTAAGAGTGCCTTCCTCAATGGCTTCTTGAAAGAGGAAGTGTTTGTTGAGCAACCCAAAGGGTTTGTGGATCCTCACCACCCTAATCATGTCTATCACCTCAACAAAGTTTTATATGGGTTGAAACAAGCACCAAGGGCTTGGTATGAGCGTCTCACCCAATATCTCATAGACAATGGATACACTAGGGGTAGTGTTGACAAGACTTTATTCATCAAGAAAAACAAAGATGAGCTCTTTATAGCTCAAATCTATGTTGATGATATAGTCTTTGGCTCCACCAATGACACCAAAGTCCAACAATTTGTTGATATCATGTCTCATGAATTTGAGATGAGTCTTGTTGGCGAGTTAAGTTACTTTCTAGGTTTACAAATTAAGCAAATGGATGATGGGATTTTCATATCTCAAGCTAAGTATGCCAAAAACCTAGTGAAGAAATTTGGCCTTGAAAGTGCCAAACATTGTGATACACCCATGAGTACCACTTTGAAGCTAAGCAAGGATGCTAGTGGTAAAAGTGTGGACCAAACTTTATATTGTGGCATGATTGGTAGCTTGCTCTATTTGACCGTAAGTATGCCCGATATCTCTTTTAGTGTGGGTGTATATGCTAGGTACCAAGCGGATCCTAAGGAGTCCCATTTCTCTTCTGTTAAGAGAATCATTCGTTATGTGAATGGGACATCCAACTATGGGATCTGGTACTCTTTTGACACTAATGCTAGTCTTGTAGGCTTTAGTGATGCAGATTTGGCAGGAAATTGTGATGATAGGAAAAGTACATCGGGCGGTTGCTTTTTCCTTGTGAACAACCTTGTCTCTTGGTTTTGCAAGAAGCAAAATTCGATTTCCTTGTCCACGGCTGAGGCCGAATACATTACTGCTGGGAGTGGATGCACACAACTCCTTTGGATGAATCAAATGCTAGTCGACTATGGATTCAATCAAGGTAGTCTTACTCTCTTTTCTGATGACATGAGTGCAATTAATATTTCAAAGAATCCGGTTCAACATTCTAGGACTAAGCATATTGACATCCGTTATCATTTCATTAGAGAACTAGTTGAGAGCAAATGCATTGTACTTGAACATGTAGGTACAAATGATCAACTAGCGGATCTATTTACTAAACCATTAGATGCTACTAGATTGAAGACTCTTAGTAGATCTATTGGGATTTGTTTAATGGAGTGATGTGTTGTGGTCTTTGACCCCATATTGGGAACTCAAGCAAGAGAGTTATTGTATACTTGTTGCATGCAATTTTTCTTAAATATGTTTATGCTTCTTTATTGATTGCTTGAGTAGCTTGGTTGCACTTATAGTATATTGTATTTTCTTAAATAAGTGTGAACTTTGCTTTGATTACAATCCATGTCATATTTATGTTCAAACATGCATTTTTGGACTAGGAGATATACATTGGAAGTACATGTTAAATGACCTATACATGATGGTTCTTAAATGACATGCTAATGAAAAATGATAAAGCGTGATTTGTTGATTGCAATTGTTAAATGCAACACATTGTGTGAAACATACTAGTGAGACTAAAATGTTTAATCAATGTCTCTCTTTCTTTATTAGTTGAACATGGCTATTATCATACGGGTATCCTCCCGAAAAAATCAAATAGGGTGCAAAATTGCTCATGCCATGTTTAGCTTTTAAAGTTGGATATAGTGTCTTTAAAACTTGATATCTATAAGAACTCTATATCCTTGCTTTTCTCATGACAAATGGTGAAATTGGTTTGAATTATATTGGAAACTTTGTCATTTGCTTTGCCAAATACCATTGTTTTTGGACTTGAATGCAACATGCCTTGTATCCAAAGCATTTTTTTTATTTACACATTGTCTTTGAAATAAATCTCCTTGTATGCTCTTTTCTTTCTTTGCCTTGAGTGACCCGGTTGGGGACTTCTCCTTTGACTATATCATGACAAAAATAGGGAGTAGTGTTGGCTAAAGGAGAGTAGCATGTGTTGGTTTGAAAATGGAGTTTACATGTAAGGGGAGAGATTACATGTAGGGGGAGTAACCCGTTGAGGGAGAGCATTGCATTCACATACATTGCATGTTGTCATATTCATATTCTTAAATTCAAATGCTTTTGTTTTATATTCACTTGATCATCTCACATGCATTTGGTTTGGAAAGCGTATTTGTGCTTGCCTTGTGTGTAGAATTGATAGTTTTACAAGAGATTGAAGACTTGAAGTTTTTTTTTATGTTTATCTCTTTGTAATGTAGAATATCTTCCCGGTGTTGTTCTGTTTTGCTTTGTGAGGATCAATGTGAGTGGTGGTTTTGTCACGAAATACCCAAAGGGGGAGATTGAAAAGTCCTCATTTGTTGATTGGCTTATTTCGTGAACAACCATATTGTTGGGGTTCATGTAAGGGTAACTTAGGCTCTCAAGACCTCAAGAGGAGAAGCACCAAAGGTAAAATTCCGGTGCTTACTTACTTTGAAGAGATAGTTGCACATACTCACATATTCATGCATAACTCTTGATCATATATGTTGAGTGTTTTCTTGTGTGCATTTTAGTTTAAATGACTCTTGTTGACCTATTTGCATCTTGCTATGAAAGTTGTATGCCATGCTAGGCATTAAAATAGGATACAATTTTATCACTCTTGAACTTATTGTTTTTATGCATTTGAGTGTTGAAAAAATAGGTCTTGCGCTGGTGGTGCGCTACTCGACCAGCGCACCCCACCAACGCAACATTCACAGTGGACTGTCGCTAGTGCTACGCCACTGGATTACGCTGCTGCACCCCCGCAAAGATTCAAAAAGTGGGCGTGCGCTGGTGGTACGCTACTCTACTAGCGTAACCCCACCAGCGCAAACATTCCAGTTGTTTTGCGCTTGTGTTGTGCCACTGACGTGCACCACTCGACCAGCGCCTATTGAAATTTTTAGGCAGTGCGCTGGTGGTGCGCTACTCGACTAGCGCACCTCACCAACGCATAATGAAGAAGCTGGAACGTTTTTTTCTAAAACGATATCACTTTGTTTGGATCTCATATATATATATATATATATATATATATATATATATATATATATATATATATATCTCATTGTCTTAAGGTCGTGCAAGAGTTCAAAATATCATATATTTTCCTTAGAACACATTTAAAAGGAAAAACACTTTCAAGAACTCATTTTTAATCACTCAAAGCATTCCCATATGCATTAAATCTTCATCTTGCATCATCTAAGTTCATCTAGAGTGCATCTATGGATAAGGTTGCTTCATCACATCTTGTTTGGTAAGCTCTTCACTATCTTCTTACAAGTTAAGTGTTTTTGCTTGCTAAACCAACTCTTTAATTAATTGTATTCTCTTATAATATTTCTAGATACAAATTAGAGATTGTAGTGATGACATGATTGAGTGTTGTATTGTGATAGCTTCATAGGATTGATTGATCTATGTTTAGCGAAGCTATTTGAACATGTCATTTAGCACTTGATATCTAGGATTGCATTAATTGTCATCTCATTATCCTAGATAAGCATATAGGGTTTCCTAGCCTTGTTTGTTCATTGAATATCATCATATATTCACTTAGGACATTTTATCTCTTCATTGAGAAGTAAGACTTGTGTTGCTTCCGGGAGTAGGTAGCTTAAAGCACAAGCAAGATGAACTAGGTTCACTTATACCGGGATTAGGTAGTGGTGGTGGATTAAACCGGGATTAGGTTGTAATTCCTTACCATTAGTGGATTCGAGGTTCTAGTGTGGCGCACTCATCAACCCGTGGTTTTTTCCATTTTGAAGGTTTCCACGTATATCTCAAGTGTCGTTTATATTTCCGTATTTTTAAACTTGTGATTTTATTGTAACTAGCTAGGGGCATTTTCGTAATCTTGACCTTTAACGAACATTGGGTAAATTTGGTTAAAATCTATTCACCCCCTCTAGATTAATATTAAACACACTATAATATTTGTTTTATCTTAGCTATTTCCTTTTTGTTTTCCCTTTTGGTTTTGTACCTTGGACTCGGCATCCTTCTGTTCGGGTTTTCCTCCATGCATGTAGCATCCTCCCGTGGCTAACTCTTCTTCTTCGGCCAGTGCATATCCTCCCGTCATGTCAATCATATCTACATATCTGGTTAGACAAGCCCTTCTTAAGTCAAAAGATAGCCGCCCATTCTGTTAATTTTTGGTAAATGCAACAATTATTGCTTCGTCATTTGAGCTGCCGATTTCTGATACCGCCTGGCCGAAAATCCCCAGGTATTTCTTTAACTACTCATCTTTTCTTTGTTTCAATTGAGAAAGGTAAGCTACTGATTTTTTTTCTATGAACGTTGCCCAGAAATTGTCTTGAGAAACTCCTGCTTAATTCAACAAAACTTTCGATACTTGTTGGGGGCAATCTTTCGAACCATCTTGAGCCTGTGTCTCCTAGGGTCTGTGGAAAGTTGAGACATAATAAGGGGTTGATGTGGGCATACTGGGCCATAGCACTTTTATACCGTCTGACATGTTCTTTAGGATCTGTGTCTTTTTTGAACTGTTCCACGTGCGACATCCTAAATCTTTCTAGGAATGGAGTTCGTAGGATTTCCCTAGTGAATGGACTATCCGAATCGTCGCCGGACAAGTCACTGTACCCATAACGTCTAACCAGTGTGTCCATTTGACGCCTATTGTTTTCAACTTCTCGGGCCAGGCTCTGAATTACGATATCTCTATCTCCCACTGGATCTCCATAATGGTTAAACCGTCGAGTGATTGTCATTCCTTTTTTTGGCTATTTGCTTTGCTACCGAGTCTCACGGGTTAATCCTTACAGGCAGATAGTTCCATGATGGCGCTTGCGATAGTGCCGATCACTATCTTCTAATGACGACCGATCCCTGTGTCGGTCATGCTTGGGGTGTCTAGCACGGGCTATCTGATCATGGCTCTGTCTCTGGCGTGGTTGCTCCTCTTCGGGTGTTTCACGTCCAGCCTGATTATTTGGAATAGAGTTCCTTTCGGTTTTCGATGCATCTAGTTCTTGCCCCACTATAACTGAGTGAAGCCTTGTAGGTGGGAGATTAGGAAGTTACGCTTCTTTTGTAACTAGTAGATTAACTCCTTCCTTTGCCGCGTCTGCCACCAGCTGTTGCAGTGCCTCCCGGAAGCATCGTGTTAGGTCTGCGCTGGTTGGAGGGATTTTTTGGATTCCTGCTAGAGATGTTGGTCGGTTCTCGGTGGTTGCGGTGAGATCTCGTATACTACTGCCAATATGGACATTATCCAGAGATTTTTGGATATCCTCAGGACTGTTCCTGCTCCTCGCCATTACTTTTGATCAAATCGGAGGTTCAACCTCTTCTTCTAGCGCCAATTGTTGACGTCAATTTCTGAATGCGTGAGAAAAGTCAACAAGATTGGATTTTAGTTGTGATTTCAAAGAGAAAAAGAAGGAGAAAGTAACTGGACATAAGTTTTACGTGGTAAAACTTCGATGACCAGAGAAACGTCCACGGGTGGTTGAATAAACAACCGAGCCAAAATCCACTATTGAAAATAATTTACAACTCTCGATCTCTTTTTTTTCTCTCTCTGTATTTGTTATATCTTTTTATGACGAGATTATGGGTCTATTTATATGTTCATAGAACCCTAATCCTTTTTGTGCAAGTAATGAAAGATCTTTGTATTTAATTATGATTGGTTACTTATTCGAAGTAGTATGTTTTCTTTCCTATCTCGGAGACTTGTGTAGAGATCGAATGAGACTCTAGTGATATAGTCCAGTTAGGACTTATTTCCTTACAAATGCGTAGTCTTTTTGAAGAAATAAAATTGTTGCCTGATTTGGAACATTTTTCCTGTTTGATATTCTATTCATCTTGGGATTCTTTTTTGACGTGGATATCTTTACGTATTTTAACATGATTCTTGATTTGTGCGAGTTTTTTGCTGGGTTTCTTTATTCGGGTTTCTTCATGTTTGTCCCTAGCAAAACATGATGTTAGCTGATCCCGAATGACGTCATCTGAACCCGAGTAGAATATGACATCAACTAACCCCGAGCAACGTTAACTGATCCCGAGTAGGCTTTGCTTAATACTTACTTTTATATTTACTCGGGTTCCTCTTCTTTGGAAATTTTGCGAGATATTTTCTGAATGCCTATCTGGATGTCCACCTGACAATTTCATCATTTTTCAATGACGTATATGTCTGATAAATTTTACATACGACAAGTAGTTAATTTTAATATTTTTTAGTTAGTTAATTATTTTTAAGTATAGTAGTTAATTTTAATATATTTTGTTAGTAAGTTAATCGATTTAATTTGTAGTAGTGAATTTTAATATATTTGATAGTAAATTATGATTTTTATTTGTAGTAGTGAATTTTAAAATTTTTTTAGTTAGTAAATTAAAGATTTTTAAGTGTAGTAGTTAATTTAAATATATTGTGTTAGTAAATTAAGTATTTTATGTGTAGTAGTTAATTTAGATATTTTTTAGTTAGTAAGTTAATAATTTTTAAGCGTAGTAGTTAATTTAAATATATTTTGTTAGTAAGTTAATCAATTTAAATTCTAGTAGTGAATTTTAATATATTTTGTTAGTAAATTATGATTTTTGTATGTAATAGTGAATTTTAATATTTTCTAGTTAGTAAATTAAAGATTTTTAAGTGTAGTACTTAATCTAAATATATTGTATTAGTAAATTAAGCATTTTATGTGTAGTAGTTAATTTTAATGTGTTTTAGTTAGTAAGTTAATCAATTTAATTTGTAGTAGTGAATTTTAATATATTTTGTAGTAAAATAATCAATTTAATGTGACTATTAATGACTAATGAGTTCATATTTGTATTTCAGGAAATGGATCATAACCAACAGTTTTATTTTTTAGGCGGTTTAACATACTAAACGATGATTTTGATCTTTCCAAACCGACGGAAGTCCAAACGGGACCTTCCGATTCTGCCGCTACATCAACATCATGTCCGAAAAAATTTACATCAAATGTCTTGCAGTGTTTTGACATAGTACAAATGACATTCTCACACGGGATGACCGACCACATAGCTAAATGTAAGTTTTGTCCTAAGGACTATTCTAGTAGTAAGAATGGAACCGGTCATTTGATAAGACATATGCTCAAATGCATGTCTTCACATGGATAGATAGACACTACAACCCAGACACAACTACAATAGCACCCAGAGGGTTTTTTACGACGTGGCACTACGACCTCGAGTACACTAGAGATTGCTTGGCACGATACATTGTACAAACTGATCAACCAATCAATTTTGCAGACAATATTTTTTTAAGGAATCGGTCACATTTGCATTCAACTCCCAATTTGAAACTGTTTCTAGAACTACCACTAGAAACAATTTGATAAGATTGTTCGAAACTCAAAGAGATGACTTGATTGTTGAATTTCAGCATCTAAGTGTCTCTGTTGCATTAACTTTTGATATTTGGAACGTATATTCCAAACATGACTATTTATCTGTCACAAGACACTATTTAGATTCTGAATGGAGGATAACAAAAAAGAATTCTTAGTTTTTAATCCTATGGATTTTGCATATATCGTAGAAAATGTCATTCATTCTGTTTCAAAAATTTATGAAATAACGAATCACATCATTTCTATCACATTAGATAATGCATATGTAAATGCTAGCTCTATTGCATTGTTTGTTGAAAGAAAAATCCGGTAAGATGGAGGTTATTTCTTTCATCAATAGTGTGCATGTAATATTATAAATTTAGTTGTACAGGCTGATTTAAAGCAAGTAAGCAACCAAGTAGATCACATCAGAGATGCCATTTCTTGGATTGACAGTTCTAATCATCGTTTTTAAGAATTCCAAAGACACTGCACATTACACGGTCTACGACCTCGACGGTTCTAAACTGATATGCCGGTAAGTTGGAACTCTACCTACTTAATGCTAGAAAATGTTTGGATTATGATACAACTATTACATATTTTTATAACATGAAATTGACCAAAAATGGTCGTTCTGAAGCATAAGCACTCACCATAGACGATTGGTGTATGGCAAGGGTTTTTGTTCAATTTTTACAGATTTTTTTACAATGCCACTGTAACTCTTTCCGAAGTCTATTACCCCACATCTTCCTAGGTAATCCATTAGCTAGTGGAAATGTCTGAAGTATTAAAGACTTATAGGGAAGATGATAGCTTAGGCACTACAGTTTTTGCCATGGAGACAAAGTTCAAAAAATATTTGGCTAAAATTCCTTTACTTTATGCTTTAAGTGTTATAGTGGATCATAGGGTTAAATTATCTGGTTTAGAATATTTGCTTGGGTTTATTGGTATTAATTTGACAATAGCTTATTCAGAACAGGTTACTGACATTCAAAACAAGGTGTTCAAAGTTTTTTATATTTATAAATGTAGGTTTGGTGGCATTGACACATAACCATCAACAGAACCGGAGACACAGCCGAAGCAGACAAGTTAAAGCATTATGAAATGGCAAAAAAAAAGATAAATCATCGGGCAAAGATCTAGCCAATCTTTTTTACCGAATTGAATAGGTACCTTGAAGCACATTTCGATACATTCTAAGACAATGAAGATTTAGATTTGTTGTTATGGTGGAAGACCTATAGGTATCCGGTCCTGTCACGCCTAACATATGACGTATTGGTTATCCCCTTGTCTATAGTATCTTCAGAACAAACATTCATCACTAGTGGACGCATAGTTGAATAAAAAAGAAGTTGTTTGTCTCCGGAGATGGTGGAGGTATTAACATGCCTTCGAGATTGGGAGCATGCTCAAAAGAGGTTGCAAAACCAAACGATAAATGATGAACTTATTCAAAACTTCATCAATTTATATGTTGATGAGAGTTTTGGTCGTAACCAAATCCAAAACTAGGTTATACTTATATATGTACATTTGTAATACGATTGCAAAATTTTCCCCTTACCAAGTTTTTATCCCACTGGGATTTTCTTGGTAAGGTTTTCAATGAGGCAATCATGTAAATATGTAATACTGAATTCCGAAAGTCAGAAATAAGTAAATAATTCTTCATTTAATATTTTCACAACTTCACCTATTTTTAATTTTCTGTAATATTTTATCTTTATTCATTTTTTGAATTATGTTATTAACAAAAATAATAAATATATCTAAGTATCTATTAGCAACATTTTTTTTATAGATACTAAAAAAATTGGAATGAAAAGTAAACAAATTATTTTTCATAATAATTAAGAGAAACAAATTGCAATGAAAATTGCATAATTGAATTGTTAACAATATATTATGTATTTTAATTAAGTATTTTCCCTAAACCCTAAATCCTAAACCCAAAAATTTATTTCTTGAAATATTTAATGGGAAAAAGTTTGGGTCCGGCTCGTGGGGCCAGTCGTAGGCCGGTATGGCACGGCACACCCTACTCACGTGCCGTTGTGGGCCTATATTTTCCAAAACTAGATGGACCTGGTCCGGCCCGTACAAATGCGCGGGACGGGCTAGGCAAGGTCTGTTTTGGATAGTGGGCCCAACCATGTAGGACCTTTTGGGCCAGACCAATTCGGTTTTACATCACTTGCATTGGGTGTCAGTCGTTGGATTCAATTACTTTGACTTAGTCTAAATCGATCTAAGTAAAAGTAGTTGAATTCAATGACTCACGTTCAATGCACTCATATGAAATCCATGAGTGTGCACTCATGTGGACACCAATAATTATCTGTTAGTCTTTATGTGCCAACATTTTTATTTTTGTTTCGAATTTAAGGGAAGAGGATCGAATCTGAGACCTCAATTAATGTTTGAGAGGTATGGTTACGACCATAATGTCTGCGACAACTTTATACTTGTTAGGGTTATGTTCGATAGCAAGAGTATAATAATTTATTTGACAATTTTTTCTTATTAATAAATTGATTTCTAGTTTAACAAATCTTATAACATTTATAGTTTAATTATTATAATTGTCAAAAGTAAATAATCATAAGGTCAAAAGACTATGAGAAAAGAGGAATTGTTCATACATCTATATATGTATGAGATAGACACAATTCTTTAGTTAGTCTTGAATAATATTCACAACTTAAGATAAAAGGTTGGGTGCCTTTATCTTGTCAAAGTTTTAGATTCTTTTGCTAGCATTTGAGTGGGATCAAATGTGTTATGATGAGTCTAAAATCATCAAAGTGTGGTGTCTTTAGGCAAAATAATCTAGTGCACTTGGTGCATTGAATATGATCACAATGAAATACTTTATCTATAACCGTCAATAGATAAAAGTTTTTCATTTGAAGATAATCGGAGAATCTATCTCAATCATGAGATAAATGATGGACTTATGGTTGCAAGTGTTATCATTTGAGCTATCAATGAGTACGATTATATAGCATAGTCTATCCTCGATAGTTTGGTGGTATTCATTTGTTAATCGATAGAGGATTTCATTTATAGATATGGACATTGTAGCTGCATTTATTAAATGAGAGTAAAATATTATCATATGGATGTTTTGAGGTATTGGATATTAAATCTTAACGTTAAGTTTTCAATAGTGTCTATTGAAACATGGCTTCTGGACAAGTCAAAATATCAAAGTTTAAAATGTGGTCATATGAGTAAATATGGTAACTTGGAGAGCTATAGACGGTCTATGAGTTCTTGGCGATTACCGGTATTCTTCACGAGGATACACTTTCTCCAATAAGGTTGTCTAGGGTATGAATGAGTAACATCAACTTATTCTATATTTATTTAAGAGTTCAATTTTAGTTCTTTAGTGGAATGAACTAAAATTAAATAGATCAGACCTAAGTGGATCATTTGTTGATTGTGATTGAGTTGTGTCTATTAAAGCTTAAATTTAGATAGTCCTCCAAGATCCCTAATCCGCACGAACTTGCATGGATCACTTGATATATTCTACCAGACCAATTTAGGGGTCCATCTAGAATTGTATTAAGGAATGTGAACTTGTTTCTTTTTGTAATAATAAGTCTAGTTCACATGTAGACTTTTTATTAAGGTCCAATGGATTTAATAAAATAAGAAAAATAATATATGACCCATATACATGTGTTGGGCGGCAAGACTATTAAGAATAGCTTAAATTATATTATTTTTATTTTATTATTTAATTAAATGGAAATTAATTAATTTGTTGATTAATTAATTATTTAATTAAAAGTTAAAATATTTTTCCTAATAGGAGATAGTCTCCTAAAATTATACTATTGCTAGTAGTATAATTAATATTAAAGACTATATTTGATAAGTAGATAAATAAAAGGAGTTATTTATCTAATCAAATTAGGAAGTCTTTAATATGGTTACAAATTCACTATTGAGTTGGATTAGGATTCTTGATTAAGAATAGAATTCATTTTAGAAAAAGGATTCTTAACCACCAAGTAAATCCACCTAAGGAAATGATTATTAACTACCAAGTAAATTCTTCTTAGGAAATGATTTGTGATCCTAATCTATAACCGATGAAATTCGGCCAACCCATGTATATATACAAAAGGATAGAATTCCTTTTAGATAAGGATTCTTAACTACCAAATAAATCCACCTAAGGAAAGGATTCTTGCCAAACAAGTATATCCTTCTTAGGAGAGGATTTATGATGCTATATATATATATATGTGTGTGTGTGTGTGTGTGTGTGTGATTTTCGGCCAGCTCTAAGGCAATTGATAGAGAATTTCGGCCAGCCCTATTTTTCTAAGAGAATAATTCGGCCATCATAGGATTTTGAGGAAGAAAAATATGATTTTATTCTAGACAAAATTCGATCAACTCTAAGCAATAGTGTGTGAATTCGGCCAAGAAGAGAAAAAAGGGGAACATTTTTATTTTCGATAGTATACTAGTATCCTTTACATCAAAAGGGTTTTGTTTACAACATTGAATCAAGGTTCACACGAGTTTCAATCAAATTGATTGATAATTCACAAGTGACCGGACGTTCTTGGATTTTTCTCTTAGATTTTTCTCTTGAAGGATATTTGTACCTAACAAAGAAAAGATTTTGTTTGTCTCTATCCTTAGGTATACAATTTAAAGAAAGGGAGCCCACAATCCTAGGTGATTCACGTTCGTGATTGGATTGGAAGATCTTACGGAATCAATTCGGCGCTTGTTCAATCGTCACGAGAAAAAGATACGACACTTTTTATATATATTAATTAATCTACGGTTAATGTTCTCATTGTATAAAAGAGATTTTTTTTTTATTTATACGCAAACCTTAACTTTAATAAATTTTCTCACGCTTCCATTACGCGGGTTTTATTTTTCCGTACCTACATATTTATTCACGTGTCTTTTGTAGCGACTTGCCAAGAAAAAATAAAAGGAATATAATGAACACATTATGGAAAAGAAGTGATGGTTTATAATCAATGATCTTCGATTTCTTAACTTTCTTTCTCTTTATGCTCCTAGTACTTTTCAAGACATGTCTTAGATAAATGAAATTCAATCATATTATTAATTGTTATACGACGGCTTCATAACCTTATAAGTTTCATTGTAATTTGTATGATTTCTTTTGATCTTGTAGATGTTTTTAATTCAACTTTGTTGTAAAGTAGTGATTGAATTAAGATTTTCTTGATTTGTGTCTCTTTAACATTTTACATAAATCTGAATGGAAAAGTATATCAAGTGGATTGACATTATTTTTAGCAATGTTGCATCTGGTGAATGCTAAAATACTGGTAGAAAACAATAAAGTTCGTTAACTAAACAAAACAAAAGAATAATTACTATTTATATCGAATTGCTTTATCACAACTCATGAGCACATGCCACAAAATTTATATATATTTTTTTTCATTTACATGTTCACATCTGTACATACTGTTAGAACATGAGCTAAAAGGAGTTCTCTGTCTTTATGTGTAATGGGCCTGATGTGAGGCCTATGATCCAATGCTGATACCTGTTTTTTATTCTTTGACAATTGTTCTCTTGTGATTAGTCGCTATGTAGGGCAACCTTGTACTTTTAAGACATAAATACAATTGTTTCTCCTCAGTCGTATTTTAAAGCTGAGAATTGTCCGTATATAACTTTCTCTAAAACTTAACTTGGTATCAGAGTTTTAGCAATGGCTAGCGCTGGAGACAAAAATTCTGAAACCGATGCTTCTTCTGAGAGTGTGATTAGGAAGGAAACAAGCTCGAGTGAGAAAAAGGTTAGCAGAGCAACAAAGATGTGTCTTTTAGCTCAACTGTTAAGAAATATGGAAACACCAGAGAGTTGTCTTCTGGCTTACTGGACAGTCAAAAAATGACTAGCCAAGCAGGTAATCCTCTAGGATCCTATTGCTCTGTGAAGTTGAATCATGAAAATTATCTAATATGGAAGAATCTTGTTCTTTCTGTGATTCGTGGAAATAGGATGGAAGGTTACACCAAAGTTTATTATCACTGATCCTGAGCATAAAGCTGATGAAACATTAGAAGAGAATCCAGAATATGAAGACTGTGTTGTTCATGACCAGATTTCGTTGGGATGGTTGTACAACTCGATGAAACCTGATGTTGCCTCTAAAGTTGTAGGAAGTGAGTTCTAAGGATCTCTGGGAGTCGATTAAGACCTTGTTTGACTTGAAAACCAAATCAAATATTGCATATTACAAGAGAGAGTTTCAAAAGCTGTAGAAAGGGGGAATGAAGACGTCTGATTACCTAAAAGCAGCTACGAAATTAGATGATAACCTGGCTTTGGCAGGTAGACCAATGCCTTTGGAGGATTTAGTTTCTTAAGTTCTAGATGGACTTGACTCAATGGAATACAATCCACTGTTTTGTTAAATCAATGAGAGGAATGAAATTAGTTGGATTGATCTACAGGCCAAGCTTCTGAGCTATGAAAAAAGACTAGAACAAATAAATGCAGGACTTTCCTCGGTCAATCTTGGATAAGTCTCTGCAAATTATGCTGGAACCAAGAAAACTGGAGGTCAAACTGGACATAGCAGAAGTTAAGGTTTTTTCCAAGGCCATCAGAGCAAAGGCTCAAGCCCATTCTCAAGTCAGAGCAACATTCAAAATCTTGGCTCTCATTGCAGTAGAGGTGGAAGATACTCAATAGGTAGAGGTGGTAGGAGTAACAACTCTATGCCAATTTGCCAAGTTTGTGGCAGAATTGGACACACTGCAGTCAATTGCTGCTATAGGTATGATGTTGCCTATCAAGGAACCCCTCTTGATCTGAACAAAGGAAGCAACAACAACTACCCCAAGTTCAGAGACCGTGAATGATCCAGTTTGGTCTGCAGATAGTGGAGCTAGTTGCATTGTCACTGATGATGTTGAACATATTGGACAGAGGACAGAGTATAATGGTAGACAAACTCTTATTGTTGGTAATAGTGATAAACTATTTGTTGTGCATATAAGAGATTCTCTTATCCATACTCTCAATAATATAACTCTTATATTAAAAGATATGCTACATGTGCCTGAAATTAAGAAAAAAATAATTAGTATATCTCAGTTCACTGTATATAATAACATAATTGTTGAATTTGATTTTTGTGGTTGTGTTGTTATGGACAAAGCAACAGAGGTAGCCTTGCTGCAAGGGAGACTTAAAGAGGTCTGTACCAACTTGACTTTCCCACCAACAAATATGTTATCTCAACACCAAATAATCCAGCCTACAACAAGTCAAGTTATCAGTCTCAGTTTCCAAATCAGTCTCCAAATTGTAATTCAGCTCAGTTAGCAGAGTCAGCTAGTAGTCAGTCTATGAATTCCCTAAGAGAAATATGGCATATGAGATTAGGTCATCCCTCAAATCGAGTTCTTGATCAAATCCTACAAAGTTGTAATAAAAAAGTTCAAAGTAATAAAAAATCAAAATTCTGTGATACTTGTCAATATGGAAAATCACATTTATTGCCTTTCAAATCTTCAACTTCTCATGCTGCTCATTTTCTTGATCTTATTCATACTGATCTTTGTGGCTTTGCACCAATAATCTCTACTTCTGGTTTCAAATACTACATTCACTTTATTCACTTCAGTAGGTACACTTGGTTTTCCATTCAAGAGTAAATCTGATGCTTACAACGTTTTCATTCATTTCAAAACTCTAGTGGAAAAACAAGTTGAGAGAAAAATTAAATGCATTCAGTCTGATATGAGGGGTGAATATCGAAGTTTCTCTGTCTTTGTTAAACAACAAGGCATTGATTTTAGACACTCTTGTCCTCATACCTTTGTACAAAATGGAAGAGCTGAGAGAAAGCATAGACACATAATTGAGACTGATTTAACACTTTTAGCTCAAGCCCATATGCCATTAAAGTTTTGGTGTGAAGCTTTCCAGACCTCAGTTTTTCTTATAAACTGACTTCCCACTTCAGTCCTAGAAGGACAAACTCCAATTTTTTAGCTATTTCATAAAACACCAGATTATATATCTCTCAAAGCTTTTGGATGTGCTTGTTTTCCTTGTCTTCGATCTCATCAAACTCAGAAATTCCAATTCCATACCACCAAGTGTGTCTTTCTTGGGTATAGTGATGCTCATAAGGGTTATAAATGTGTCAGTTCTACTGGTAGAATTTACATTTCCAAGCATGATATTCTTAATGAAATAGAATTTCTATTCCAAAATGGCTTTCTCAACTCCAAGCAATCAGAGTCATCTTCTGTTATTTCTTATCATCACTGGTTCCCAAATATACCCAATTCTAGAGTCATTTCTACACCAAACAAATCTTATCCAATTCCTTACTCTCAATCAACTGCTACCACCAACTTTTAGATTCACATCGGATTGCTTCTTCTCTGCTGACTCCTCAATGATGCCATCACAAGAGCCAGTAAGGCAGTTGTCTACATCAAGGAGAGTGTTCGCTGAAAAGGGAGAAGATATTGAAAATTTGGAGGTTATAGAAAGGTTTGCTTTAAGGGTATATGATGAACACAGAGATGAAACACTTGTTGATATTGAAACTAATATTGAAACAAATCAAGAGCTGGGCCATCAGATGGTGACAAGAGCTAAACTTGGCATACATAAGCCCAAGAGGTATCCCTCAGAGTACCAAACGTATACTATGAGCAAGAGTAATATGCCTATTGCACCTTTGTCAGTCCAAGAAGCCTTGGATTCAGAATTTTTGCTTACTACAATGAAAGAAGAAATTAATGTATTGAACAGAACAGGACTTGGGTGTTAGTTACATACTCATCATCCTATAACATAGTTGGTAGCAAATGGGTTTACAAGGTGAAGTACAATGTAGATGGGAGCTTTCAGAGATGCAAGGCCAGATTAGTTACAAAAGGTTTTACCCATACACCGAAAATTGATTTTTTAGAAACTTTCAGTCCAGTTATTAAAGCAATTACAGTCGGAGTAATATTTACTATTGTTGTTTCTAGAAATTAGGTAGTGATAGAACTGACATCAATAATGCCTTTCTAAATGGAAATCTAGAAGAAACAGTTTACATGCAACAACTAGATGGATTTGTAGATAGCTCTAAACCCAATTTTGTTTGCAAACTTCAAAAGGCTTTGTATAGCTTGAAACAGGCACCTCGAGCAAGGTATGAAAAGTTAAAAAAGACACTTGCCACCTGGGATTTCAAGAATTAAAAGTGTGATACCTCATTGTTCTTATATAAAGATAAGGATCAAGAAATTATAGTCTTCAATTATGTCGATGGCATGTTAGTGACAGAATTAATCCTAGTTCTCTTCAAAATTTAAGTAATCCTAGTTCTCTTCAAAATTTTGCTAAGCAGTTGCATAGCCTATTTGCTCTAAAAGACATGGGAAATCTGAACCATTTTTTATGTATAGAGGTTAAAAGAGATGCGACATGCATGTATCTCACACAAACTAGGTATTTTGAAGATCTACTCAAGAAGACATATATGGAAAACACTAGACCTTGTCCAACATCGGCTGTAATTGGTAAACCAACGACAAATTATGATGGTGAACCGTTGAAAAATCCCACCTTTTACAAAAATATCATTGGAGGTTTACAGTCTTGACCAATACCAGGCCAGACTTATCCTTCATTATTAACAAGCTAAGTCAGTTCTTACAAAATCCTACCACTGTTCACTGGCAAGGAGCTAAAAGAGTATTAAGGTACCTTTAAGGCAAAAGAGACATGGGGTTACACATAAAGCCCTGTAAAAATCTAACTCTGTAAGGGTTCTCAGTTGCAGATTGGGTGTGTAGTTTGGATGGGCACAAGAGACATGGGGTTACACATAAAGCCCTATAAAAGTCTAACTCTGCAAGGGTTCTCAGATGCAGATTGGGTATGTAGTCTGGATGACAGGAGATCTACTACTGGATATTGTGTGTGTTTTGGTGACACTCTTATATCATGGTCTTCCAAGAAACAAAATGTTGTGTCCAGTTCTAGTGCTGAATCAGAGTATATAGCTTTGGCTCTAGTGTCATATGAGCTAGTCTGGATTGAATCCTTACTGAAAGAACTTTCTTTCTGCTGCTTCTCAATTCCTATAACATGGTGTGATAATATGAGTGCAAGTGCTTTAGCTTTAAACCCAGTATACCATGCTAGAACAAAGCACATTGAAGTTGATATTCATTTTGTAAGAGACAAAGTTCTGGCCAAGCAGTTGGAAGTGAGTTATGTTCCTTCTCATGATCAAATAGCAGATTGTCTTACCAAACCACTATCACACTCCCATTTTCGGTGCTTTAGAGACAACATTGGAGTAGTTCAGAGACCTTTACCACCCACAAGTTTGATAGGGAATGTTAGAACATGAACTAAAAGGAGTTCTCTATCTTTATGTGTAATGGGCTTGATGTGAGGCCTATGATCCAATGCTGATACCTATTTTTTATTTTTTGACGCTTGTTCTCTTGTGATTAGTTGTTATGTAGGGCAACCTTGTACTTTTAAGACATAAATACAATTGTTTCTCCTCAGCCGTATTTTAAAGCCGAGAATTGTCCAGTCATAACTTTCTCTAAAACTTAACTCATACATGTATAGAATATTTTTTAATGCTCCTTTATAAGAATGCATTATATTTATGGTTTATGTTACAAGTCTTTGAAATTCATAATTAAATAAAATTCCGAATTTATGTAATATTTCAAAAAAGAAGAAGAAGCAATTTCTTTCTTAAAAAAAAGGAAGAAGAAGCAATTCATAATTAAATAAACTAATAAAGATAAACTTTATATATACTTCCATAGTTTCAGACTTCCATATTTGTGTATAGTTGTATTATTATTACTAGTCTAAATATTTACATAAGCTTTCATAACATAATAATAAGATGAGTGGCAAGACCATATGGAGCGGAGAGATTCTTTATGGGTGTTGTCCGGTTCACTAATATCATGCCCGAAGAGTGAGAGATTGGTCCAACGTTACGTGGTCCATTAATATCTCATCATGTGTTCGTGAATTAATTCATGTCATGGATCATCCAATCTATTAATGTCATGCTATGTAGCCTTACCAATTGACAACACCTTATGTCATCTAGTCCGTTGATATCATGTCATTATGTGAATGACCAATAGCAGTAGGTATCATTATGTCTGATTGATATCATATCATGTGACATGAGTGACCGAAAGCACAGTAAATCCCCAATTGGCATAGACGTCATTTGCTCTATTAATATCATGTCATGTGGTCTGAGTGACCAGTCATGTCAGGTATCATTTTGTTCATTAATATCATGACACGTGGAATGAATGACCGAAAGTAAGGATGTCATTCGGGCTGCTAATGTAATGTCGCGTCATTTGTTCTATTAATATCATGCGAGAGACCAATCATTTTGGATATCATTTCATCCATTAATAACATGACACGTGAAACGAGTGACCAAAGTATCAGACGTCATTCAGTCCACTAATATTACACCATGTGACATGATTGACCAATCACGTGAAACATTTTACAAGATTTATATATATATATATATATATATATAGAGAGAGAGAGAGAGAGCTGACTCAGTTATTATCTCTCAGACTCTCAGTGTTATCGGTAATGGCTGTGTAAGCTAAGTCTTAGGTTTTCAGTTTTCACCCAAAATCCAAGTAAGTATTTATTTTCTTCACATTTCTCTTACTCTTATAGTCTTCTTTGAATGTCCATATTTGCTTGTTGATAGGTGATAATACTTTATTTTGTATAGCTAATATATGATACTTTTTCTTTTTTCATAATTGGGGAAGAAAGCATGACTCGAACCCATGACCTCTTAGATCTAGGTGTGAGGGGATAATCAGGGAAAATGGTATGACTCGAACCTACAACCTTTTAGATCTAGGTGTGAGGGGTTTACTGATGACTCCAACCCATAACCTTTTAGATCTAGGTGTGAGGAGTTAACCGCTTAATCAACGTCATCTTGTTTCCGTGTTTCCGTGTTTCCGTGTTATGATCATGATTTATGGACATATGTGATTAGACTTCACCATTAAGATTCAAAAAACTTAAATCAAAGCCACTCCTTTCTATTGAGATTTACTCAATTAGCTACTTAGTTCATATTTTCACATTATCATGATTGATGCTCTCTCCGGTTGGCTTAAAGATCATATATAATCCATTTTCATCCAAACATTTTTACCAAATCCATCACATATCATGCCCCAGATTAAATTTACCTGCAGATATTCCAATCAAATCCTAGGAAAATATAGTTTTTGTTTATGTAAATCAAATATAATTTGTTCAAATGAGGGTGATGGAAATTAAGATCTCCATTGGATTGGTTGGTGTTGTTTATTTTGGTCCTTATAGACACCTGATACGATGGTCACTAGTGTATTCTAGATTCAAGCTTGATTGTCTTGCAATGGCCAGATTTGATGCCAGTTTCTTTACTCTAATCTATATAGTAAAACGTGCTTTAAGGTCTTTTCCCCCCTCTAATTTTTCTGTTTCTGCTACTCTTTATGTAGGATTGCTGCTGGAGATTGTTGGAAGAACTCAATTCATGCACGACCAAGTTTATGTTCTTGAGTTGCAGATTGGATTGTTTTAAGAACTTTTATTTATTTTAAGTCTGTAAAAATGGCTGCTGCTGATGCCTCATTCAATGCTCGTGATCATGGAACCGCTCTGGCTGAGAAAAACAGAGTGCAATGCAACTATTGTGGTAAGGTAATGAGTGGCTTCTACCGTCTCAAATACCACTTAGGAGGTATGCGCGGAGATGTGACATCATGTGAAAAAGTTCCTGAAAACGTCAAGGAATATTTTAGGAACATATTTCTTGGGGAGCTTCATCACCCAGATCGTCCCCGGAAAAGTAATGTTTGCTCCAATTCGAATGGAGTCAAGCGCATTAAGCGTGAAGCCACTCAAAATGCTACTTGTGAGAGTGGAGGCCATGAAGATGTTGAATCTGAATTTGAAGGCTCCACACAACATGTCTCACTTCCAAGCAGAAGAATAGGTTCATTGACAGAGTCCGATACTGAGAAGACAAATGGTTCATTATCATGGCAAACTCAAAAATGCATCGGTAGATTTTTCATTGAAAATGGTATTGATTTCAGTGTTGCCAACTCTCCAAGTTTTAGGGATATGATAAATGCTATTCTTTGTCATATTCGAGGAAAATATGAAATCCCCAGTCGTGACGAGTTAAAAGGATTGATCCTTCAAGAACAAGTGAAGGAAATGCGAGAACATGTGGAGAGGATAAGACATTCATGGGCAAGTACCGGATGCAGTATTTTGTTGGATGGATGGACCGATCAAAATGGTCGAAACTTGGTCAATTTTATCGTGGATTGTCCTCAGGGACCAATTTACCTCCGCTCCTCTGATGTTACAGCTGCCATTGATGATGTTGATGCCCTGCAGTTGTTACTAGATGGAGTTATTGAAGAGGTTGGGATTCATAATGTAGTTCAAATCATTACAAGTTCTACAAGAGGCTGGATGGGACACGTAGGGAAGCAGTTTATGGAGAGACAGAGGACAGTGTTTTGGACTGTGAGTGCATCCCATTGCATTGAACTCATGCTTGAGAAGATCAGTACGATGGATTCTGTTAGCCGAGTATTAGATAAGGCTAGGACTATTACAAGGTTCATTCATGGTGATGCAGCAGTATTGCAACTATTTAGAGATTATTCTGGCAGCCGTGAACTTATTAAGCCCTCCAAGGTACGTTTGGCTATGCCTTTTATGACTCTAGAGAATATTGTGCTAGAAAAGGAAAACCTGAAAGCAATGTTTGCTTCATCGGCCTCAAACTGGGCTTCGTCAACAAAGGGGAATAGGGTAGCTAATCTAGTGAAGGATCACTCTTTCTGGAATGGAGCCACGATGGTTGTGAAGGCAGCTATACCGCTTGTGAATGTTGTGTGCCTGATCAACAGAGCTGACAAACCACAAGTCGGTTACATATACGAAACCATGGATCAGGTAAAAGAGACCATTGGAAAGGAATTTAATAAAAAGAAAGCCTTGTATATGCCCATTTGGAATGTTATTGATGAGATTTGGAACACACATCTCCACAGCCCTCTCCATGCTGCTGCATACTACTTGAATCCAAGTCTGTTTTATTCAAGTGATTTCAATTGTGATGAAGAGGTATCCTCAGACCTTTTATGCTGTATTTGCATGGTACAAGATGAGCACACTCAGGCTTTGATAAATCTTCAGCTGGATAAGTATATAAATGCTAAGGATGACTTTCATGAGGGGAGCAACATGAACGAACGAAACAAATATCTTCCCGGTAAGGAAATTTTATTTGGTAACTTTTTGATTGCTTTCTGTTTGATCATTTTAACACTAGTGACAAACATATATCCTTAACTAAATATGCTCCTTGCAGCCGAGTGGTGGTGGTGTTATGGAAACCAATGTCCTGAGCTGCAGAAATTCGCCATTAAAATTTTGAGCCAAACATGTGATGGTGCTTCCAAGTATGATTTGAAGAGGAGTTTGTCTGAGAAACTCACCAATGGAAGAAATCATATGGAGCAACAACCATGGAGTGATTTGGCCTTTCTGCACTATAATTTGCAACTGCAGAACTCTCAGCTAGCAGTTTGGGGTGGCATTGAGGCTGACGAGATTGATCCGATTGATGCTTGGATGTACGATGAAGAACCAGACTTGGATTCAAGTAGGTAGGATAATACAACTAATGCGGAAGCAAGGACAGCATAAAGTTGTATATGTGAAGGTAAAAGCATTGAAGTTGTGTGTGATGTTCAAAATGTGAAGGTGATGATGTATAATGGCATTGTAGTCTGTATGTACTTATAATTCTAAGGGTGTTCAGTTGGGTGTTAGGGCACTAGTTTGAATGTTTTTCAGCTTTTGTGAAGTTAAAAGCAATATGAAGTTATTTTCTTATGTCCATTTAAGTTGAATTTGCAATATGTGTTTTCTCAAGACTTTTGATATGATGTTGAGAATGTGAAGGTGATGATGTATAATAGCATTGAATTCTGCATTTACTTATAGTTTTAAGGGTGCTCAGTTGGGTGTTAGGTCACTAGTTTGAATGTTATCAGCTTTTGCGAATTTAAAAGCAATATCATGTTATTTTCTTAATGAAGGCCGTCCAGATCATATACGTATTACCTATGATATATTCAGCTATGACATGGTTAAACTTTAACTCATGTATATTTCTATTCTATAGCATCAAAACAACATTTACAAAATAAAAGTTGGGGTGATTCAATGGTAAGTCTCTTACACTCACAAAAGTTGAGGTCGTTCAGTGGTAAATCTTTTACACCCACACGTTGAGGGGTGGTTAAAGTTGAGATGGTTCGGCGGCCATAAAGTTCTCAAACCCACACATTATAAGGTGATTAAAGTTGAGATGATTCGGTGGTAAATATCTCGGTCATCTAGTATCAGGGGATCAAATCTCCTAAAGTTAGAGAGCAACAACCACCTTACTAGCCAAGCCAAGGTGAACAACTTCCAGGCTGATCCGAACTCAAATGGCATGTCCACTTCTATGAAAATTAAAATTTAAGAAAATTTCATTAAAACTACAAGTTTATTTTTAATAAAATTGTCAATTTCAACTTTCAAATAAAAAAGAAAAAGAAAAAAAAAGTATATATATATATATTTAAATAAAACTATGAGTATAAACAAAGGAGTTCATTTGAAAGTTTTACCCTGGACACGTAAATTCATTTTAGATTTTCACTCTGGACACAAAAAAAGTCTGGACCAGCCTTCCTTACACAACTGAAATCCTTCAACACTTTAAACAGTGAGTGCTACTTGCATTACTCAATTAAACTATCTCAGGCAATTAGAAGAAAGTAGAAAGCAACTGAGAAAGTATTTTACATCAAGGAGCATCTCCCAATGCATTTCTAGTAATTTCTAAAAAATGTGGTAATTAACGACTAAAGTTTCGTTTGTGATTAGAAACGAGATTCTAATTTCTAATGTTCTAACGGTTACTTTTGATTTTTTCTCAATTTTTAAGGTCTTAACATTTTCCAACTAAATTTTCCTACCTAGTTATTTCTTTTCTAGCCTTTTCAATTAGTTTTTTATTATTTAATTTTTTCACTAAAATTTCTTATATGTTTTATTTGTTACCTAATTTTCTTAATCAAACTTTTGAAAACATTAATGTCTTTGAGCATTATGAAGCTATCTTATGATAAGTTGCTATTATTTAAGTTTTTTGATATTTGTTTTCTTTTTGCTATCATTTTTGTAGAGTAACGATAGACGTCACAATTTTTTTTTTCCAAATTATGTCCCAAGTGATATGGCACGTGAGGTGTCAACATCTTATAAATCATGAGATTATGAGTTGACTAATGTGATATTGATATCTTACGTGCCACGTCATTTGGGACAGAATTTGAGAGAAAAAAAATTGGAACGTCTAGCATTACTCTTTTTTTTTTAATATGTTTATGTTATTGTAAGTTCCATTTGGAAGTTTTATTGATAAATGAAAAATTATTAAAAAAATTATTATTAATAAATATTCAATATTTTCAATATTAGTAATAAATGTTCTATATTATTCTTATTTTAAAGATCTAGATGAGACATTTCCATTGGTATAATTTTTATATAATAAAATTTATAAATTAAAACTTATTATATATTAATTGAATTTAATTAAAAAGTAAAATTGATATAATTATATAAATGTAATATGAAATGTTAAAAGTGATTATTAGAGTTTTATATTTGGTACACTGAAAAAAATGATGGAAGGATTTGATCATCTAAAATAAAGTATGGTGGGAGATGTTCTAAAGATGTAGTATAAAGTTTAAGAGCATAATTGGAGAGCTGCACACTGGTAAGAAGAATTTTTAAGGAAGAAAATAGGAGAAGAAGAACAGAGGTTTGGAGAGTGTTTTCATTATTAATTCGATGATTTTATTCGATGCAATAGTGTAACCTTAAATAGGCCACAAACGTTACAAAGATATTCCAAGATAATAGGGATTCCAACTAGTGGAAACCGAATACCTGGAGAGCTTTCAGCAACTTCCTAATCTTAACAGCTAATTTATTATTTGACTATTTCAATTGCAAAGAAACAAATAAATTGAATACAATGAAATATCTCCACCTCTACTTGTGCACTTCTAGACTGATCCAAAGCAATACATGCAAGTCATGCAGTAGCAACTTGGAACTTGGTTCGTATCAATCCATCCCCCTAAGAAGGTATTTGTCCTCAAGACCGAATTTTGGATAAGTTCTGGAGAAACGCCATAAGTTTTCCCATGTCACATCCTCATGGGGAAGCTCCCTTCCACTGGACCAACACTTCCATCTTCGGACAATACTTCCCCTTTTAAACCACCATGCGGTCCAAAATGAACTCAGGTTCAGGCAACACAGTTCGTCGACTGAGACAGGAGGAAGTGTGACTATGGTGGACTCAACAACAAGTCCCTATTTCTTTTTAAGCAAACTAACGTGAAAAACATTGTGTATTTGCGTCTCAGCTGGAAGGTCCAATATCTAAGCCACTGACCCAATTCGAGCAAGGATTTTGAAAGGTCCAAAGAAACGCGGTGCTAATTTCAACTAACTTTGGAAAGCCACCGACTTTTGACGGTAAGGCTGCAATCTCAAGAATACGTAATCACCTACCTCAAAGGTAACCTCTCTATGGTGCTGGTCGTCTTGCGTCTTCATATGCTCCTGTGCAACCATCAAATTCCGCCGCAGCTCTCGAAGAATTTCTTCTCTTGTACACAACAATTCATCTACTGCTTGCACCTTTGTAGTTCCTAGAATGTATGACAACATTGAAGAAGGAGGGACCCCATAAACAGCTTCGAAAGGAGACATCTTGGTAGAGGAATGAATGGTCGTGTTGTACCCATATTCTACCTAAGAGAGTCATTCCATCCATTTCTTAGGTCGGTCATATGTGAAGCATCGTAAATATTGCTCAAGGGTGCGATTCCCTACCTTGGTTTGCCCATCGATTTACTGGTGATAACTAAATCTGAAACATAATGTATTGCCATGCAATTTGAACAGATTTCTCCAAAAATTACTAATGAAGATTTTGTCTCGATCATTGACGATTGAGAGAGGCATACCATGCAATTGTACCACATTAGAGATAAAACTTTTGGCTACTGATATAGCTGTGTAAGGTGCTTAAGTGGCATAAAATGTGCGTACTTTGATAGACGATCAACGACAACCATAATCACATCATGGTTCTGTGATGTCGACAATCCTTCAACAAAGTCCATGGATATTTCAGTCCAAATTCGTTACAGAATTGGCAGGGGTTGAAGCAATCCGACCGGATGAAGAGTCTCATGTTTACATCGTTGCCACACGTCATAATTTCGAATAAACTCCTTAACTGTGGTACGGATTCTAGGCCAAATAACGCTGGAGGAAATTTGATTAAGGGTCTTCTAATACTCGAAATGGCCACCAGCTGGAGATGAATGGGCATCGCTTAAGGCTGTTGGCAACAGTGACGAGGTAGGACTCAAGTGAATCTTCCCATTTTACATCCAAACTCTATCCTTTTGAACAAAATTTAAAGAAGGTTTAGTAGACAAAGTGGCTTAGTAAGGATGATTAATACCTTCTGTTGCAGCTTCTCCAACCAATCCGTAACTGGCAATGATAAGGCTTAAAGTTGGAAAGCGGCAACGCAAAAGAGAGTGTCGGCCCCTTGGTTTTCTTTACCTTTCCTGTACTTAATGGAGTAGTCAAATCCCATTATATTTGGTAACCATCTAGCTTGCGTAGGTGTGGTGATCCGTTGTTCTAAGAGATGATTTAGACTTCGATGGTCAGTTTTGATCACAAAAGGCTTGCCCAAAAGATAGTCGCCATTTTCGCATAGCCTTTACTACCGCAAACATCTTCTTGTCGTAAGTTGACAACAACCTCGTGTTTCCTTTCAACGATTCATTATAATAAGCTATAGGTTGGTTATGCTGAGATAAAATGGTACCTAAACCATCCCCACATGCGTCACACTCCACCACAAATGGTTGTGCAAAATCAGGTAGCCGTAAAACTGGTGGTGAGACAAGTGCGGCTTTCAATTTGTCAAAGGCAGATTGAGCCTCCACCGTCCAGCTAAAATCTTCTTTAGTTAACAGCCTTGTCAATGGGCCTGCTATTATGCTAAAATTTCTCACAAATTTGTGGTAATACCCAGCTAATCCAAGGAAACCGCGGACTCCTTTTACCACTGTTGGTACCGACTAGTTCTGAACTGATTGTATCTTTACGGGATCTACGACCACTCCTTCAAAGGAAATCAGGTGTCCTAAATAGCTCACTTGCACCACCGCAAACTGGCATTTGGATTGCTTAACATACAATCGTTGGTTAGACAGAATTTGAAGGACTTGTCTCAGGTGCTGTAGATGCTCATTCCATGACCTGTTATATACCTAAATATCATAAAAAAAAAACAAAATGAACCTTCATAGATGTGGCCTGAAAATGTCATTCTTGAGACTCTGAAAGAAGGCAGAGGTGTTCGTCAATCTGAATGGCATTACCAGGAATTCATAGTGTTTGTCATGTGTGCGAAAAACAATTTTAGGTATGTCCTCTGGCTGAAATCTGATCTGGTGATACCCTGAATGCAAATCCAATTTTCAATTTTTTTTTGCCCCATGCAATTCATCAAGCAGCTCGTTAATGATTGGTATCGGAAATGTGTCTTTTACCATGATCTCATTAAGTGCCCGGTAATCAACATAAAAACGCCAAGACCCATCTCACTTGTTGATTAAAAAAAACTGGTGACAAAAATAGACTGTGGCTTGGGCGAATAATTCCGGATTGGAGAAATTCTTTGACTAGTTTTTCAATCTCATTTTTTTGATAATGTGGGTACCTGTATGGTCTCGCGTTTACTGGTGATTTGGTATTAGAGGAATCCGATGGTCGTGACAATGTGTGGAAGGCAATTCGGTGGGTTCCTCAAACACATGTGCAAATTCCGTCAACAAGTCACAGAGATCATGTGGTAATTCGGTGGCTTGAATTGGTAAGACATCCGTTTTACATGTGAAAAACCATACCTGACAAATGCATCAATTCCTTGTCACTAATGGGAGTGAGCTCGGATCGGTTTATTCCTCGTCATACATGAGTCTGGCCGGCTTGTGTGAAGGATATACTGAGCCTTTTGTAATCTATCTCAATCGGACGCAACGTCTTCAACCATTATACCTCTAAAACTGTTTGACAAGATGCTATAGGTAGGACGTAAAAATCAGCTCGGATTGTTAACCCTTGAATGGTGAGGGAGAGTCCCATACAACTTCTTGTGCACTCGATTATCTCTTTATTACCAACAGTTACCTGAAATACTTTGCCACAGACCATTGGTAGTCCCAATTTGGTAACAAACTGGTCAATAAAATTGTGGGTGCTCCCCTCATCTATAAGCACTGTCAATTCTCGATTTCCCACATTTTTGATCACCCGAAAAGTTTACAGATGTGTTGTTCCTGCCAAGGCATGGAATGAAATTTCTGGATTTGTATCGTCGGAGGGCTCAATTTCCATGTCGACTTCTTCAATTTCATCACCTGGCAGCTCCTCTTCCATCATGAACAGTTGTGGTCATGAACAACGACGTCCCTGCATGTATTTACCATCTCAATAAAAACAAAGGCCTTTTTCTCGTCTCTCTCTAGCTTTCTATCCCATGAGACGTCGAACTTGCCCTAATTTTTTTTTCAACAAATAGACTTGGTCGCTGAGAAGGAGAGGATCCAATAATTCTGACCATGGACCTCTGTTGAGTTCTGGCTTGGTGCATGATTGTTGTTGGTTGAAAAGTTCCTAGTTTCTGTTGGTATTGATTTCGTTCCTCAATGTGATGTGCCACGTTGATGGTTTCATATAACGTTTTCGGTTGCTTAAGAAGTACATCTAATCTAATTGCATCCTTCAACCCTGCAATTAAACAATCAACCAAAAAAAAAATTGGTAGATCATCTACTTTATGAGATAATTTTTCGAATGTCTCTTGGTACGTATTAACTGTCTTCATTTGTTTGAATCGTGACAAAGCCTCTAACAGATCGTCAAATCCGTTGGACCAAAACAATGGAGAACAGCTTTGGTAAATTTATCCCATCATAAGGGTCCCCTATTTTTCGTGTTTCGTGTACCAACGATACCATTGGAGCACGACCCCTTCCAGGTGAAAAGAAGCCAACTACATTTGTTGTGGAGAGTTGATATTCTTAAACTCGAAGTACGGTTCTGCTTTAAAGATCCAACCTATGGGATCCTCATCTCCATAGGTCGAAAAATTCAATTCAGGTAAGTGTGATTCTGGTCTAAAAGGGAAGTGGTTGTTGTGGGGGGTGGTCGTTGTTGATGTTGAAGGCCCGTTGTGGAAGTTTCTCTGTTGTGGGACATTTCTCTAGTCGTAAACGGATTGTGTGGTCCGTAAAGCCTTTATCTCGGCCATGAAACCTTGTAAGGCTTCACTGACACGACTGAAATTGTGATTTAATTCATCGAAGTTGGTATCGTGGCGGGTAAGGGCTTCATTGGCCTCGTTACAAAATTCCACATTTGTTTTACCACGTGTATCCATGAACCGGAATGACTCTGATACCACTTACTAAGAAGAATTTTTGAGGTAGAAAATAGGAGAAGAAGAATAGAGGTTTGGAGAGTGTTTTCGTTATTAATTCGATGATTTTATTCGATGCAATAGTGTAACCTTAAATAGGCCACCAACGTTACAAAGATATTCCAAGATAATAGGGATTCCAACTAGTGGAAACCGAATACCTAGAGAGCTTTCAGCAACTCCCTAATCTTAACAGCTAATTTATTATTTGACTATTTCAATTGCAAAGAAACAAATAAATTAAATACAATGAAATATCTCCACCTCTGCGTGTGCACTTCCAGACTGATCTAAAGCAACACATGCAGGTCATGCAGTAGCAACTTGGAACTTGGTTCGTGTCACACCCGGCCCGAGTGTTGTTGCAAAGCAAGGACGACACATGAGGAACCCGGCAGCAAGATATTGTAATAGACCCTCCCTCAAAAAATTTAATATAATATCTTGTGAGGATAGTGTTCCAATTATTAGATATTAAACCGATAAGAAATAATACTTGATCTTAGCTAAAAGGGTCGAAAATGGTATGCTTTTTACCCTTTCTCTACCTTTGTTTTATACTAAAAATGCACCCGGTTGCTCTCTTTAGTATACGGTCAACGTGGAACAATTATTTTATAGTTTTATTTATTTTCTATGTACAACTATTTTATAATTAATACTCCTTCCCAATGTTTAAAGTCGTCTAATAGGGGAATTTGCTGTTATATTTCATGTACTTCCTTGCTTATACTTTACAAGATAATGAGCTTGAAAGAAGCAAGTTTTCTTTCACGAACGTATAGACCTTTTAGTTGGGATATATTTGTTGGAATAAGAATTTAAAACTTAGAAGTGTAGTATGATTCATCCTTTAATCATGAAATCTGAAATTTAATTATTTCATCCTCTAATAAGATAAAAGTTACAGCTAAACTTTTATTTAGGGAGGATTCGAACCCACAACTATTAGGTTGTGAAGCCGGAATCCTTTTGTGTTTATGATTGGTTCTCTATCCTATTTAGAAGTGTTTTATTGTTTTATTTAGGAAATGTTTCCTACTAGTTTTAGACTAGATTTTATTATAAATACTCCTGTAATTCTTGTGTGTTGAGTGTGCTGCAAAGAGAGGAGTGAAAAGAATATTGAGAGCCGTAAGGAGAAAGATATTGTCTCACTATTGTAAACACAGTTTTCGTAGTGAAAATTGAATGCAGGTGCGCACCGTGGATGTAGGCTTATGCTGAACCATATAAAATCTCATGTCTCTTATTTTTCTTTTGCTTGTGTGTTTTGATTGTGCATATTCCCTAAGCCAATACATACTCCACTTGGCTTAGGGTGTACTAGGGTAGGATGTAGAGTTGAGGATTTTATAGTATAAAGTTCCAAGAGTCCAAAACATCAGCCACACGACTGACGCATCGCCGGAGTAGCCATCGCCAGAGTAGAAGCAACCAGAGAAGCCACTGCCGGCCACGAAAAGTGACTTGTCACCTCTCATTCCACTAGAATCAGAATGAGCCAATCTACAAGTTTCCCTTCATGATCATCGTCAAAAGATCACCGAAAAGTGGTCAAATTGGTCGATGAAGGTTGAAGAGGAGTGGTTTCGCTGCCCAGTTACCGCCGAAGAGTTGAACGACACCACCACCACCACCACCAAAAGAAACAGAAAGAGACGATCTTCAAGATTTTCTTATAGGTCATCATCAAACGAGCACTGAAAACTTCTCAAATAGATCGTTGAACTGTTGAAGAACTGAATGGTTATCGTCAAATCTACGTCGATCCGTCGCGAATCTAATAAAACTGAAACAACCAGCAGACTCAACGTGGTGAAATCTTCCAAATTGTTTTAGGATTGCTTTCCATTCGTTGTTTGAGTGAGAGTAATATGGTCCGAGGAGGATACATACAAGATAGAGAAATTCAATGGTACGAATTTCAGCTTTAGAAAGATGCGGATGAAGGACTATCTGTACCATAAGGACTTGTATCTGCCGATAGTAGAGAAGCCGAATGACGTGTCTAATGAAGAATGGGTGGTCCAACATAAGCAAAAAGACATGACCGATGCACAATGGATGTTTTGGATCGTAAAGTGTTGGGAGCAAGTCGACTCAATTTGTCGAAATCAGTCGCCATCAACATCAAGGGCCAAGAGACAGTGACAGATCTCTTGAAGGTTCTATCGAATTTATATGAGCAACCTTCTACATCAATAAAAATCTATCTGATAAAGAAGCTAGTGAATCTGAAGATGTCAGAAAATCAGAGTTTTAAGGGGCATCTGAATGTGTTCAACGAGGTAACAGATGTGTTGAATTTGGTTTCCGTTGTATTCGATGATAAGGTGTTAGAGGGCATAGTTCTCGGCTAGATGCTAGAGAGTTAGAGTACGATGTGTCAATCAATCACCAACTCGTTCGAAAAAGAAAAGTTTGCCTTCAAACAGGTCATAGACATGATTATGACCTAGGAGATCAGGATGCGTGAAGAGAGATCATGGGGCATCATCTTCAGCACTAAACATGGAAGGTAGAGAAGGTAGAAACAAGAATCAAAACAAAAATCAACGGGGTAGATCAAAGTCAAAAGGAAGATCTAAGTCCAAGAATCGTTAGAGAAACAATTTGGGTAATCAGTTGTGATGCAAGAAAGACATCGAGTGTTGGAAATGTGGCGAGATGGGTCACTACTCGAGTGAGTGCAGGTCCGCCAAAAAGGACGATGGCAAGAGTGGTGTGAATTGTATTTCAGAGGAGTCAGACAACTGCCTTATCTGCTCATTGGAAAGCAAGACGGAATCTTGGGTGTTGGACTTAGGGACGTCATTCCATGCCACCTCATATAGAGATTTGTTAAAGAACTACGTCTCCCAAAATTTGGGTAAGGTGTATCTTGGTGACGATCAAGCATGCGACATTACCAGAAAGAGAGATGTGAAGATTCAACTAAATGGGTTAGTTTGGAAAATCGATAACGTAAGGCATGTACCGGACTTGAGGAAGAACTTGATCTCTATAGGGCAGTTAGTGTTATACGGTTCTATGACGACTTTCATAGGTAATAAGTGGAAGATCTTGAAAGAAGCTATGACAGTTGCCCGAGAAACTAAGAATGGGTCTTTTTTCATAACTACCGATGGGTATGGTTCTACTGCAGTGGTGAAGGGTAGAGATGATCTAAATCTATGGCACCAGAGGTTTGGACATATGAGTAGTCGATGGCTGAAGTGTCTACATTCGAGAGGTGAACTGCCAGGGTTAAAATTCATTGAGATTGATTTCTATGAGAGCTACATTCTTAGAAAACAGAAGCGAGTGAGCTTCAAGATTATCGAAAGAGCACCGATAAAAGAGAAGCTAAAACTAGTGCACACCGATGTTTGGGGTCCAACTTCAGTCTCATCAAACGGGGGTAAACAGTATTTCGTCACATTCATCGATGATTATTCCAGAAAGGTTTAGGTTTACTTCTTACGACACAAGTCTGATGTGTTTGAGGCTTTGAAGATATGGAAAGCTATGGATTAAAATTAGACAGGTTTGAAAATCATGAAGTTGCATTCAGACAATGGTGGAAAATACGAAGACAATGAGTTTAAGAAGTTTTACTACTATAGTGGGATAAAGCTCATACAGACAGTTCCTGGAACGCCGTAGTAGAATGGTATAGTAGAACGGATGAACATGACATTGATTGAGAGAGCTAGAAGCATACGCCTACCATCTAGGTTGTTGAAACAGTTCTCGGTAGAAGCAGTCAATACAGTAACATACTTGATCAATAAAGGACTATCAAAGCCTTTAGACCTCGTTATACCATAGGAGATTTGGACTGGGAAAGAGGTAAAACTTTCTCATTTGAAGGTGTTTGGTTATGTTTCTTATATACATGTAGGTGATCACTCAAGGAGCAAGTTGAATGCCTTATCAGTGAAGTACACCTTGGTAGGTTATGGTGAAGACGAGTTTGGTTATAAACTATGGGATGACCAAAACTGAAAGATGATCAGGAGTACCGACGAGAAGGTCATGTACAAGGACAGAAACAGAGATGTTTGAGCAAGAAGAGCCAAACTACTTTGGGCCAGATGATGTATTGATTGGTAGGATCATGGAACATGGTAGTAATCAGAAAGTTGAAGAGAAAGGTGGGCAGCCCCATGTTGAAAAACCTATACCATAAAATGAAGTTCCAACACCCTAAAGTCCGATCGGTTAGAAAGTTATGAATCCGTAAATTGAAAATACTTTGAGAAGATCCCCACAGGCCCAGAGTACACCACGAAGGTCCACTTGCCCACATGTACCAAATAAAAAGGTACTTGCATTACTTGTTGCTTACAGATGTGGGGAGAACCTGAAAGCTATCTAGAGGCATGTCAGGGTGAAGACACAAGCAAGTGGAAGCTTACAATGAAGGATGAGATAAAGTCGCTTATGTCCAATCAAACTTGGGAGTTAACTGAGTTGCCTGAAGGAAAGAAAGCCCTACAAAACAAGTGGGTGTGTCGAATCAAAAAGGAACATGATAGTTCCAAGAGATACAAGGCGAGACTGGTGGTCAAAGGCTTTCAACAAAAGGAAAGTATTGATTACACCGATATTTTTTAACCTGTTGTTAAACTATCTACAATTCGGTTAGTGGTGAGCATTGTCGCAACAAAAAGGTTATATCTTGAGCAGTTCGATGTGAAGACTGTCTGTCTTCATGGAGACTTGGAGAAAGAGATATACATACAGCAACAAGAAGGGTTTATGGAACAGGGCAGAGAAGAGATGGTTTACAGATTGACGAGGAGCTTGTAAGATTTAAAACAAGCTTCCCGACAGTGGTACAAGAAGTTTGATGGGTTCATGTAATGGATGACTATTTTAGATGCAATGCTGACCATTGATGCTACTTCAAGAAGGTTAAGTCTAGTTTCATAATATTTCTACTTAATGTGGATGGCATGTTAGTAGTTGGTGCAGATTTGGAAGAGATTAACGACTTGAAAGGGCAACTATTGAGTGAGTTTGAGATGAAGGACTTAGGTTCAACAAAACAGATCCTTGGAATGAGGTTTAACAGAGACGAACAGATGGGTACTTTACAGCTATCTCAGGCAGAGTATGTTATAGAGATTCAAGATAGGCAATGCAAAGCCGGTCAGAACAACATTAACTAGTCACTTCAGATTGTCCAAGGAGTTGTGTCCAAAGACGGATGAAGAAAAAAACTTCATGGCTAGAGTACCATATGCCTCAACCATTTGAAGCCTTATGTATGCCATGGTTTGCGCTAGACCATATATTTCCCATGTAGTGGGAGTTGTAAGCAGATACATGTCTAATCCAGGCAAGCAACACTGGGAAGTAGTGAAGTGGATCCTAAGGTACTTGCTGGGTACGATAGAGAACTGTCTAACCTTCAAGAGAGATGAACTCAAGCTGGAAGGTTATGTGGATTCCGATTTTACTGGAGAGGTGGATCTCAAGAGGAGCACCACCAAATATGTGTTCACAATAGGGAGTACTTCTATTAGTCGGGTTTCTCAGTTGTAGAAGATTGTGACGATATCTACAACTGAAGCAGAGTATGTGGCTATAACTGAAGCTAGCAAGGAGCTTATATGGTTACATGGGTTGTTAGCAAAGTTGGGATTCGAGCAAGAGATGAATGTGTTGCACAGTGATAGTCAGAGTGCGATGCACTTGGCTAAGAATTTGGTGTTCCATTATAGGACCAAGCATATAAGACTGCGGTATCATTTCATTCGGTCACTAATTGACATGTTAACCAAGCCAGTTACTAAGGAGAAACTAGAGTTGTGCACAGCTTCAGTAGGTCTTCAAGGCTGAAGACAGAGGAGGATGAACGCACCGTACCTATCCACTAGTCATCGAAGAAGGAAGAAGAAGTCTACTCTAGTTTCAGTCTTCAAGTGGGAGATTGTTAGGTTGTGAAGCCTGAATCCTATTGTGTTTAGGGTTGGTTCTCTATTCTATTTAGTTATGTTTTATTATTTTATTATTTTATTTAGGAAAGGATTCCTACTAGTTTTAGACTAGATATTTTTATAAATACTCCTGTAATTCTTGTGTGTTAGGTGTGCTACATAGAGAGGAGAGAAAAGAATATTGAGAGCCGTTAGGAAAGAGATATTGCTTCACTATTATAAACACCAATTTCATAATGGAAGTTAAGTGTCAGTGCTCTCCGTGGGTGTAGGTATATATTGTACCACGTAAAATCTCATATCTCATATTATTTTTTTTACTTGTATATTTTAATTATACATATTTCCTAAACCAATATATACCCCAACAATAACCACATAATGTATGTACGATTTACCGATATATCACCCGATCAACGTCGTATTGCCATTTACAACTAACCTTGCGCAAGGAAAACAACACATTCCTATTTATATTTGTAGTCGGTAGCTACCCAATTTTGACTATCTTGAATCTGTTCGATTTCACCATGTCACTGTCCTGTTTAATTTATCTTATTTCACATATAGCCCCAATAAGTCCAAATGGATGACTAGGTGCGATAGATCAGGCAAGAGATAAAGACAAACTTTGCTAATGACCAACACAAAGTCAAAATCTGCTGTATTTCAAGATAGCTTGTTGAGTTCTTCTGTGGCTAGTATCATGTAAGCTGAACCTTTCATGGAGGCTGAGCGAGAGCTACAACAAACCAGAGGTTAGTCACTCACCTGATCAGTCGTGATTTATCATATTCATATATAGGTTCAATAATATTGCATGTACTGATTCTGCTTTTCATCAATTTTCCAGTTAATGACAGAGAGCCAAACTCTGCACCCAACCAAAACCAATGGCGTCTTCCAAAGCTAAAACATTACAAATGGTGGCTTCGTGTGACTATCTACATAGTCTTTCTTGTAGCAGGCCAATCAACAGCTACTCTTATAGGAAGATTATACTTCGACAAAGGTGGGAACAGCAAATGGATGGCAACGTTTGTTCAATCAGCCGGCTTCCCAATTCTTCTTCCCCTTGTGTTCTTGTTCTCATCTTCAACAACCAAATCAACAAGACCAAAACTCTCTACACTTGTTTTTCTGTACGCGGCGTTTGGCCTACTCTTAACAGGCGACAACTTGATGTACTCTTACGGCCTCTTATACCTTCCTGTCTCTACTTATTCTCTCCTCTGCGCAACCCAACTGGCCTTTAATGCAATCTTCTCCTTCTTCCTCAATTCACAAAAATTCACTTCTTTCATACTCAATTCATTATTCCTTCTAACCATTTCGGCCTCCCTTCTAGCTGTCAATTCAGACTCCGAAACCACTCCAGGCATCGGTAGTAGAGGAAAGTATATAATCGGGTTCTTATGCACGCTAGGCGCCTCCGCGACATACTCCATGTACCTTTCCCTAGTGCAGCTCTCTTTCGAGAAGGTTATAAAAAGAGAGACATTCTCTGCTGTTGTGGATATGCAAATATATCCATCATTTGTCGCGACCTGTGGCTGCGTAGTGGGACTATTTGCTAGCGGAGAATGGAAAGATTTGTCGAAAGAGATGAGAGATTACGATGAGGGAAGCGTGTCGTATTTAATGACTCTGATTTGGACGGCGATAACATGGCAAATTTCATCGGTGGGGTTGTTGGCGTTGATTTTTGAAGTGTCTTCTCTCTTCTCCAATGTGATCAGTACCTTGGCTTTGCCTGTTGTTCCAATTCTTGCTGTGATATTTTTACATGATAAGATGGATGGGGTGAAAGTGATGGCTATGTTGTTGGCAATCTGGGGATTTCTTTCTTACATCTACCAACATTATTTGGATGACTCTAAATCCCACAAAAATGAAAGCAAGGCCAGTCAGCTTTCTGGGGATAGCATTGAAATTTGTTGACAGTTTAAAAGTTATGAAATTCAAATGAGAACTTGGTTAGTTGGTTCCACTTCCACAAGCTTCTGTGAGTGGTGCTTTTATAGTCTAAAAAAGTTTCCCTGTCCAAGGACTGTATATTCATGGCCAAGTTCTACCAAGTTCTACTATTTACAGGACAAAATTTTGATTTTATGTCCGATTAACAAGGGAAACATGCATTTTCTTGTTATTTAGTATATTCTCTCAATTTTCACTACTTCTATTTTTTAAATTCAGTTTTGAGTAAAAAAAAAAAATCATATTATTATAAAATTAAATTACAAATATATAAATAACAGTGATTTAAACATATTAATGATATGGTGGTATTTTAAATATATATATTTTTTCAAATATATTGTTTTGTGTCTGTTTACTGTTTATCATTAAAATTAGTCTAATTATTAATCTTTTATAAGGTTTAAATTAATCTATTAAAATTTACATTTTGTCTAAAAAGGTTAAATTGAAAAAGACAAAAACGAATAAAATATGGATTCGTTCTGTAACTGTTTTTTGATCCGTTTTCATTTTTATTTTTCACAGATAACTTCGAATTCGTATTACTTAACCGTTTTATATTTTATTTTTAAAAAACAACAAACAAAATGATAAACAAAATCGGTATTAATATTGAAATATTTGAAAAACATAAAATTCTTGTTTTTGTTTTGATTTTGTTTTTCAAAAAAAATTAACAATAATTGTTTTTTTCTTTTTTCTCATCCACCGGACCTCATCTAAAATACTCTTTTTTTTTTCTTTTTCCTCCTTCATCATTCAACAGATCTTCGTTTTTTTCTCTGCTTCTTCTCTTCGTCTTCTTCGCCCCGATATCTTCTTCCTTCGATCTGCTCTTCGTCGTCGATTTGCTCCTCCAAACGTAGATCGACCCACCGATCTTTCTTCCGATCATCATCATCATCTTCTTCTTTTTCTTCTTCTTCCGATATGCTCCTTTCTCATCATCGATCTCTTCTCCGTCTTCGCCGTCGATCTCTTCTTCTTCTTCTTCCGATATGCTCTTTCTTCACCGTCGATTTCTTCTCCGTCTTCGTCGCTTATCTCTTCTTCTTCTTCTTCTTTTCCTCCTTCCCTTCTTCTTTCCGATCTACTTGAGAGAGGAAATTTCTAGATTTTTTCAGTAAAAAAAATTGGTAATTTGTTGGTATTTTGTTGATAAAATGATGAATTATAAAAAAATCTGGTATTTTGTTGGTATTTAGAAATTTCCAGATTTAATTAGAGTCCATATCATTTTTCAGATTCTTTTCACCATTTTAAAAATGGCTAACCTCCAAATCCGTTACACACCAACCCCTTGTTGCATCAATGCATATAACTGAAACAATACCCAATATGGCACATGTTGATCAATGAATCAGAAATTGGCGACGTCAGAGGAGGATGAGGAAGAGAAGAACAGAGGAGGAGTTGGTGATCAGGTACCGGGACAACATTCATGAGCCTTCAGATCAGACTTATTGATTTTAATTATTATTTTTTCAACGGGGTCAATAAATTATTGACACCATTTGGGGGGTGTGTTGTGTAAATATCACAATTTTACTAATGTATGTTAAAAAGACACCATTTAGTGTGATCGGACAAAAATACCTCAAAGTTGTCGTTTTGTTAGTGTGAAAAAGCTAGAGTGAGAAGGAGACCGACGACAACAGAATCGACGGCGAAGTGACCGGAACATGAACGAGAATACACCAAATTTGTTGCGATTGACAAAGGTAATTTCTGTTCATTTTTTTTTCGGATTTTGTAGTTGATAACTTGTGTTTTGTTGATTGAATTCGTAGATTAGGGTTCAAAACGAAATCTGAGAATAGTTGTGGTTTAGGTTAGGGAATGAAATTAGGTTGAATATGTGATGAGAAAGATGAAATTCTGGGTATCAATCAATTGTAATTTTGATAATTTTTAAAATCGAGAATTTTTTGAGCGAAATCGAGGTTTTTTGGAACTAGATGGAGGATTTTTAAGCAAGAATCAAGAAGATTTTTTAAAGAATCGAGGATATTTTTCAAACGATCGAGATTATTTTTCAAAAGATCGATATTATTTTCAAACGATCGAGATTATTTTCAAACGATCGAGATTATTTTTCAAACGATAGAGAATATTTTTCAAACGATCGAGAATATTTTTCAAACGATCGAGAATATTTTCAAACGATCGAGAATATTTTCAAACGATCGAGAATATTTTCAAACGATCGAAAATATTTTTCAAACGATCGAGAATCTTTTTTTCAAACGATCGAGAATCTTTTTCAAACGATCGAGAATCTTTTTCAAACGATCGAGAATCTTTTTCAAACGATCGAGAATCTTTTTCAAACGATCGAGAATCTTTTTAAAAGATCGAGAATATTTTTCTAACGATCGAAATTGCTTTTGAAACGATCGAGAATATTTTTTTAACGATCGAGAATATTTTCAAACTATCGAGAATATTTTCCAAACGATCCAGAATATTTTCCAAACGATCGAGATTATTTTTAAACGATCGAGAATATTATGAAAGGATCGAGAATATATTTCATAGAACTGAGTTTTTTTCCGATTTACTTATGTATTGTTTCTGTGACAATGTAGATGAGAAGCAGGTTGATGGATTCCCTTAAAACTCCAGAGGGAGATTGGTTCAAGGAAAAATTGACTCGACACGACCATTTTGAAGCCCTCGCCCGTATAGACGATAAATTGAACCGGGTCCCAGAACATTTTGTTGTTGAGGATCGACGTCAGTTCATGGCATCCTGTTTCGGGCATTTCATGTCGATGCACCGGGAGATGAAGTTTTCTGGTGGTGTTATCCATTAGTTGTTGTTGCGGGAGTTGGGCCATGACGGGCCAACAAATGAGATGCGGTTCCTGTTAGGGAACCATGTGGTAAGGTTTTCGAATGTAGAATTTTACCTCATCACCGGATTACATTTTGGACTTGTACGGAACACTGGTCTGTATGATGCAGTGGAGAACAACATACATCAGCGGTACTTTCGTACAGCTGATGAGGTATCGTTGGAGGAGTTAAGGGTTGTTCTTACCCTAGGAGAGTTTTAGGAGGCGTACAATGCTGTGAAGTTGTGCCCTATATACATGTTGAACTGGATATTGATGGGGGTGGATGAGAGATTCAAGATTCTAGTTTGGCAGTTTCGGTTAGTGGAAGACCTCACTGCCTTCGATGCTTTCGCATGGGGTGCCCACGTATATAGGTATTCTATTTTGTACAACGTGAGGAGAGAGGCCAGTAGTTACAAGGCGATGTTGTACATACCGTTGAGGGGTACAACATTTACGGTTTGTTGCATGCCCACTTAGTAAGAACTGTGAATTACAAAATGGACTTTATAGTTCGTTGCCTAAATTTTTTGGATTCTAAATGTACTTATGTTTTATGCAGATATTTGCTTTCTAGGTGATCCCTCAGCTGGGCATCGATTTCGTGCTCGAAGGGCTACGGAGCTTTCTCCTCGTATGTTGAAGTGGGAGTTGACAAAACAACCTAGAGGGAAGAAGCTAGCTAAGATTTTCAGTGCTAGGGTATGTATTTAATTTGTTAATCGTTATATTAGTTACTATGTTTACAATGACATTCCTCTAACTAAGTTTTTAGATGTTTTGCGAGGACGGAAATCGTGCCCACAGCAACCGAGGAGGGAGCACTGTACTTCGCAGACCTAAGCGAGAGGGAGGGGGGGAGGGGGAGAGTCTGTATGTAGAGGAGGATAGAGTTCACCATCCGTCTGTCCCTGATTAGTCTACCGATGGCGGGAGACATGGAGATGGTTCGAAGGAGGAGGGTGGGGGAGGGATACGTAGTGATACAGAGGCTTCTAAAACATCAGGCCCGAGTTTCAGTGCCATGGACACTGATAAATCTTAGCCGTCTCCTCGGCGAGTGAAGGATAGAAGGGTTCAGTTTACCACCACCGGACCTGGTGCATCTAAAGGGGATTCTCGTGCACCCGTTGGACGTGATATGAAGGTAAGTTGAGATGATAGTTTCGTTTTTATTAACGCGACCTGTTGAGTTTTTTAGTACTAACAATGTTGACATGAATTCAGGCCCCCATGAGAACATCATTTCAATGAGTTACATGAAGCCCTCTGGAAGAGTGAGGATGATCGACAACGACATCACCGGGAGTTGCTAGATATGATTTGAAAGAGCGAGGAGGATCGACAAGAGCAACATCGGGAGTTACTCGCATTGATCGGGAGGCTTTCCAGCATCAGGACGCATATGCACTAGGATGGTCCACCTGGTCGTGATCCTAACTTTACTCCCAAAGACAGGACATATGGATATTCTGGGGGGATAGAAAGCATCGGTGCTCATCGGAAGGATCCATATACTGAAGGGGAAGTTTCGAAAATTGAGCCTGACCAGCATATCGGAGATACAGAGCCTGTTACAAGTACAACAGCAGGCTCATTGGTTGAGCGACAACCAGCCCCTCCGATCTGCAGACTCCCCATCCACCTCCCCCATCGGTCGAGCAGCAGTCTCCACCTCCACCGCCCCCATCGGTCGAGCAAAAGTCTCCCCCTCCACCTTCTCATCCCCCTCCACAGCCCACATCGATTGATCGACAGCTGCCCCCTTCACCCCCGACATCCATCCAGCCTCAGGGGGGACAGACCTCCTCATCGCACCACACCCCAGTGGGTAGAGTTCGACTGGAGAGGCACGTACTGAAGCCCGGTTGGCAGTTGCTTAGCCCGTACACAGATCCCTACCGACCGAAGAGGACGAGGATAATACTTTAAGCTTTTGACCATGTTTTTTATCCTTACAGACTGGTGGATGGTGACCAGTTGAAGGCTTATCGAGCCTTCAAGAAGAACATAAACCGGGAAATGTAAGTAATTCTTTTTTCTAATAAGTTAGCAGGTTTTCTTCTGTTCAGTTAAATATTTGTATTGCTAATGGTAAATTAATACAGACGTGATGTGGACGTGCCAATGCCAGTTAATGTTGCATGGTTCCATCGGATGCAGACCAACTTCATGGACTTGGAGGACGAGGTATCACGAACCCGACATTTTCTATATAATGTTTGTTTTAGATTTGATACACTCCTAACACTTTATTACGTGTATATACTCCCAGCATATGGACCCGTACCTCCATATTCTACGGAAGCGTCAGTGAGCATTCCCGACTGCATACAACCAGATGATCAACATCTTGGATACACAATTTTTTGTAAGTATTCCAGAAAATCATGATTATGTATGCTTTCACATTCGTTTGTAAAACAATAATAATTTTTTATCGATGAAATGTTTGTATAGTCTTATCTGGAGGTCCAGTACAAGAGAATGATACCTCGTGATGCTCTTAGGGACATCACCACGACGCGGTGGAATGTACTGAGGTCCTGATGGACCAATGAGGACCTTACGATGGTGTATGGTGGTGTCCCAATTAGATGTCGTCCGTGGCACGAGGTTGTCATGGTAAGTGGTATTTGGTTCCCAATTACAAATATAAATGTTTTTATACATCCTAACACCTTCTTTTTACGTTTATAGGTCCTGATATAATGCAACATTGGGTGCCAACATTGGCTATTGGTGACTATCGACCTCACATCGGAGAAGATTTTCATAGTCGACCCCTGGAGACAGGAGGTCTTAGTGAATATCCGAAAGCAGCAGGTAGCCCCCTTGCGCTGGTTTTTGCCTTCAATGTTGCATCAGGCCAATTTTCATACTGCGCGATCTCCTGACCGTGAGAAGTTCCCCAAGAAGAATAGGCCCTTCTCAGTCAGCATGGTATCCGCAACCCGTGTCTCCCAGCATAAAAAATCGTAAGACATATTGTTTTCATTTATTTTGAGATTGAGTTATTAAATTATTATTGTTTTATTAACGCATGTTAATGTGTCTAGCTGTAGTGGTAATTATGGTCCCCACACGTTGAGATTAATCGAGTACATTCTGGCGAACATGAAGGATTTCGATTGGTCGGAAGACGATATAGAGATCATTCGGGAGAATATGGTAGTTGAGATATTTTCAAACTCCCGGCCTGTTTAGTTTTATGTAGTAATTCTTCTTTACATGTACCATCTTTTTGTAAAATAATTTTTACATTGAAATAAAATTTTACTTTCATTTTTGTTTCTTTTTCAACTATCATAAATCACAAGTTTAACAGTAATTGGAAATCTTATTTAATTATAATTGAAATTCAGTTATTGAACAAGTCATACGAATACTAGATTTCACAATGTTATCATCGTAACGCCTAAAATCATTCCACTGTGGAGTCTTTGGTCGGGCAAGTCTGTCTGTTGTGGCCAACTGTATAACAAATGCTACACTTGCGTCGGTATTCCTCAGGAACAACTCTACTCGGACCTTCATTAATTAAAGCTGGGTTAGAACATCTCCTGGAATTATGCTCTGGTTGTCCACATCTTCTACAGTTTTGTGTAGCTGTCCTCTCCGAAGACGATATATGTCAACCCGCCTCAATGCTTACATGACGATCAGAAATGAAAACCAAATCATCTATATGGCCAAGGGCACCTTTCTAGCAATCCAAAAACCACTCCCATGATAGGTTGTTCTCTGAGTCACCGTAGCCAAAAGCAATGGGATAAACCTATTCATTCCTATCTTGTGCAGTTGCAACAAAAATTGTACTCCCGAATCTTCCTTTTAAATGAGTATCATCAATGACAATAACTGGATGCAGACACCTTCGAAATCCTCTAAGTGAGGCACCCAACGACATGAAAAAGTAGATGAATTTACTATCTTTGTCGCACTATAAGTCAGTGATTGTTCTGGGATTTTTTTCTTCCAACACGTAACCGAATGATGGCAGTAGTTGGAAGGTTTCCTCATGCGTTCCATAGGTGAGTGAAAATGCATAATCGAGAGCTTGATATACCTTACTGTACATGATTTGAATGCCATACATTGTTTTCATGTCGACGATTATGTCCTTAGGGCGCATTAATCGACCATCTTGTTGTTACAATCTAGGTGCAACCACTTCTCCAATTATGACTGCACTAGCTTGTCAATGGGGGTGGTGAATCTCCTCTAACGAACAAATGTGTTCGTTGACAAAACTTCTTACTTGGAAGTATGTCGTTTCATCTCTCATTACCACTCTCAACTTCCACATACAGTTGTCCATCAAACAAACCAGATGTAACGTTGCCTTGTTCGACCTTTTCACCTTCCACTCGATGTTGTGCCGCAATCCAAAATGCCCAACCAATCTCTTCAAATCCTTTTTACTAGGAAAAAATTGTCCTTTATAAATCATGCTTGTTGGTTCGTCTTCTACCAAGTTCCTGCTTCCACCCATACCAAAAGAGTACGATTCTGCTCCTGGAATTACCCACATTATGGCATTGTCAGAATCAGCTTCAGTTACGTTAGGCCGGACCTTAGAGGTCTCAGCTATTTCTACTGCACTAGAACATCTGTGTACACGTCTTGCACGTCTTTCTGTTTAGACATGTTCTTCATCTTCCTCATTGTTCGCTACATTATTTACCGGATGCAAATTTACTTCATTATCTACTTCATAAATTGGCCCAAAATTCGGTTCATTGTTCTGCTCATTATTCATGTCATTGTACATCTCATTGTATTGATGGTTGTACTGCCCAACATTCATTTCAATTTGACAACCGAAGAACTCGTTCAATTGAGGTCCAGGTATATAACCATGGTCAGCTACTTCCGGTGGGACACCACACATGTTTTGTTACTCTTCGTTTCCACTTCTTTCTGTGAACAATTGGTTGCCTCAGCTTGACGATCGAAATTGTTGGGTATTTCCACGACCAGGGGTATCTACTGCTATCACATTTGTTTTTGCCCTCTCAATTAAACTAACACATACTTAAGGGATCACCCTATCTTCCCCCAGCATAAACAAAACATCATCGTCGTTTCTTATAAATGTGTGACATGTTGTCCCAGGAACAATTGATATAGATTGTAGATCAACAATGTATTTGTTGACATCGTACTTCACAACGGTTTGCACGATCGACACCAACTCTTCGTAAGTCATATTCTTTGACACATACATTGCTTGGTTATCGGAACCGAAAAACCTCTGACTTCCATCAGGTAATTGCTCCCATCGACCGTTGTAAGATATGACTATTCTCACCCGATCCATTGTCCTGTGAAAATCATCATCACAAACCATTATTAACAAATTAAAAAATTAAATTAAGTTTACAATTATTAAGAATTAAAAAAAAATATTAAGTGTAAGGGATTAACAACATTATCAAAGGGATCGAGAACTTATTGTAAGGGATCGAGCTTTTTTCAAATGGATCAAGAACTTTTTCAACAGATCGAGAACTTTTTCAACAGATCGAGAACTTTTTCAATGGGTGGAGAACTTTTTCAAGGGGATCGAGAACTTTTTCAAGGGATCTAGAACATTTTCCAAATGGATCAAGAACATTTTCAAGGGATCGAGAACTTTTTCAAGGGATCGAGAACTTTTTTCAAATGGATCGAGAACTTTTTCAAGGGATCGAGGACTTTTTCAAGGGATCGAGAATATTCTTCAAATTATCGAGCATTTTTTCAAACTAATCGAACACTTTTTCCACATAATCGAGTTTTTTTCAAAATATATAAAATCTCGGTCCAATAACAAATATGCTCAATTCTTCTTTACATATTATCGGTCACACATGAAAAATACTCGGATCTATTAAATGTTCATACATGTTCTTACAACACAGAAATGCATGCAAAATATCGAAAATGCATGAAAACAGAAAAGATAATACACAAGGTCATAAATATTAGTTGCCTTCTTGTACAGATTCTGGAACGAGACAACTTTCTTTTTTGGAGAGAGATAGATACATGTTTTCAGACAACTTTTGGAGAGATACAGAGGATTTCAGAAAGTTGTCTTTTACAAATAAAAGTTTATGGGCAACTTCGGTAGTTCACTATAATAATTGTCTTTTAAACTTAAGTTATTAAACTGGTGACATATCTCACAATTTCCACTTTTTCGACGATTAATGATGAATGAAAGCATCATCTTGGGAAGACAATTTTGTTCAACTTTTTATTGGTATCAAGATATTTATTTTAATTATTATTATTGTTGTTAAGGTGATTTGTTACAAAATTTAGCTTATTTAATTTTGATTTGCTGTCACCTAGTAGGACGATATAAGTATTATGTTGGAAGATTTTGAGATATATTTTTTTTACTAAGCATTTATATTATGATAATTATTTATCATTTAATGTTTTTTTAAAAAAAAAAAATCTTGAGGTTCGAAGAAATTTGACATTAGAGAGTTTTGTATGTAGGATAAGATGATTCGAAATCACACCAAAATCAAAAGTGTGGCTTATATTAAAATAATATTAATATATAAAAAAACAACTAAAATCCACTATAAAGCAAAATATCCACTCAACCTTGAGACCACATAAACTCTAATCACCCATGGAAGATAATCACGAAGAGAGACGCAGTGAGGCAGGTGACATCAACAGCTGCAACAATGTAACAACCACCACAAGATCAACATAGCGAGAACTGCTCATAGGTCCACTTTGGCCAAGATTCAGAGTCACCGCGGTGGGAGAGCTTTGTTGACCTCAAAGTCAGTCGTGCCCCAAACTCTAGCCTCAAGGTAATTGCCAAGAGTACAATCAAGAATTTGAGTTTCATCCCAATCTCTAGACCACCAAAGCAACCACATTAGTTGTTTGTTTTTATTATTATTGTTATTTTTTTTAGTGAAGAAGAGGGCTACTCAACCCAAAACAGAAACAAAACTAGGAACAGGGGACCATCCTAGCAATGGCAACACCATTACATTCATCATCCAGAATGTCAAAAATCTGGAGAGGAGGATCTTCAAACACAGTGATACCAAAAATCAAAGAATGTTCTAAATTATCAAGGGAGTCAGCAACCCTGTTGCTTTCCCTGTAGATATGGTGTATAGAATAGCTCCAGTCATTCTCCATATGAAATTTACAAGCATGAATGATGTTGTAGAGAGTATGATAAAGAGGAATGTCTCTTTTCAGCGGGAGCACGTCAGATTGAGAATCAGACTCCACCATAACCTTTCTGAAACCAGCCTTCCAAGTCAAATTAAGGCCTTCAAAGATACCTCACATCTCAGCTTCAAGCACACTACCCATACCCTTATTCAAAGCAAAACCAACCAGCCAATTCTTTTTGTCATCCCTGATAATTCCTCCTGCAGAGATAGCACCTCGGTTAGGGTTCAAGTTACATTTACATTAAGCTTGACCCACTCACGAGAGGGAGGAGACCAAGAAATAAGGCAACTCATCATACCAGAGTTTCTATCCATATCATTATTCGCGTCCATCCACTCCTCTCTAAACTTGAAAATAATCTTACCAGGACAGTTCATAAATTGAAAACTTGGATCAAAAACTTTTCCACATCTCCATTTCCAGATGTACCAAAGAGTTACAACAAAAAGAAGATAACTAGGGAATCTTCCTAAGCACAACTTATTGCACTTGAGATTCTCATACAACCACACATTCTAGTCAATCTTATAGGCGTTACTAAGGGTAAGCCCTTTGCAGATATCTTCCCAAATCGTACAGGCAGTTCTGTAACCTCTAAAAACGTGGTCCATGTCTTCAGAATCCACATTACATCTCTCATAGATTATGTCCGAGTTGAGACCCCTAACAGCTCTCTGTTCATTAGTCAAAATTTTACCATGGATGAGGGTCCATAAGAAATAAAGAACTCTAGGAGGCAATTTTAGACACCAAATAAAATTCCATTTCCAAATATCAAAATTACTGCCAATGAACTGACTCTTGTAAGCACTACTCACCAAGAAATCACCATTCTTTGAAAGACCCCAAATAACATAATCCACAATACCATGATTACTACCAACGTGTATACTAAAAATTTGGTGCACAACATACCAAGGGAAGTCAGAAGACAAATTTTGCAAGTCCTAATCATTCGAAATCACATAATCACTAACCTTCTCATTCATCTGAATATCAGATAGAGGATGAGAAGCATGCGATTGCAACTTGCCCAGCTCCAAGATCCACTTATCAGTCCATAAACCAATACAACAACCATCCCCAACTCTTCAATTAATCCCTGCTGAAAGGAGTTTGGCTCCAAAAGAAAAACCTCTCAAAGTACTAGAACAACACCTAGCCTTCTAGTTATCGAAATCATTTATGAGCCCCCCCCCCCTTTTAAGATATTTGTTTTTGAGCAAACTACCTCATAACCCCATAAACTAGAGTCTTGTTGAGATAGCCGCCAACCAGCTTTAGCAAGCAAAGCTTGGTTTATCATCTTCGTCTTTTAATACCCAGGGCACCAAGATTCTTGGGCAAGCACACTGTATCCCAGTTCAAAAGATGAATTTTCTTCCTGTTAGCAGAATTACCTCACAAAAAATCTCTATTCAATTTATCAAGCTTGTTACAAGCCTCCGAAAGGAATTTGGCAGATTGCATCTTATAAATTGGAATAGCATAAGTGACAGCTTTAATCAGAGTGCATCTTCTAGCAAAAGATAGAGACACACTCTTCCAAGAAGCCAACCTTTGTTGGGTCTTATCAATAATCTCTTTGTAGGTACCTTTCGTGATCCGCCCATGAATTAAAGGCACACCCAGATAATTGCCCAAATTGTTAGTAATGGGCAACCCACAAATAAAAGCAAAAGCTTTGTAGTTATTGTAACTAACATTTCTATAACAATGCACTCTAGACTTGGGGAAACTCACTTGTTGACCCGAGATATCACAAAAAATATCAAGACATTCTCTTACCGTTTCAACTTGTTGTAACGAGGCATGGCCAAACAGAATAAGATCATTTGTAAAAAATATATAAGAGATTTCAACCCCCCTCTAGATAACTTCACAGGTTTCCAAACTCCTTCAAAAAGCCTTTGTTTAATGATGTGAGAAAGTTTCTCCATGCATAACACAAAAATGTAGGGGGATAGAGGATCACCCTGTCTAATCCCACAATTAGGACGGAAGCTGTCAATCATTTCACCATTTAAAACCACCCTATACTGCACATTTGAAATACAACTTGTGATAAGGTTAATAAAAATGTCCTCAAAACCAATTTCCTCCAAAACCTTTCTGATAAAACCCCATTGCAACCTGTCATTGGCCTTAGCTAAATCAATCTTTCAAGCAATATACCCCACTTTGCCTATGGAATTCTTGAACTTATGTATAATTTCCTGCATAACAATAATATTGTCTTGAATTTGTCTACCGGGCTCACAAGATCAGGAAGCAACACTTTTAATCTTTGAACAAGAAATTTACTTACGACTTTGTAAGTAGTGTTACAGAGATTGATGGGTCTAAAATGTGTCATATTGATGGGATTAGGCACTTTTGGAATAAGAGAGATTAAAGTCTGATTAATACCATTAGGAACACACCCCTTAGAGAGACAATCAACCACCAAAATAGTCAACCCATGCTTACAAATATTCCAATTTTTTTAAAAGAAAATAGCTAGAAAGCCATCGAGACAAGGAGCCTTAATCCCTCATATACTGAAGATACAATGCTTGACTTCTTGTTCACTAACAGGTGAATTAAGATTCAAGAGGTCACTCACATTTGACTTGGGGAAAAACATAGGTAATTGCGAATACAAACCATTGCTCTGCTTGTCCACAAAAAGCGTTTGGAAATAATGAACTGCTTCATTCTTCATCTCTTCAATATCCCCAATCCATCTACCTTGCTCTCCCTTGAAACCCCCAATCTTGTTTATTCTTCTACTAATAACAGTAGAAAGATGAAAAAAAATAGTGTTTTTATCGCCTTTCTTTAGCCAATAGTTTCTAGATTTTTGTTGCAAAAAAATCTCCTCTTGATCAAGAATGTTATCATAGTGTTTCAAAAGAGTCTCCTCTAAGCAAGAAAGATAATGAGAATGTTTTTCACTAAGGCGGTTTTGGATCCCCTAGATCTTAGCTGGAAATATTTTCTTATTGTGGAAAATATTACCAAACTTATCTTTATTCCAAATCTTCAAAACACCAGTGAGACTGTGAATTTTTTCAACAGTAGACTCATCAATGAATTCCAATTGTTGCAAATTAGCTTATCGAAATCCTTGTGTTTAAACCAAATAGCTTCAAATATGAAAGGCTTGCAACTAGAATTCGGTAAGTGATTACTTTAGAGCTGAATGAGAATATGGCAATGATCCGACAAAACTCTAGGAAGGTGTCTCATAAAGCCCTCCACAAAGAGTAGTCTCCAATCCATCGAACAAAGAGCCCTATCTAATCTTTCCCAAATCTCTTCATGTACACCCTTTTTAGTCATCCATGTGAACTTAGAACCAATAAAACCCAAATACACCAAACCATTCCTATCAATCCAATTTCCAAAGCCACTGTTAGAATGATTAACTCTACCCCCTCGCTTCTCAGAGCTAGTAACAATTTCATTGAAGTCTTCAGCCACAAGCCAAGGCAAATTAAAACAATTCCTGATTGCATCCAGATAACTCCACAAAGCCATCATGATGTTCGTACATGGATTAGCATAGATAACCGTGAGAATCCACGGTGTGCGATTATCATCCACCAAAGTCGGGACACTTTGTCTAGAGCTAGCAACCACATGCAGTTTAATTCTCTCTCCATTTTTATTTCTCTAGATATGTGTTTTACTCATTGATCTTATCAATATCTCGATTCGTATTTTATTTTATTTTAAAATTTCAACTCTCTCTCCATTTCTCTCTTCTCAACTCTATCATTGATCTAAGTAAATTTCCAACACACGCACTCTCTCTGTCTCTCTCTCTTCAACATGCATCATAGATCAATGTTTTGTTTTGTTATTTCAAGTTTTTAACACACACGTACACTCTCTCTCTTCATCTCTCTTCAAACTCCATATTTTTCTCTACAACTCCATCTTTTTCTTTTTCAAAATCATTTTTTTTTAATGGGAAAGTATCATTTTCCCCCTAACCTTTGTCCTGTTGTTAAGACGAGGATATGGTTTGAACATATTGGCCAGTCTCCTCCCTCAAATGGAAATAATGTATTATATGCCCTTTATGTTACCTTTTCCATCTATTAAATGTATTATATGTCCCTTCTGTTACCTTTGCTCAATATAATTACTATTTTACCCTCAAAATATTCATTAAATGAAAAATATATTAAAAAATAGAAAACAAAAAATAAAATAAAAAATAATTAAAAAAGATGGATCTCTAAAGATGAACGGTGGCGATATTTTTTATTTATTTAAATTTAATAATAAAAAATTCAAAAAATTCAAAAAAAAAATATGGATAATAGATCTCCATATCTTATTCATCTTCACCAAGCACACCAAGTACAACAATATTCATCTTCAATCTTCATCACACAATCCACATTTCTCATCATCACATCAGTTCAAATTCATCAACACCAAACCTATTCAAATTCATCTTCAGCCCAGAAACTAAGCACACACACCATCACCATCATCATCATTAGTTCATCACCATCATCGGTTCACCACCACCATTACTGCCACACCACCACCGCCAAACATCCTGAAACCATAACTAAACACAACTCGAAACCCATCTACAAAAACAACCCAAAAAACCACCATTTTTTAAACCCTGATTTACCTAGAAAATCACCATCATTGGCAGATGATTTTTGTTGAGATGAGATCAGAGTGAGAGATTGAGATGAGAGAGAAGATAGTTCGATAAGATTGAACTCGAACCAGAAGTGACGACTAGAAGCGACGATGATGACTAGAAGCGTGAATATGATGGAAGCATATATGCGCTCAAACTCACCGATATGGACAGTCGCGGCGATGACGATTGACTAGCCACACCTCCCCTCTCTTCATTTGACAGTGGGTGTTTTGTTTGGTTTGGGGGTGATGGTTGATGGTTGATGGTGTGTTTGTGGGTGGCTAGGGTTTGATTTATGGTGGTTGATGGTGTGTTTGTGTGGTGGTTTTCAGATTTAGGTTGAAGAGATTTAGGAATGATTTAGAAGATTACGACTATGAATGGTAGAGTGTTTAATCTTATTTGGAAGATGATGATTATGAATGATTTGGAAGGGTTTGATTATGAATGATTTGGAAGAGATGAATTTAGGTTGAAGAAATTGTAATTTTTCCTATTTTTTTATTCATTAATTTCTTTCTTTAATAAATCTTTTTTGTGAGGTAATATATATATATATATAATATTGAATACATATTTATTATTATTATTATTATTATTATTATTATTATTGTTTACGGTGATTTTTGGATGGATCACACGTCGAACAGAATGTATATGAAATCACACAATTGCTAACAAGTTAAAAGAAACACACGGATTTTACGTGGTAAAACCCTAAGAAAGGGGAAACGTCCACGGATGCCAGAAACCGGCGAGGAAAGAACTTCACTATGAATAATCAATTACACACTCAATCTCTTGTGTTCTTTAGAATCTTTTTCTCTCTCTTTTCAACCCTTCATGGATATTATTAGGGTCTATTTATACATGCATATAACCCTAATTCATGCTATACAAGTAAATAAAGTTGATGTGTTTGAGTCGTTTTGTTCTTCTTTCATGTTTTGCGTTCTTCACGCATTAGATCCCTTGCTTAATTTAGACTCTGTCATCGATGGAGAAACTCGCTTCCTTATCAAAGTGTGCTTCGAAACACCTTATTGGAGTAAGACTCATTATGCATGTATTTGATAGTCTCCACGTGTTGTTCTGTCGATCATCCACCAAAACCTGACCAAACTTTATTCACCCCGATTGGTTATTCAATCCCGATCGGGGGTTTTATCCCGACCGTCTCAATAGCCCCGACCAGGTGTCATGAGACCATCTTTGTTTGGCTTACGTAGGTTTATGAAGGATGAATTTTGGTGACATGGCATCTCTATCTCCCGTATCTTTGGGTAATTATGCTGACTCATCATTCTTCAGATTTTACCAATAACAATTATTATTAAATAAAAAATAAAAAATAGCTATCTCCGCCGTACATCTTTGAGATGGACAGTGGAAATCCATATTTTTTTAAATTATTTTTAATTTAATTGTAAATTATATGCTTTAGAATTTCAGATGGTCAATGACGTCAATGCCCTTCCCATTTAACGGTCAATAACTCAAATGGATGGAAAAGGTAACAGAATGGGCGTTTTTAATGTTTCTTTGATTTTAGAGGGATAAACGGCCAATATGGCTAAACCATGTCCCCGTCTTAACAATATGGCAAACGTCAGAGGAGAAAATGATACTTTCCATTTTTTATTGTTGGTTGCTTCATCTTCTTCCCCATGGATCTGGGTTTCGACGATGAGTTCCAGCAAGCTGACCACCATTTTATTTTTAGTTTTTTTTTAAATATTGGATTCTACCTAGTCCACCGAGGACGACTAGTCACCTCCAGTGTACTAATTAGAGTCAAAGACGCTGATTAGTTGCCATCCGCGTAATAAGGTCGATTTTTAACTTTTTGGTACGGCGGAAGGCCGCCTAATGAATTTTCGACGATTATTCTGCCAACTTTTCCAATTACTAGAACATTGGTCTTTCTAGACAACACCCACCTAGGTGGCATATGTTGACTCCTCCTTGGATGGTTAGTGAAGGAATGCCACAGGGACCTCCTTGGATGGTTGGTTGAGGAGCGTCGCATGTAGAGGTGACCTCGATTCCAGTTCGGGCCATATCTAGTTTGGAACCGAAACCAGGGAACCCGTTCCGGTTCCACCCGACTCCGGTTCCAAATGGTTCGATTCCTTCCTTTAAAAAAAATATTAGAAAAATTTAAGAAAACATATTTAATCAGTTTATTGGGTAACCAGAATTTTTATATGTATATACATACATCATACATATATATATATATATATATATATATATATATGATAAACTAAAATAATAAATTGAAATAAAACTAAAAAATATAAATTAGGATGACCTTGTCCTTAATTTTTATCACAATTCAGTTGCTTAGATATCCTTGGTTTAGAGGAATCAAATGCCACATAGTTCTCTTACAAGGTTTGGTGTTAGAAGTTGGAACCCAGAACAGTAATTAATTGTTGCCAATGCCTTCTGCTTCCGTGGTTTGGTCATTGTCAAAGAAATTATAAACTAAAACTTGATCGATTTCATGTTGTATGTGTTGCGCCTTAGTTCAATCATTAACACAAAATTGGACTTGAATTGATTATGAACTCACAACCGAACGTCTTTCGTCCAAAATATTTCCACTGACGCTAAACTTTTGTTCCACAGCCACTGTAGAAATCGGTATTGCAAGAATTTGTTTGGCTATAACAGCTAAAATTGGAAATTGGCATTTCATGCTTATTCCACCATTGCTGGATATTAAAATTATCGTCTTCTGTAAAGTCAAAAGAGGATTTTAGATTAGTTTCAATATTAGAATTCAAGCCTGACCTTGATGAAGAATCAGTTTGTATTTTTTTTTTCTTTGGGATAACAGTCGAGACCCTGAATCCTTTAATGTGGATGATGGAGGAGCATGAGATGCAGTTTCAGTTTGTGGAACCTTAATGTTCAGTGATGGACCGTAAATTCTAAGATATTCGTCATATACTTCATAAAATAATATCTTAATTCCAGTACAATAATTAAACATCAATTTCTTCTTCTATTCCTAAACATTTATAATAACAATTTAAGTGCTCATTCAAACTATCTAATTTACAACGTGGATCAAACACAATGCAAAAAAATAAATAGATGGAAACTCCCTTTAATAGTCTAACCATTTTGCTTTCATAACATTAAAGTAAGAACGTAATTGTTAATCGGTTGCATACTCAGAAAATGCACCAACAATATTAATACTTTTAATAATAAATAAATGAGTACTAGGATAACAAATACTAGATAAATTGTTAGTAGCCCCATTAAAACTTTTCACAATCGACAATTTTTTGTAAAAATATCTCAATGTTGTGCATGAAGAATATTGTTTGAAACATTGTATTGCATAAAATTAACTAATAATTCCCTATATCCATAACTTCCAACAAGCAATTTACAAATAGAATTCTAACGAGTTAGAACATCACGAGAAAATCTAATGGAACGTTTACCACTTGATTTACAAAATTTTGATCATTCTTTCATTACAGAAGCATGTTTCCACAGATAATGAAGATCATCTCTAATAGGTTTAATAACATTTTGAAGAATCTTTAATCTACCTTGAACACATAAATTTAAAACATGGCAAGCACATCTGTTGACGGGAAATTTGCTCGAGATGAGAAATTCCAGTTAACACCCTCGAGACCACTACCACGAAAGCGGTGGCCGGGGTCGGTACCGTTGGTTCCCGACCTGTTTAAGAGAGAGAGATGAGTGGTAATAACAGTAAATGGGAGCTGTATTATTGATATATTGCTTTAAGATACAAATAACTCTCTTGTTTGCTCACAATCTCTCGGAGGAGTAAGGTGGTGGCAACTCGGTGCCTGTCGAATAGTGGAGATGAAGGTGACCGTGTTCTGAAATCAGAATTTAGGCCTTTCTTCTATGTGTATATCTGTTGTTTATGATTTTCTGTATGTCGCTCGATCTATCTCAGTTGTCTCTCCCTTTTCTCTGTCTGCGTTCATCTATAAAATATCGTCCAAGTAAGTTTCAATTTCGTAAATACTTTGCCGTGATCCCATGAATCCGTTCCCTTCTTATCGGACGGGATTTGTCATTTGAATTTGAATTGTTTCCGGATTCGATGATATGGTTGACGAAGATAAGTTTGTTGCCTTATTTGAATTATACTCTTGACGTGCATGTGAACATTTCATAGAAACGATCCCGTGTGCACTCGTGCCATGAATCTTCATGGAGGTTATCCTGCCAGCCGCCTATTGCCCTGTAGAGCGAGGTAGACCCCTTCTCTGGCTCTGTTCCTGGAAGCTTAAGATGGATTTTCCTTGACCCATGGGGGTTTAAGGTGTTCTTGTAGACCTTCCTAGAAGGTAGCTGGGGTAATGCAGACTTAGGCGTGATTCCTCCTTTATGCCCAACAAGGAAAACAAGCTTCTGGAGAGGTTGGCGGGCTTATTTCAAATGTCTCTTGAGCTGGGAGACTTCCCCTGGCATTTACGGGGCGGTTGTGAAGCTCGTCCTCAGAGCCGAGGTTCCCCGATAGATGGTCTGGAGAAGCCCGGGTTCCAGTGCTCTTGAGGGAGTTCACCCCTGTCGCGCTTGGCTTGTCTTCTGGTAACTTTGAAGCCAAACCTGCCTTCCCTGCTTCTGCCGGGTAGCTTTACGGTCTTTCCGGGGCTTCATGAGTGTCGATTGTAGGTGGAAAATTTCCCTATTAACAACATCTTTGATGAAAAAATTTGCCAATAAAATAATGATTGCATAACTCACATAACAAAGGAATAGCTGCGCTATTGTTGGAAGCATTATCAAAACCAATTTCAAAAATTTTGTTTTCAATTTTATACTCATAAAAAATAATTTTAAGCATTCTATAAATATTATTAGGGTATGTAAATCATAAAAAACTCTAAATGCTAGAATTCTTATTTGTATTGTCATTGCATTATCCATATAATATCAAGTGACACCCAAGTATGAATGCACCACCCAATGGTCACTCCATATGTGCCGAATGTCGGTACATGGAAACACGACCTTATAATTATCAAATTTTTTTTGCAATTTTTTTCTTTTCTATAAATATCAAAAAGTGTACGTGTGAGAATGGTTCTTGGAAAACGACATGCACCGGTATTTAATGATTGTTGACAATAATTAATAAACCCAACTTTTTCACCAAAACTAAATGGTAAGTGTTCAACAATAACCATTCTAGCTAAATGTTCTATATTATTTACATCACTACATTTAAATAATTCATGGTTAGAGGAAGTGTACCTGGAAACTTGGCTTTGTCAACGGCCAATAGCCTCTTTGTTTGGATGCTTGGTCGATATATGCATCCAATATGTACCATATCCTCCAGTTTTAGACAACTTAAATTCTTTGTGGCAGAAATTGCAAACCACCTTAACACTTCCATCCTCATTAGTAATTTTCTTCATATGGATTGCAAAGAGATCGAATTTGCGTTGTGTCTCTTCATCAGGTGCTTCAAAAGTTAGAGGGGGATCATTCATCTTTTGTTATTAGTAGGTGTGGAATTGGGTTCAAGAATTGTTAGAGAGGGATTATGAGGGTTTAGAGTTTCAAGATAAGCTTGATATTGTAGAAATTCATGATAAGCAATGTCAGCATTACTGACATTGTCTTGCATATGACCATTACCTTTGTTGGAGAGCCTTGAACCTAATCCACCACTTGCCATTGAAAAAATTGAATCGAAAGTTTTCTTGGGAATAAATTTGAAAAAAATTGTTGGAAACAAAAATGAAATTTTTTTGGAAGTAAATTTGAAAAAATGTTGGAAATGAATTTCAATTGAGTAAAAAAAATGTAATTACGATTTAAATATTTAATTGCAATTAAAAATATTGAATAATTGATAAAGAATTGAATAATTGAGAATTTGAGAGAGTATTGTAGATTTGAGAGAGAATCTGACTGAGGAGAGAAATGAAATGGGAGGCGGTATTTATAGGGAAATAGGAAAAGGGTTAATTACTTAAAAAAAAAATTAGAAAACCGATTGCACTATTGGGTCACTATGGCCCAACAGTGCAAATCTTAGTTTATTATTTTTAAAAAATATTACTTAAATACTGGATTCGGATGGAACCACCCGTTCCACCGCGGTTCTGCAAAATTATGAACCTGAATCGGAACCTCCAATTTGAAACGGAATCGAAAATTCTAGTTCGGTTCGGTTTCAATAGTGTCAGTTTCGGCGAACCGAACTAGGGTCACCTCTAGGTGCATGTACCCTAGCAAAATTCATATGGTAAACAAAAAAAGACCTTTTAAACTTTAATTATTTGTCAAAATATATTTCACCTTTGGAAATTATGAAGAATGACCATTATCATTTCTTGATCGTCTTGATCTTTTAGGTCCTGGTTGAATCAACAAGAAAAAGACAATACAATATATTTAAATAAGCAGATATGGGTAAAATAGATTCAAAATTTGAAGAAATCTAAAAATGGATTTTGAAATCTTATTTGTTTAAGTTAGACAGTCAACTCATTGCATAATTCTCGAAAAACATCGACTAAAGAGATTATTTATTTTGATTCATTCATATCATACGTTTGGTCATTAGAGCATCTTCAATGCAAGCGTGGTTTGTGAAGAAAAAAAAATGTCACATAAGATTAATAGATATTCCTTTAAATAAAATTTCTCCAATGCAGTCGTGCATATGCAACCTCAAGCTGACGTGGTAAAAAAATATATTAGACATTGTCAACATGACTGTCTGATCTCAGACGGCTTGTTGCACGACCCTTTTTTAGGTTGACTCAGCAAACATTTAATACTGACATTAACTTTTCATCTATTTTTAGTAAGAAATTAAAATAAAAAAGGAAATAAAATTGGACACGTCATTAAAACAAAATGTGTTTTAAACGGAATCATTGGAGACCAAATTTTAAGTTGATCGTCTATCAAGTCTATATTTATGCCACATAGAAAGCAAGTCTCTTGATATTGTTGTCATATCAACAGTAATTCATATGTAATTCATTTTTGCATTGGAGATGCTCTTATAATAGAAAATTTAACTACAATATTTAAAGATACCTTACCTACTACTTAATTTCTGGTAAGTGTGTTCCGATGACGATAATTTTTTTCCATAATTGTCATATTCTTCTTTTAATTCTCCTCCTTCTGATCCTATTTCACATGCTCCCTCTCAATCTATAGAATCTAAAACTATGATATTTATCTGAAATATCATATTAAAACTTGGCAATACGTTTTAGTCAAGTGTGTTTGATTAATGGTGTTTGTTCGAATTTACCAGGAAAATTATAGAAAATTTAACGAAATTTAATAAATTTTAATAACTTTAAATAGAATTATATCCCAAAAAATCTTGCATCGAAAATCTGCCGTATAATATGAATATCCATACCAATAAAGTAATAGAGCAAGTCAACAATTGTTGTTATTCTGTAGGATCAGTGTAAGGGGTGGACTAGTAGATAGATGTGTGCGTACCGGTTTGGCATCCTTCATATCAATGCACGAAAAAAAGAAAAAATATCCATAATGTAAAGTTGTTGAGAAAGTAAAATGCCATGGTCTTTTGGAACAACCTTCACACTAAGAAAGTAGGATAATGTTCCAAGGTCCTTAGGAGAGAAGCGACGACCAATCAAATTTACAAACCGACTTACTAGATCATCATCATCACCGATAATAATTATGTCATCAACATAAACTACAAGATACAGAATTTTGCCACTAGTTTAACTTAGAAGAACAAAAATATATGTATCAGTATAGGAATTCTGGTATCCTGAATCAATAAGAAAATTGAGTAGTTCATGGCACCAGACTCGGGGAGCTTACTTCAGTCTGGAGATGGCTTTTTTCAGCTTACAAACATGAGATGGATAATCAGGATCCACAATACCTTGTGGTTGTGTCATATAAACGTCTTCAGAGAGGTGACCTTGCAAAAAGGTGTTGTTAACATCAAGTAGTCGTAAAGACCACCCATGACTAACGACAATACTGAGAACAGGATGGACAGTTATGGGTTTAACCACAGGACTGAATGTATCATGATAGTCAACTCCCGCGTTGATTAAATTTCTTCGTAACCAAACGGGTTTTGAACCTGTTTATAGAACCATTAAAATTATGTTTAATGTGAAAAATCCATTTGCAACAACCAATATTGTGATTGGAACCATATGATACTAACTCTTATAACCCATTTCGAACAAGAGCATCATAGATGTAAGGTTCTCTATTTTGTGATTGACTTGTTTTTGCTACAAACCACATTGTGATGTTTTTGTAATGGGTAGATTAGGATCTCCATGTGCTCAACAGTGTGATCATGATCGACAATCTTTCTGGCATCTCAAAGAATTAAGAACAAGAGTTTCAAAGGTATATCACTTAACTTGTTCTCTTGAAAAGATTAGGTGCTTTCTCAAATGATTTCATTTGTGTTTTTATCATCATTTTTATGTGCATCATGCTAATTTCACTGACGTGGCACGGTTTTTTCGTTAGAAAATGTTTGTCAAAAATATTTATAAGAACCACAACATTGCCTCAAAAGTATACAATACAGTGGCAAGTCGGGTATCGTCCACAGAAAAGGGAAACCAAATGGCTAAAACTAGTTAACTACTATTAATCTAAAATAAAGCATGAAAAAGTAAATATCAAATGTTTGTTTGAAAGTTAATAACTACCATGCAAACTACAATTAAGTTAATTAATATATGGTGAAACTAACAATTAGCAAGAATGCAGAGTGATAAGATAATGAGATGTGAATGTGGGAGCCACCGCAATCAAACAAAAATAGTGGGTAATCCATTCTTTAAGAATCAATTCGATCAACTAGGGATTATCTTCCTAACTTGAGTTTCAGGGATGGTTTGGATTGGAGTGCTCACAATCCACCCATTTCACTCTTGCTTTGGATAGATGTGAGGTGGCCGGGATGTCTTGGATTGGAGTGCTCACAATCCACCATTTTCACCTAGCCGGGATATGTTGCATAGGAGTGCTCAAAACATATCTCTTCCAAGTGAGCTTGTTTAAACACTATACACGTGGATGGTTAGAAACATGAATTGATTTCAAATATGGACCAAGAGTTGGAATGCCTACTTGACCCATAATGACACCACAATTCAATCTCTACAATGAGTTGGGAGTTGGAGTGTCTACCCAAACCAAGGTGAGTATTAAATGCATTAGGAACAAATTCAACCACTAAGTGAGATGGGAGTTAGAGTACCTACCCACTTCATAAAGATTTCAGTTAAAGATCTATTACTCAAATATGTTCAATTAATCAACAAGAATCAAGAGCTAGAGTGCCTTAATTCAAGAGACAATTACACACAATTAAGGACAATGAACGGAACTATATTAATCAAATCAAAGTACGGTGAAGAACCCACATATTCATATTCAATTACATAACTCCCAATATTGGTCTAACTACTCATGCTAAATACAAAATATAAACTAAAAGAAAAGGTTAAGAGAAGACCCATGTAGAGAATCCTTTTTCTTGAAGCTTGAATGCAATCTCTTAGTGGCCTTGAGTAGAAAAGGATGAAGATGATGTAAGAAGGTTAAGATTTGGTAGGGAAAGATTCCTAGATCTAGGTTAATGGTTAGTGATGTAATGGGGAGAAAACAGAGAGATAGATGAGTAAATTCGTGACTGGAAGAGTGGAGAGAGACTTTTGAAATAAAAAAAAGGATGTATATATAGGGTTTCCAAAATTAGGTTTGAAAATGTTGATGTGACAAAATCTGGGCATGCAGTGAGCGAGTAGTGTGCGGGTATGCTACCCGCGCAATGACCCGTTCAGTTTCCTTTTTCTGATTGATCTGCTTTCTGGTCTGCTCTCTGATTTGACATGTACAGAGTTATGCACGGGTAGGTACCCGTGCACTTAGCTTTCTTCAGAACTCCATCCTTCAATTCATAGGTTGTGTGCGGGTAGTGCATGGGTAAGTACCCATGTAGTAAGCAATCTTTGAGTTCTCACTCCCTGTGTGTAGGTAGTGCACGGTTAGGGTACCCGAGCAGTGAAGCTTCTCTTATTTAGTGATTTTGGCATGTTTCCTGCATGAACTTCATGCTTTCTGACTCTGATATCGGAATTGCACAAAATGCTTGAAATCACAATACAAAAGCCCATAAAACATGAATATACACTCAAAAAGAAGACAAAGGACGAGGAATGATGGTCAAAATATAGTACAATTTTGGTAAGATCAAATACTCTCAAACGAAACCTTTCTCGCCCTTAATCAAACTTAAGCCATGATAAGACACGACAACAAACATTGACTCGATCTAAACTTTTATTAAACTCGACAAATAATTCAAATAGTTGCATGCCCAATCGTTGATGAGATGCGAGGATGTATGATAGAGAGAAGTAGACATATGCAAAATGTTCTAAAGCAAATTGAAGGCACTAAAGGGAAACTCGCACAATCACAGATCCGACACCTAAGAGTTCTTTAATATTGAGAACTACTCACTCACACACCTCGAGTATAATTTGCTTCAACTCTAAGTCTCAGGTGGAGTCATTATTTTCTTTCCACTCAGAGTCCAAAGTTCACACTTATGCAATATATGCGAAGATGGAATTAATTTATAGGATTCTAATGCATTGCATACAATGTATATTTGAAATATCGATAATGTCTGTGTACTAGCCTAAGAAGGATTCCCTATGCCGTAAACATAGAAGATCAAGCATCAACAAAAATTCCCAATCAAGACTCATCATGGAGCAAACAGGTTTTTTCCTTTAGGTTGTAACAGGGCCATGAGGTTAGATGTGGTGGAACAAATAAATTATGAAGAATTATAGTTCAAAGATCATCAATCATGCTCAACATACTCACACACCCCATACAAAGCTATATTAATCATCAATTACACTGTAGCGACTAGGCATTACTTTCATTGATATTTGTGCTACACAATTGTACTATACTTTGTGAGTATTTAACATTTATATCACAAGGCTCTTTTACCTCCCTGTTTTTTTATCTTCTTTTCTTTTTATTTCATTTGCATTTTTTTTCTTTATTTTCCTTCTTTATGTATTTTGCACACTTTACATTTGACAATTTGGCTCTTAAGTGCAAATTTTGGCACTTTTACATGTTGAGCCATTTCTCACACATTTTACATAGTTGCCTAAGTACATGCTATTTCAACATTAGAGCTTACACCTTTTAACCACTTAACGCATGCACACACACTCTACATGATTGGCAATTTAAGGGTTGGTTTGTGTTTGGTCTATGGCTATATGGTTTTATATGGTTCCAAGTGAAAGGTAAGTGTTTGGCCTCAAATTGGTATTGGAGAACACAATTAGGGATTAGAAATGTGTTTAGGCTAATTTGAGTAGTTAAATGCACACACATTGCCTAGAATCATTTCCACAATTAGTCTATTAAGGAAATGAATGCATCCAACAAGCAATCCACAATATATATATATATATATATATATATATATATATATATATATATATGATGAATGTCCTATAGCATGTGACACGTATGACGAGAAGAGTGTATAGGAATGGAACAATAAGACACTCAAATGCATTTTTTATAGGCTGTGTTTGAGAACTTACTAGGGGTCTCCATTACTAGAACGATGCGCAAGAGCATTGACTCCCCTCAAGTTGAACACACAAAGGATGTGACTAGCCCATGACATGAAAGTAAGACCCATGAGTGGCAACTATTTGCTACACAAGCTTAAAGTGTATTCATACACTTGCCAAGAGTACAAGCTCAAGGCATCACATCCAAGCTAGTTAAAGCTCAAAAAATTTAGTCAATGCGACAAATTGAAAATTACGGACCAAAAAACTAAAAATGACTCAAAACATATAAAAAGATGACTCAACAACGGCGTCTACACCCTCAAACCAAAACCCAATATTGTCCTCAATGTTGTAGACAAGAGAGTCCGACCTAGTGGCACCTAACTTAACTCAAAACACAACAACCTAGACACTAATCATTCACAATCAATGCCTAACAATATAAAAGACTTAAAAATAGGCTCACATTAAAATAAGGCATTACAATGCAATATGACATTAAATACAAACCAACATTAAGCATTTTATTTCAATAAGAAATGACGGAGTGGGGACATAAACCCTCAAACCGAATATCATTATATGCATGTATAAGACCTGAACAAAAAGTAATCACAACCACCCTTAAACCGAATGGGGCAATATATTCAAAATTAAAGACATGTACACTCATGTATAATCTCAAGAGCCTTCAACTCATCACATCAATAAAAAATGAATAAATCAATAAGCTCAAAATTCTTTTTCAACATTCACAAAATAATATATCATATCAATATCGAGAATGTACTTGAGACATCCATAAGATAATTGCTCATCAATATATATATATATATATATATATATATATATATATATATATATCCATCCACACACAATATTATTCCATATCCACAAACATCAACAAACTAATCAAAAAGATAGGAAACATTTTGGAGTTCAAGAATTGAGATTAAGAATTTTAAACTGAGGTGGTTTCCCTATGCACGAAGATAAGGTTCTCGCTTTTTTTATGAGCACTCTTGGCTTACCCACCCCTCAAAGACTTGCAAGTTATCATATTTCCCCCCAATATTTGAAGAACCTAGCATTGAAGCACAGACATTTAACACAAAATTATCAACCACCAATAAAATATCTCAAAAGAATATCCTCAAAATGATCATCATTAAAAAAACATCCAAAATCATCCACCAAATTAGTAAACTAAGGAAAACTAATACCAAGTTAAAAGAAAAATAAAAATAATGAAACTAAATTAAGTTCATCCGACCAACTACGAAAGTAAATAAAAGTTCAAATACTAAGAAAGGAAAAATAGGCATGGGAAATAAAAGTAAATCCTCTTCTGACGACTCAGCTACATCATCTATCATCGTCTCATTGCCTCTTAGATCAAGCTCGGCTCTGGCCTTTTCTTCAAATTCTCTCTTGGATCACTCCAACATTGCTTGATACTCTACACTTTATGGATCATTGGATGGCCTTCCTGAATGGGGTGAATATGGAGTAGCCCTCTTCATCCTCCTTGAGTAGGGAATCAAGTTCAGATCCTGACTTATGCCAGTGATGTTTGTCCAAAAGTCCTCGATGTTGTCCATGGCATGTTTGATCTCCTTCCTGTTCTCCCTAATCTCAATGGTAAAGCTGGACCACATTAAGTTCATTAAGGTCTAGTGGCTCATTATCTTTAAGATCAATGTCTGCCAAGGTGCCACCTGATTATAATCCATCTGCTCATTTTTGAAATCCATCTGCTCATTATCATCTTCCTACGCCTGCCTGCTTGATACTGCTTCGACCCTATTTTTTTCTTTCCTATTTTTCTTTTTCGACTAGTGGGATCCCTCTCTATCTATAATGTGTCCCAAGTGAGAATCCCAATATCTCCCTGAAGTGATTCAAATGGATTGTTTCTTAAATCAACTCCTGCTCACCAATAGAATTTTGTGATTAGGCTCGGGAATAGAAGTGGTTGACTGTCCTTTCCTATGCGATCTACTATAAGAATGTCGGACTTTGCCAGAAACCCGATATCAATCCAATTGTTATTCTGGATGCAGTGGATAATGATAGCTACCTCAAAAGCAACTGACGTTCTATGGTCACGAGGTCTCAGAAAGTGAGAGATAAAAATGTGCTAGAGCCCCAGTTCAATCTTCAGGTTTGTGTGCTTGAGACGATATTCTAGGGCAAACAAAAATACATAGGCTAAATCATTAGAGCATTCGCTAGTTCTATGTTCTACCGCTCATGTATCTCGCTCCAAATGGCACCCGCTCTGACATCTCCTTGAGCAACTGGTTCCTCACTCCTGAAATATTTGTTGACTGCCTACCAGTTCAGGCAAACTTCTCTCGCTTTGACCACGGTGTATTTCTCATGAAGTCACCCGGTAGTTCGGCACCATCTCAGTATAGAACTCTTCAACCACAGGTCTATAGTATACAGGAGGGGAGCGTCTGTGTTTCTCCTATCCTATCCTATCTATCATCTGAGGTATAAATGTATCTTCCAGCTCATCCCTCCCTATTCCCCATTCTTTTATTATCTTTCGCACTCTTAATCTTTCCAATTTACTCTCAAAGTTTCTATTTCGGGTGCATGGTGGTACTAGTGGCTCATTGGGGTTCTTCTTTCATGATCCCAATCCCAACTTCTTTGCCAAGGATTTAGACTTGCTTGTCATCTTTAAGAAAGAACAACATAACAGGGACGAATTCATTCCAGATGTAAGTGAGTGAAAACGTAAAGAGTAAGTGATCAAGTAAGCAAATCATACCAAATTCATCCAGTGTGCGGGTCGTACACTGGTAGAGACCCGTGCCATAGGCAATCTTCTAGTTCTCACTCCCTATGAACTGGTAAAACGAGGGTAGGGTACTCGCACAATGAAGCTTCTCTTCATTAGCCATTTTGGCATGTTTTCTACTCGAGCTTCACGCTTTTTGACTTTGATATATGAATTGCACTAAATGCTTGAAAATCACAGTATATGAGCCAATAAGACACGAAAATATAGTAAAAAACCAGACAAAAGACGAGGAATGAGGGCCAAAATATAGCACAATTTTGGCATGATCATTCACACTTGCACATAATGCATATAGGTTAATGTGTTAGTTTGCTTGAAAAGGCCTCTTATTTTCATTGTGGTGGTCTTGGTGTCGTTTAAATGAACCATGAAAATCCTTCTAGTAGATTTCACGGTCCATGTCTCATCTTGATGAACTGTGAAAAAAAAATCGTGAAAAACCTTCCAGAGGTTTTCACTATCTTGTTGTCATCATGGTGAACCACTAAAATTCTTCCAGTGGATTTTATGGTGCATGTGTTATCTTGAGACATCGTGCAAATCCTTCCAGAGGTTTTCGCTGTCTTGGTGAACCGTGAAAAACAGTCGTCGAAGTTTCTTCAGTAATTTTCTATGTCATGGCTTCGTCAAGAAGGACCGCGATATTCTGGTGACGTTTGGTTTGCTTTTATTGCAATTGTTTTTCATCTTGGTGAGTCGTAAAAAATAGGTCTTCTCAAAACGAAATAGTTTCGTGAGAACCCTATAAATAGGCCAAGACACCATCTTGTGTTGTTAAGAATTCTGTATTTTCTAGGAAAGAGTGATATTGTTGAGTTTTTAAAGAGAGATAGGTTCAAGAAACCACATATGACTCTCAGTTCCCCATTCATATGCATTTATGACATCATCAAGCATGGGTGTTCATTGCATCTTTACTTGGTAGGTAAGAACAACATTGCATCTCCTTTATTGTTCTTCTTTTAATTACTAAGACATCATCTTTATTGCTTTGTCTTTGAAGTTTGGTGATTGTTGGGGGTTATCTAATAACTAGGATTGTTCGGTATACATATTCACATCTAGTTAAGCATTTAGTGTTAGTCTAGCACTTATTTGTAATAAGTATTCATAACATGTTCACTTAGACATTAATTATTTTCATTGAGTCCAAGTCTTGTAGCTATATAAAGTAGTTGTACAAGTAAAGAGAAGTCTTGCAACCAAATGTGATGGTTGTCAAGCATTTGTCAAGTCCCATTATAAGAGGCATGTAAGTAGATAGGTTTAAGTTACAATCCTTGAGAAAATTGAATAGGATGTCAACTTAGGATGTAATTAAACAATCATATACAAGATTTTTGTGACTAAGTGGCTAGCAAGACTAGTCCCGTAGGTTTCTTGGTTGAAGGGTTTTCCACGTAAAAATCAAGTGTTATTTATTTTCCGCACATTTACCTGATTTTTATTGTTATTTGTGTTGGGTATTGAAATTAACTAAAATGTATGTCTAATTTAGGTTTTAACCAAATTAATCGCCAATTTTTCAGTTAATCAGTATTAATCAAAAATAGACACCCCAAAACAAACATACAATAAATTCAAGTAAATGTGTGAAAAGTAAATAACATTTGAATTTACATGGAAAACCTTCGACAAGATAAAAACCACATGATTAGCTAATAACTAGCCAGTGGAGCCCCCAAATCCACTATTGGCAAAATTGATTAGAACATAGGTTGACCACATCACACATACAGTTACTAATCTGTTTTTGCTATCTGCATGTCTTTAATAGTGATAATCAGCTCTTGCTAATATGTTACCCATGGTAAATATAAGACTTAACTCTTAAAATAAGAGATATGCAACCCAAAAGTGAATATGAATAATATTCTAAATGTATAAATGTTAGGTCAACACATTTAATGCTTATCTAGGAATTAATGATGACATTTATAACATTCCTAGATATCATGTTGCTATATGGCATGCATATAAGTTAGTTGTACGAAAAAAAAACATTCCTAATTGCAATCACAATACAACAACCCAACAAATCAACACACAAAAATCTTAACTTGTAATTAAAATCCTAATCTAGATGCAAACAATTCATAAAAGATATTTCTTGTTAAGTAAGATCACAAGATGGATGAAAATGGTGTTTTACTTAAGAAGTCAATTATGTTGATGAAGACCCATGCTTATACACATCCCAGATGAAGTTAGATGATACTTGATTCGTGAATGAATGATGTGTGTTTGGCTTTTGGTCAATAAAAATTGTATCTTGCTAACTTTTCTTACCAGTCACTGTTAAGCTCTAAAAGGAATGGGTTGGAATGGATTCTAAAACTCTTATGAGGCAAAGAAGGGAAAAGAACACACAAACACACACACACATGTATATATATATATATATGAAGCCCTCAACGAAATGATGCCATTTCAAAAACAGGCAAAAAAATCCCATCATTACCGTTGGTTGGATCGTCGGCTCGAGCAAGTTGTCCAAACCACGGTGCATGTAACGGTGCATCGTCTAGACAACACCACGATCACAACCTCTATTCATATAAGAGCACAGGCCATGACATAGGCAACAAGGGCCTTTTGGTGAATATCATGGTGGGGACCGTTACGCAGACAAGTGCACAGGGCACGGTTCCCCAAGTTTGTAGCTTCTAGAACCAACTGTTGTTGGGACAACGGTTGAGGCAGGTGCATTGCCAGCGATCAGCACCACGGTGAAGAGGAAATTCCTCTTTACCAGACAAAATCAACACATTATTGTAAATGCAAGATGTGTAAGTCTGGAGTGTGATGAATGACATAAAATGCATAATTAAAAAACATATAAACATCCATAATCAAATGGAAATACATGCAAGTGGGTGTGTGCTACTAAATCTCTTCAATTTGGAGTAGAGTTAAGTAATCTGCCTTTTTTAAAGCACTTGGAGTCTAAAGCCTTGATGATAGGTGATCTTCAAATCCTAATCTACCCTTTACAATATTGAACTCAATTGTGATTTTATCAACCAATTAAGCTAATAAAAAATGAGACACTTACAGGTTTTGTGTTTAATATTGACTAATCAAAAATTTGGTAATATAATCAATTAACAACTCATTCACCTCCCCCAAGGTTGTTTAAACACACTTTGGGTTATTTTCAATATTCTTCAGACCTGGCCCGATGCCATTTGGGATTTTTGAGGGCTTGAGTGGCTGTTTTTGGTTCAACACCAGTAAGGTGAGAGAGTTGTGTGGAGAGGTTTAATTTCTGAATTGGTTTATGGATATTATTTTTTACTCTAATGGTCATTGTGTGTGGCGAATTTGGCTAAGAGGTAGGATGTTATGCAAGTAAACTAAGAATTGGTTGAGGATTTATAGTAGTCGTATGGGTGGTCTATTAAGTTTGGGAGTCTTATGGCATTGACAGTAAGGCTGTTGTTAGAGATACGGATGTGGTGGATGTCGATGGTGTGTCACACAAGGGCACCTGTTGTGGTTGCACAACAGATGGTGAAGGGAGTGGTGGTGATGGAGTATGGATATATGAAAATGTGAGTAATGGAAGATAAATTATACGGTGAAGCAAAATGAAATATAGACTATATAAATTTGATATGATGAGATACAATTTTTTGGCGTGGAGAGATGAAGACATATTTAAGCACTTTTGGTTAGAGAGTATCTAAGAAAGATACACGGTTTGGAACATAAGTCAAGTTTGTGAGGGAAATATGGTTGAAGCCAGAGGTAGCATAGACAGCCAAAGACCTTAAGCTTCGAATAGTTTGGGGAGGAACCAAAAAAAAAATCATATTGGGAGGAGAGATTGAGGGTGGGTATCAACATGCGATTTAATTAGTAAACAACAATGGCAAATGCATGGGACCGATATTTTAAAAGAAGCAACACATGAGAAAAAGCAGGAGAGATCGATTTCCACAATGTGACGGTGTCGTCGTTCAAAGTATCCATTGTGTTCAAGGGTATATGGTGGAGTGGTGAGATGACTAATGCCATAAGTAGCAAGAAAAATTACAATAGCCGAAAATTCACCACTGTTGTCATAATATAAAGTGATGATTTAATTTTTGAAATGTTTTTCCACTATAGCTTTAAAATCTTATAAATACATATTTAACTTCGGATTTTTTGCTTGAGTGGATAAAACCATATGTATATGGTATATTGATCAACAAAAATAATGCAATATTTAAAACCATCATGTGAAAGAACTGGGGAAGCCCATATATCTAAGAAAATAATTTCTAGTGGTTGAGAGGGTACAAGAGAAGAATTGTTAAAGGGTAATTTATGACTTTTATTGCAATGACATGCATTACAGGGAAAACAAGATGACACAGAAGACAACAAATCTAACTTATAACATGAAACAATATGTTTTAGAATAGAGAATGCATGACGGTCAACCCTGTGTTGCTACTCGAGCGAAGTGGTCTTGACTGTAGAGAAAGCTAGTAACGGGGATGATGTTAAATTATAGAGTGGTCACTCATACACTCCATCATTCTTCTGGCCCTGTATAAGGATTGTAGTTATGTGAAGTTTCTTCACAAGAAATGAAGTAGGTAAGAATTCAATGGTGACATTATTAGAGGTGTAAAATTGAGATATTGATATTAAGTTCTCTTTCATGCTAGGTACATAGAAAACTTTATTTAAATTTAAGGTAGTGTTGGAATTGGTAAGGAAGGTGGAACCGGTGTGAGTAATGGGGAGACCCGTTCCATCTCTAATCATGATGTTGTCTAAACCAGTGTATGGTGCATGAAGGGATAAGTTGCTTAAGTCGGCAGTGACATGATGAGAAACGCTACTGTCAAGAAGCTGCGTCAGAATGTTGAAAGTATTATGTGTATCATAGTGAGCTCGAGGCTGCCATATAGTCCATGGGCTAAAAAATGATGCAGTTGAAGTGTTAGATGACTGAAGTGGTACTAGTCAAAAGGAAGAACACTTCTTAGATGCCATAGATTTGACAATGATCAAGATAAGGTCGTAGAGGTACTTGATAACCACGAGAAGTGTTTGGCTCAGCATTCGTTGACGTGTGGGAGCGATTTCTAGAATTGGACGACGGGTGCCAGCCTGTGTTTTTGTTGACAAGGTTTGACTGTGTGCACTAATTGTTGTTATTGCTAGAGGTGGGCGATGAGCGCCGACTTTTGTTATAACGGTTTACTGGGTTGGCCGAAGCTGAAAACTGTGCTGGTTCATAATTCATACCTTAAACAAATGCTTCAAAGTATAGGAGTTTCATATGAAGTTCATCAAAAGTGATTGGATAATCACGAGCTTGAACAACACATACCTGTTCATTGTAATCATCACTAATGCCATCAAGTATGTTCTCTGTAAGATCATCGTCATCCATCGGTGCTACTAAGAATCAATTTCATCAGCACGAGCTTTGATTGTTTGAAAGATTTTTGTAATAGTTTGAGATCTTTTGTTAGAATTTTTGGGATGGCTTTTCACATGTTTGATACGTCCTCGAGATGGGTTGGCATATGTGTTGGCTAAAATGGTGATTAAGCCAATTTTATGTTACATTTTTGCCCTCATTTTCTTATTCTTTAGCTCGATCCCAAGTGAATTCTCGTATTTAATGTCTTTATTCTAGTTAATGCAGACATTCAGTGTATTTCAGGCAATAGAGATCCAAACAAGGACTTTTGGTGCAGAACAAGTCGGATGTTTATGGAGAATGCCTAGTTCACTGGTATTAAGCGCATCCGTACCTGTGAAGTGTAACCCGTGGACATTATGGAGATCTAGCACAAGTGTTTGCTAGTCCACACAAGCACAATGACCAGCGACTCGAGAGCCACAACTTCTATAGAAGATCTCGAGGCTAGAGTTTGCTGGTCCACACCAGTGCAGTACTACCCACGAAGTCATCTCCAGATTGCCAGCAGAGTTCACTGGTCCACACTAATGCAATGTTACCTGCGAACTGGTACCGATTTTGACCAAAGATGATTTCACCAAGCAGAATTTATTGGTCCACACCAGTGCAATGACTCGCGGACCGAGAGCCAAAATTGCCTCTATCAGACTTTATTGGTCTACTTCACAGATGCACATCAACGAAAGGAACAGCAGAACGATAGTCAGAATTCCTCAAGGTGCGGTTCACTGGTCCACTTCGTTGGTCCCTACCTGTAAACTACGGGCCGCGAAGTTGCCCAGATCTGATGCTTTAGCATTTTTCATACCTATTTTTGGAAGCCCTATAAATTTGTACTTTTATGATTTGCACAAACGTCTTGGCACAACCTCATAGCCCCTTCTATCGCATTAGATCTAAGAATATCTCCCACCACATCCAAACCCATTCTACACTATATACTGCCTAATTTCCGTACCAAATTCACTTCTCTACCATTCTCTTCACATCTATTTCACTCTAACCCAATCACCCACTTAAGGAGCACGAAACTAACATAGAGGAGGGGGAAAAGAGCTTAAAGACTTGGGAAATCTCAGCATACCAATGGGTACTTCTTATCTCTTGCTTCTTTAATTCTTCATTGCATTTTATTATGAGTAACTAAACCCCTATATGAGAGTTAATGTAATTACACATGAGTTGTGGGTAATCCACCATTTATCTTAGTATTTGATCTCTTAGTTCCATTCATTTTTCTTAAAGTATTTGATATCTCGTTGGATTGGGTAGACATATCAACTCTTAATTCATTATTTTGATGGTAAATTGATTTGATGTTTTTAAATTGGATCAAAGATCTCTTTAGATTGAGTAGGAATCCCAACTCTTAATTCAAGTTGAGATATTCATATTGGTGATTAAAACAAGCTATTTTGAATGGAAAGGATGTGTTGTGAGCATCTCAATCTGACATATCTCAACTAAAAAGTGGAAAGGATGGATTGTGAGCATCCCAATCTTAACCAACATGACTACCTTGAATCTATCCATGCCTAATGAGAAGCTCTCTCTACCCTCAACTGAGCATGCCAATCGTTGTTGTGAAGTGAGAGCTAAGTGATTCTCAAATCACATCTAAAGGTAGATTTAGCCCTAAAAGATCGAATCGGTTCTTAAAATGATAAATGGGTTGCCCATTATTTGTGTTGTGCATCGACTCCCATATTCATCTCATACCTTTTCACTTCGCTTGGTAATTGTAGTTGCATTTTAGATTAATTGGTTTGATTGTAGTTTGCATCTTAGTTGTTGATCTTTTCCAACAAACCATTGAAATTTTACTTTTTACCTTACTAATTGTATTAATTTTAATTTGATCAATACTACCATTGATCCCTGTGGAACGATACCTAACTTGTCACTATAGTTTTTTTTCACGTTCTAAGCACATTGCTAAGGACTTTACAATTATCCTTTTGACAAACAATTTCCATACCGAAAATGACTTTGTCAAATGGTTTAGGTGTCTTGTGAGGTTTTGGCTCGGGCAATGATTAAGATAATGGAGAGAGAGAGAGAGAGAGATCCAATGAGAGCATTGAGAATTAATTGATCTTGACGAAACCATATAGTGTAGTCTGGATTAAGTTTTGTAGTGTCGTTGTGAGCTATATTGATGGGTGGGCTGGATTTTGAACCATCAACGAAGCCAAGAAAGTCATAATCAATGAAAATGGAGTGGAACTGAAGCTTCCATGATACGTAGTTGGTGGTGGTAAAAAGTTTGAATGGTACTTGAGCAATGATGTTTATGGTAATCAGTAAGTTATGTCATTCATTGGTGTTGTGGATTTTTATATTAGGTGTAGTAGAATCAGTAGGGGAGTTGTTTGTAGTCATGGTGACAGCTAAAGAAGGTAATAACAATTTAGCTTAGCTTTGATACCATATCAAATAGCAAAGTTAATAAAATATGGCATAGCCTTTTCATAGAATTGAATGAATATAAACATTACAAAATATTCAAAAATCAAACAAAACTCCTAGACTTACTGATACAGTTTAAACTAAATTCCAAAATAAAAGAATTTCAACAACAAGAAATTTACAATATGAGAACAATAGAATATTTGCAATCAGATATTTGCAATCTAAGATCAACAGAATAACAACAATTGTTGACTTGCACTATTATAAAGTATATATTAGATGGAAAATTTAGTATAATGTTATGACAAAAAAATAATGAAATTATTTTGTAAAAAGAAGTTATATAAATTAATGTGTATCTAAATGTGATAATCATACACTTAGTTGTTGATTTTATCCGCTATTAAATTAAAAGTATACTGAAAATAAAATTAAATGCATGTCTAATACAACCTGGGGGGGGGGGGGGGGGGGGGGGGGTGAATGGGTTGTTAATCTATTATTACCAAATTTTCAATTAGTCAATATTAATCACAATTAACCCAACACACACATACAACAAAATCAAGTAAAGATGCAGAAAGTAAAGAACACTTGGTTTTTATGTGGAAACCCCCAAACGGGAAAAACCACGAGACTAGCCACTTTAGCCACTTAAGCAACAAAAATCCACTATATGAAACGAAGATTACACCCTCAAATGATACAATGACTCTCACTCTCGATAACCAAGCTATGGACACTATCACTAACCAGTTTTGGTTCAATCCCTTGTGATATCCCCAGATCCACCATTATTGGCATGAGCACCTTCTAATCTACCCGAAGGCCTTTTTACAGTGGCTCTTAGCAACCGACACTTGCCAACCGACCTTTGGTTGCAATACTTCACTTGCTTGTGTAACTTCACCTAGAAGCCAAAAGACTTTGACTCACTGAAGAGCATTAATAGTCCATGTGTGAACATGTGAATGATGCTCAAATGCAATCAAGTGCTAGACTAACACAAAATGCTCAACTATGAATTTAATGACACAATCAATAAATCAAGTTATCAATGTCTAAATGTAAAACATATAGACTTAGCTAGATGTTATCAAGACATACAATTCTAGCTATCAAACAATGCCTACATACACATGCATGAGGTCTCAATTAGATTTGTAGAGAATTCTAACAAACTAATTGTTAATTAAATCCGCATGAACACTCAATAAAGCTTGACTAGATAAATGAACATTAATCTATCAACCTAATTAGAGATGCACATTTTTCCCCGGGGCCCCAATTCCTCGCGTCCCCATCCCCATTTGGGGATTTTTTTTGGGGGGAAATGGGGAAATGGGGGGGATGGGGATGAAATTCATCCCTAAATTGAAATGGGGATAGGGATGGGGGAACCCCTCCCCATCTCCATCCTCATTTCCCCATTTTCCCCACAATTATATTGAAATGGGGATGAGGATGAGATCCCCCACCCCCATTTCCCTATTTTCCCCAAACATTATAAATATAATTTTAATATATATTATTAATTTTAATATATATTTGTATTTGTAATATATTAATGGGTTTTATTTTGTATTTCTAATGGAATGTTTGTTTTCTTAGTTAAATTTGTAATTTTTAGTTAAATGGCGAAATGGAAAAACGGAAAAAACGGAAAAACGGAGAAATACGAAAAAAAAAATGGGGAAAATGGGGAAATGGGGATGGGGATGGGGATGGATATACCTCCCCCTAAAATTCCCCATCCCCATTTTCCCCAAATGAGGAAATGGGGGGGATGGGGGAAGGGTATAGGAAGTGGGGATGGGGATGGGGGGACCTATATCCATCCCCATTCCCTAAATGTGCATCCCTAAACCTAATCATCAATCCATTTCATAAGAATATTAGAGGGTTAGCTATTTAGGGAATAATCAACCTAATCATGCAAGTTATCACAAACAAACCCAATCATGTTATCAAGACTCATAAAATACACAATAAAGAGAGTCGAGGTATTTAATCAAGTAATAAATACCTAATCTAGAGTATGTACAACAATAAATGAGAATTAATGTAGTTGTAACTTACCTAGTCATGAAACCAAGAAGACCCATGAAAGATGTCATGGATGTATAGGGTTTGGGTTTGGAGAGTTAAAGAAGCAATATTGGTGCTTTCTCTCACTAGAGGAGCTCATTCTCTCACTATGATCTGAATTTGTGAGCTTTAGGTCAAGATGGGGAAGAATATTAAGTATATAAGCGATCCAAGTAAAGCCATATCATTTTGGGAAGAGAAACATACAAAACAGGGCCCAAATACATCACAGTACGCATGTCTACTTTGTTAGTAGGTACCCGTGCACTACCCACACACACCGGGACCATGAAAAACACTAGAGAACACTTTATGGGTGACTATGCGGGTATAGGACCTGCGCAACCCGATCATTAAGATTTCACCACCCTAGACTGATTTTCAAGCGGCTCAAAATATGACCAAACGATATCAGAATTTATCGAATATTATACTATTAGAAAGGTATGGATATCTACTTTCTACTTTAATTTATAGAATGAAGTTTCAATGTTTGTAGAAAAAGTTATGGTCAAAAAAGTGACCAAAGGTCAGAATATGACATTAACAAAATGTCCAAACTCATGGTATACGATCATGTGACCAAAGACCAAATCAAGAGAAGAATCAGACCTTCTCAAGTGTCACACATCGTGCTAAGACAAGTACATCATCATGCAAGCATGGACATTTTCAATAAATGATCAGGAATGAATTTCATCACATGAAACAACACTAAGGTCAAGCAACAAAATGCACGTGTGAGAAGTGTAAAGAATGCACGCGTGAGCAATAAGGTAAGAATACATTTCGATACAAATGCATGTAAGTGAGTGTGTGCACATAAACCGTTTAAGAGACAAAGTCAAGTGAATATATATTTCGCTCTTGAAGTCACGGAGATGCTTGGAAGCTTGTCATCAAGAACCTAAGCTATCCATTACAAAATCATCTGCAATGTGGTTTGTCATGAAATAAGCCAATCATAAACTAGAGGCCCTTACAATCTTCCCATTTGGCTATTTCATCACAAAATCACCACTCACAAAGATTCCTTACAAAACATAAAATAAAGCTATTGTCTATGAGAGTCCATTCTACGTTGCAAAAAGAGATACCTAAGAATCTAAATGTTCAAGGTCTTAAATCTCTTCGTAGATCATCATACCTACACAAAAATAAGAAAGCACTTTCCAAGAACAAGTGCATGTGAGGTGAACAAATATAAACAATTATAGAATGCATTTGCACAATAAAGCAATATAAGGAGATGTACATGCAATGCTCCCTCTTAAAAGGTTACTCTCTCTCAAGACTACTACCCCAAAGTATAAACAATGCTCCTCTTATATCTCTCAAAACTTCTCCCTCTTTTTGTTTTAAGATAGGTAAAGGAGCTCCCTCTATCAGGTTGCTTAAGCAAAGAGAGCTATTTGCACAAATACATTGCATAATCATATATAGAAACTTTATACAACTTAAATAATCGAGAGAGATTCAAGGAATTTTATTTAAAGAAAAATGTGTGAAATTGTTGCTTTGCATGCGAGATATATTAAGATTCAAGTTCAAGCAATAATATTTGGCAAAGCAAACATTAAAAGAGTTTCCAAAAGAATTCAAACCCATTTGTACCCTTTTGTCCTAAGCAAATAAGATATAGTTTTTTCAGAAGTTATTTGAGTTAAGAGCAACTATATCAATCCTTAAAGGCAAGCCAAGACATTGGATCAAAAGATCCTATTAGATTTTTCTAGATAAATATTTGCATGAAAGTAGTCATGTTTAACCATTAAGAAGAGAGAGAACACTAATTTGGATATGAAACCCTTATTGATTAAATGGATACTAGATCCTTATTGATTTTAGTCTTCTTATTTGCTTTCACAGATATGTTTCATATTAGGCAATCAAAAACATTTCATGCATATCATTTTAAGCATGTCATAAAAAATTCTCATGTCATGGAGATAAATTATAGGTCATTCAAATGTATTTTTCCAAATAATTCTTCTAGTTCAAAAATGCATTGTTGAACTAAAATATGACATGAATTAGAAATGGTGCACACTTATATATATAATACCACATAAGCATATATGTGCAACAAAGAATCTCAAGCAATTATAAAAAAAACATAAAATTATTCAATTTTTTGCACATTGCAAATCATGTAAGTTCGCTCTTTTTACTTGAGCTCCTTTTATAGGGTCAAATCCGTACCGTATCAGGGCAAAGGACAATTTCCTATAGACATACCAAGTTCATTTGACTCAATAGTATCTACAGGTGATGAATGAGCACAAGAGAATGAGCGCTCATCTTCCTTATCCAACCTAGGTTCCACCCTATCGTTTTTAGTGGTCAAAATCATAAATACTCTAGGTTTTCTAAGATCATGCAAGTTAGGCCTACGGTTTAATTTCTTTTCTTTCATGCTCTTAATTCTGCATAACTTGATATAGTTAAAACAATTTGGTCGAATATGATCAACCATACCACAATAATGACAAGTACATATAAAATAAGAAATCATACCATTGCATTAGCTCTCATTGAGGCATGGTCATATTGATGAGGTTGTCTTTTATGGTGCATCGGTTGACTTTTCTTTAGAGCATTAACCATATTTGGGTGCCTTTGTGGTTGAGCATGAATAACTTGCCCGAAAGGTTGATGAAGCTTTGGTTGAGGCATCCTCAAAGGTTGAGGTTAAGCTTGATTCCTTAGAAGTATCTTCAAGGAGCCAATCTTAGATGAATCACCTAATTCAATTGTCTTCTTCGGATGTTGAGTTGGAAGAGGCAACTTAGGATTAAATTCCTCACAAAGGTGGTATTTTCTAAGGATGAAGTGGACTCATCATCTACAAAGCTAAGCCCTCTCTTGTCATTAGGCTTCTTTCCAATACTTAACATGTGATCAGGCTTTTCCGAACCCGAAGTCACCTTAGCAAGTATATTTCTTGCCTCTTCAAGTTTCTTCTCCATCATCACTTCATTCACTTTAACAAGTGAAACTTCCTCATCTAAGTGAGCCACTTTAGTTTTTAGTTAGAGATTTTCTTCCATCAACCTTAGAACTTCATCTTTTTTCTCCTTCAAACATTTTTGAAAGTAGTAAATGAACTTATGATAATTCACCATATTATCACATGAGTTTCCAGAGCAAGTGCTCTCTTAAAGATTCTCTTACTTGAGCTTTCGTAGGTCATACCATCAAGGCTAGCTTCTCTCAAGCTTGCTCTTCTTTGGTCTCCCCTCTCTAAGTCACCCTTCTTGAATCCATCAAGCGATGAACATTTGGTGACGAATTTAGATTCTTCCTGGTAGGAGATCGGAAAAGCACAATAGTTGTTCTCACACTCAGCCGAGCTTGTTGTACTTCCTTTAACTACTTCAACCATGCTATCACTCCAAGTAGCGACCATAGCTTCTCCTCTTTTCTTGTTCTTCAAGTAATCACACATGGAGTAAACGTGGCCAAATCCATCACACTCAAGGCATTTGTCATCTATCCTTAAGGATTTATCCTTACTTGTTTCATCCTTCTTTAATAAGGTCAATTTCTTTTCCTCTTTCATTTTAGTGGTCATACCCTTCTTGTGAGACTTCTTGAATCTCCTAAATCTCTCCACCATAAGAGTCATCTCCTCACCATGAGAGTCATCTCCTCATCGGATTCACTTCCTCATTCTCAACTTTAGAGGTCAAATCACCCTCTAACATCTCAATGCCACTCATTGTGTTTAAAGAATTAGATTAATGCAAATGAATGCAATGATCAAAATGCACACAAATGCAAGACAAACAAACAAGAGCAATGATCACCTAAGTATGTCTAGGAACTCACTTTGATACCAATTGAAAATAAAATTAAGCGTGTGTCTATTACAACCTAGAGAGGGTGAATGAGTTGTTAATCGATTATTACCAATTTTTTGATTAATCAATATTAATCACAATTAACCCAACACACACATACAACAAAATCAAGTAAAGATATGAAAAGTAAAGAACACTTGATTTTTACATGAAAACCCTCCAAATGTGAAAAATCACGGGACTAGCCATGCTAGCCACTTGAGCAACAAAAATCTACTGTATGAACAGAAGATTACACCCTTAAGTGATACACATACTCTCACTTTCGATGACCTTAAGCTATGGACACTACCACTCACCACTCTTGGTTCAATCCCTAGTTATATCTCCAGATCCACTATTCTTGACGTGTGCACCTCTTAATCTACCCGAAGGCCTTTTACAGTGGCTATTGGAAACTGACGCTTGCCAGTCGATCTTTGGTTGCAAGACTTCACTTGTTATGCAACTTCACCTAGAAGCCACAAGACTTTTACTCACTGAAGAGCGTTAATAGTCCATGTGTGAACATGTGAATGATGCTCAAATGCGATCAAGTGCTAGACTAACACAAAATGCTCAACTAGGAATTTAATGACACAATCAATAATCAAGTTGTCAATGTCTAAATGTAAAACATAAAGACTTAGCTAGATGTTATCAAGATATACAGTCCTAGCTATCAAATAATGCCTACATACACATGCACGGGGTCTAAATTAGATTTGTAGAGAATTCTAACAAACTAATTGTCAATTAAATCCATATGAAAGTTCAATAAAGCTTGACTAGATAAATGAACATTAATTTATCAACCTAATCATCAATCAATTTCACAAGAATGTTCAAGGGTTAGCTATTTAGGGAATAATCAACCTAATCATGCAAGCTATCACAAACAAACTCAGTCATGTTATCAAGACTCATAAAATAAGCAATAAAGAGAGTCAAGGTATTTAATCAAGCAATAAATACCTAATCTAGAGTAAGTATAATAATAAATGAGAATTAATGTAGTTATAACTTACCTAGTCATGAAACCAGGAATACCCAAGAAAGATTGATGCATGAAAGATGTCATGAATGCATGGGTTTTGGGTTTGAATAGTTAAAGAAGTAATCTTGCTGTTTTCTCTCACTAGGTGAGCTCTTTCTCTCACAGGGATTTGAATTTGTGAGCTTTAGGTCGAGATGGAGAAGAATATGAAGTACATATATGATCAAAGTAAAGCTATATCGTTTTGGGAAGAAAAACATACAAAACAGGGCCAAAATACGTCACAATGCATGGGTCTGCTTTGTTGGTAGGTACCCGCACACTAAGACCATGAAAAACACCCGAGAACACTTCGCGGGTAGGGGACTCGTGCATTACCTTCGCACTAGGAATTCATTACTGATTTTCAAGCAGCTCAAAAATGACCAAACAATATCAAAATTTATCAAATTATATAACGTTGGAAAGGTACAGATGTCTACTTTTTATTCTAATTTATGGAATGAAGTTTTAATTTGTGTAAAAAGAGTTATGGTAAAAAAAGTGACCAAAGGTCAGAATGGGACATCAACAAAATGTCCAAACTCATGGTATAAAGACGAAATCAAGAGAAGAATAAGATATTCTCAAGTGGTCACACATCACGCTAAGACAAACGTAAACATTTCTGATAAATCATCGGAAACGAATTACATCACACGAAACCACACTTAGGTCAAACAACAAACTGCACGTGTGAGAAGTGTAAAGAATGTACGCATGAGCAATAAGGTAAGAATGCATGTCAATATAAGTGCATATAAGTGAGTGTGTGCACCTAAACTCTTTAAGAGACAACATCAAGTGAATATACATTTCACTCTTAAAGTCACGAAGATGCTTGGAAGCTTGTCATCAGTAACCTAAGCTACCTATTACAAAATCATCTCTAATGTGATTTGTCATGAAATAAGTCAGTCATGAAATAAGTCAATCATAAAATAAAAGCTCTTACATATATAAACTTCTTGCCCAATTTTTGTTTGATTTCAATGCATTGAAATTGAAAATCTTCAAGCACTTTCTTTCCTGGTACATGTTTTGTTAAAAAAAAAATGTTATTTAAAATATGTTGTGTAATAAAATTTCACATATCCATGCAAATGTTCGGAACCTAAAGTGGTTAGACATGATGAACATGTACGTTTTACTTTAATGAAAGAGAAAAATGTCATCAAATAAAATAGTAATAACATAGATTAATAAAAAAAATGTTTAAACATATTTATATACTGGGTTTAAACAGATAAAATATTCATTTAAACAATTTCATATTGAGAGCAAAGATTTGAAGAAAAAAAGCTTCGAAAAATGAGTTTTACATATGTATTAAAAATGAACCAAGGTATAAAAGTTACATACCTTGAATGGAAAATGATTGAGGTATCTTCATTAACCGAGTCTAAAAATTAAATGATACTTTTTGGAGGTGGCTTTTCAACATTGTCTCTATTTTAATAACTTGTGTTTTAAAGACACCGATTATGGTGAACGGATAAAAATACCCCCCAACAGTTGTTCCACGACAGCTTTCTTTCATTCAGTTCACAGTGACAGTTGTAAAGTAGAGGGAGAAGTCCCATTGAAACCCAAGCGATCACTCGAACGACGATAAGGTGGCGTTACGCTGACACACTCGGGGGATTAGGTTTCGGTTTTGAATAATCCATTGTTAAAGTTGTTAAGGGTTGAGATTTTTAAGTGATGAAGATGATGAACAGTAACTTAGTGATTGTATTCCGAGACTTTGTGTTTGTGTTTCGAGATTTTGTGTTCTGAGACAATGTTATAGAAGTCTCGGACAGTGTTACAAAGGTCTCAGACAAAAGTCTGGAACAAAAGTTTCGAAAAGCTTATACAAAAGTCTCTGAACCTATTATAAAAGACTCGGACATAATTGCCTATACAAAAGTCTTGGAACCTGTTGTAGAAGTCTCGGACAACTTTATTGATCTGAGACTTTTGTAGCATTGTCTGAGACTTTTGTAACACTGTCTGAGACTTTTGTAACACTATCTGAGACTTTTGTAACACTGTCCGAAACTTTTGAAGAAACTTTTACTTGCTCTGAGACTTTTAATGACCTATATACTGTTCATCGTCTTCCCCAATCTAATTGGTATTCAAAATCTAATCGTTCAAGTTACATACCTTATTTTTCACTGAAATCGAAATCGAGAGGAGATAACCATCATTATATTACACCTTTTTAAAATTACAATCGCTCAGTATTTGTATTTTTCGAAGTTGCATAAGATCATTCATCTTGTCAGTTTGATATTCACAAACTGATAAGATAAATGATCTTATGTAATTTTATGAACGTCGAACTCATTGGAGAAGAAGATAAACTTGAATTTTAGTTACAGAGCTTTTCATTTTAAGACAGTTAGAGAGAGAAATAGATCTATACAACTTCAAAGTGTCTTTCAAAAGTTAAAGTCAAAAAATAATTAAAAAATGTATACAGTAAGCGTATTTTTGAAAATTGCTTACTTTGGTATCTCTTAAACATGAGTTATTAAAACATAGTCAGTGTTGAAAAGTCAACTCAAAAAAGTGTCAAAACTCCCTATTTCCCTCATTAACCAAGTACATAGGCAAAATGGGAGAGGGAATGAGAAAAGATATGAGTTTCAAAAAGATGTAAATATAAAATGAACCAATGTGAAGCTGAATAGTATGCAAATATGTATCATCTTTATGAGAAAAAAAATACAATGAATAAATGTGAAGATTAAAGGAGAAGATACACAATAGAGTTGAGAAATGTATCATATTTATGAAAAATGCAGTGAACAAATGAGAAGATGAAGGGAAAAAAGACACATGTAGGATTACACAAATATAACTTAGCTAATTAACAAAGCATTGAATATAGATACTTGGCAACTTCTGGTGGGAAAAAGATACTTTTATATGATATAATATGATTAGTTGAAAAGTTTTAAAAGATCATGTTCCATTATGCATATTGTTACGACCGTTTTGCAATAAGATGAAAAATGATTTTTATCACAAACTCTTTGATTATATGTAATTGAAATGGAAATCATGGATAAAATTAGAAAGATTTGGTTATAGATCATTTCAATAAAAGAAAGACGAGTTCTATTTTAATTCTTCAAAAGTTAATAACTATTTTATTTATTTATTTATTTGTGACATTAGCTTTACTAAATGGTATCACATTTTATTTTTTAATTATAAACTTCTTTTTTGGATATTAAAATATTTGACTCTGATGACCTTTAATATTAGTTTTTATCTTGGTCCCTAAAAACCAAAATCCTACTTTGCCACCGGTTAAATAGTGAGAGTTTTGAGGGATATATATATATATATATATATTGGATCTTGGGTCGGTTTTCAGTTCAAAATACCAAACCGAAAACCGAACAAAAAAATGGTCGGTTTTCCAAAAAGCCAACCGAAATGAACCGACAAGAATGAGCAAGTCGGACCGGTTAAGTTCATTGGTTTTTTGACCACCCGGGACGGTAAGTGCTATTTATGTAATCACTAGAATCAGTTTCATAGACTTGAAATTACACTAATTATTCGGGATGTTTGTGCAGTTTTCCCATAACATTATCAGTGAATACTAATTAAAGAAAAATTGTGGATTTGAAGGAAAATAACAGCCCTTGGGAGGCAGTGAGTGAGTCGGTCCCAGCACAAATAAGAAACAGCAATAGGCGCACACACAGTCATAGTCCGCCAAAACAAGATTTGAAAAAACATTCAAATCCCTTTTTATGGAATAAAAGTAAGTAACTAACAAACAACTGACCGGGATCAACTCAAATTCAAACAACTGTCTGACGTGTCGCACTATATAACTCACACGACCAACATTTCCCATTCTCTCCAGAATCCAGATATCCACGGCCCACCCCCACCACTTCACTCCCAATTTTTTTTTTTTTTTTTAAAGTCAAAATAGCTTTTCTTCTTCTACTACTCTACTGCCTCTCAATCTCTGTCACTGCTTCCCTGCTCGTATTTTCTCTGGTCATTCGTCCAAATTCGAAGTCTAATAGGGTTGTTGTTGTCCAAGAGACAGACATGGCGACGATGGACAGTCTGATTGGGATGGTCAACAGAATACAGAGGGCCTGTACGGTTCTCGGTGACTACGGTGGTGACACTGCTTTGCCTACTCTCTGGGAAGCTCTTCCTTCTGTTGCTGTCGTCGGCGGCCAGGTTTCTACTCTTACTCGTGTTTTTCTTCGGTTTCTGTGAGTGTGAGTGCAGCTTTTAGGTTTTGATGTTAATTCAGTTGTTTTTTCGAACTTCTTTTTGTCAAATATCTCTCTCTCTGTTGTATCTCTGTATCTGTGCATGCATGAATTTCTGTGTCAAGTCTTATAATTTGGTGTTTTGTCTAGCGAAAGCGGTTGTTTTAGCTCTGATTCATATCTATGTGTAATTGTTAAGTTTGATGTGTGGAGTGTGGCGTGTTTGGATGTGAATGCAGAGTTCTGGAAAGTCTTCGGTGCTGGAAAGCATTGTGGGACGCGATTTTCTGCCCAGGGGATCAGGTTACGAACTGTAAATTTTGTAATTGTGTTTTATGCTTTTTTTTTTTTAATTTTGTTTTTAAACATTTATTTTTACGATAGGAGAAAGATCAACTCAAGTCTAATGATTGTAGCTGGCGTCATTAGTAGTCTGTTTTGTTTCTTACAAAGAAAAGAAAAATAAAATGAGAAAACAAACTTTCCAGGTTTTTTGTTTTGTTTTGTTTCTTGGTGTTGTTGTCATTGAATAATTAAAATTTTGAATTCAATTAAGAATTGTAAAAATTTTACTAGAGAAAAGTTGAAGTGATTTTTTAAAATAAAATAAAATTACAGGAGTAAAAAAAATTATTTGCATGCAAATAATTCAAACAAAAAGGTTAAAGATGCGTGGTTTCTAAATATTGTGTAATCTCAGGGATAGTAACAAGGAGGCCTTTGGTGCTGCAACTACACAAAGCAGAGCCGGGGTTACAGGAGTATGCAGAGTTCCTTCACTTGCCAAAGAAAAAGTTCACTGACTTCTGTATGTCATTTGCATGAAGATGTTGTGGTGATATGATTGCACTGATTAATATTATTTTATATGCCTTCTTTTGATCTTGATGAGTTGTATCTTTGATGTATTTTGGGTATTGTTGCCATGTTTATCCTGGTGTTAATTCATGATTATGTTCATGATTTTATTAATTGAAATAGTCTGATGGTTGATATCCACTATCATATCATTTGGGACATTTTAGTCAAAAGAGATAAATGAATAAATTGATTATTTGACATGCATATTTCATGCATGCTAATTGGTTTTGGCTTTCTTCTTTACACCCTTGCATGCCAGATTGCCAGCTAAACCATTACTTCTTACCACTATCCACATTTATGAAATGTTTTAAACATGTATTAAGTGAGATCTTGGATGTAAGGATGTTTATAAATCGTCCTGTATGAGGCTTGATGCCCTTATTATTTTCATTTTGGTTGGGTTTCAACTATTTACGCCCACATTACCTAAAGTTCTGGTCACTGTACCAAGTAGTTTGGATTGTGACTTGATAACATAATCTTTAATTGGTGAGTCATAACACAATCACATGGTGAAGGTCCCATTCACTACAACCAGCCTTTGTGAGATACAGAACAGATTAAATCCAGCACAGATAAATTAAAAGTTCAACTTAAACAAAATATCTCCTCCTCTCTCTACCAAAAACAATGTATGCAATGTTTGTTATATTGCTGTCCTATTAAGGTAGCCCGGACACATAAAACACAGTTTCTGATGAAGAGTATTTCTAAGATTTTCATGTTAGTTTTGATATTTTTGCTTTTCGTGTGAATTGCTTTGAATTTTTCATAGTTTGGTTAGATGCAAATCAATTTTTCTCATTCCAAATGTCGTAATCTATTAGTCATAAAATTACATCATCATTTTAAGTTGTCTCCTTGCTCAGTTTTGTAGAAGTATGTGTTACACTCTAACGTTGCTTGCTTATAAAAAGTATCCTTCCAGTTTAAGATAGTATCAACAGTGCATTTGAATATGTATCTAATTATTCTTTTGTTACATTTTGAGAACAGAGATGCAATCGGATTTCGTGGTTTGATTTTTGTTCTCTTGTGCAGCTATTGTTCGGAAGGAAATTCAAGATGAAACTGACAGAGTGACTGGGAAATCAAAACAGATTTCTCCTATTCCTATTCATCTGAGTATCTATTCCCCAAATGGTATGAAATTTTCGTTTTTGAGATGCTTGGCAAGAAATTATCCATATTTTGATGCCCAGCTGTTGTAGGCCACCTAATTCTATGATGAGATCATCTTAACATGTAGACATATTTAACACTGGTTTTATATCATGAATCATCCACAACTTTTTAGATTTCATTGACCGCTAAAGATTAGTTTCCTAGATGTTTTGTGCTAAGATGATTTTGTGCTTATTTTCTGTTTTCTTGAAGGGTGTCCTAGTTTATCAATGACTTACTGTATTTCTGTACAAAACCTTTCATGTAATTTAACCCACTTTTGATGTGTTAGGTTTTTAATTATGGTATTCTTAGGTCTATCTTTGGTTTGAAAGCTTTAACTATGTTATATAATTTGCGCTTCACAATTTCATTGTATTATTTTATTCTGACCTCTGCTACATCTTTCATTTTTCTGAGGGTTTTTGTAAAATAGCTATTCTTTTTATTTTTCCTTTTTTTTTTCTAAAAAAAAATCATTGTCCTTTCAATTTGCGTTATGTAAATAATTATACTATTATCTGAATATCTGACGATCATGGTTTATTTTTAATTTCAGTTGTCAACTTAACGTTGATAGATTTGCCTGGTTTAACAAAGGTTGCTGTAGGTATAGTTTTTTCATTATCATTCCTTAATTTTCTTATTTAATCAGGCAACCCACAGCTGGAATTCCTTAATTTTCTTATCATTCCTTAATTTTCTTAATTTTCTTATTTTCTTATTTATTAAATTAAAAGATTTTTGTTGATCACAGAGGGACAACCAGAGAGTGTTGTTCAAGAGATAGAATCAATGGTTCGTTCATACGTTGAGAAGGTAATGGGAACTTTCTTATTTTTTCCTTAATGTCACAATCAGGATTACTACCCCGTGGACAGCAGTTTTATTATCAGTTTGTTTTTAATCATTAGTTTATCCATTCTTTTTGGATAGATATGAAATTGAAGGCACTAAATCAGAAGAATATTATCAGTGATTTCATTTCAAATTTAAGTTCCTCATACTATAGAATGTCTAGATTTGTTCTGGATATGCACATTGGCTCTATATATTCAGTGCATAAAATAATGGTGTCAATTGTCAAACCTCACAACTATTGAACATACAAGATAAGTAACCGTGGTGGAAGGAGTCATCCTGTTGTTTTTAGGGTAAAGTTAATCTTTGAGCCTTGTTAATCCACCTTAAAAGGACTAAAAGTTTGCTTTCTTAGTTTTTCTAATACTAAGGTGAAGTTTCTTAATTCATGGAAACATGTTATCCTCAGGGAATTGTTCACTGTTTGAGATATTTATTACTTCCTTGCATGGTTAGAAATTCAATCTAGCTCCTGTTGGGCCTTTTCTCCAATAGTAAAGAGTGGATGACTTGGTTTTTCAATGTTATCCACCAAAAGGGAATAAAATGAATTGAAAAGTTATTAATTCCAATATTGTTCATATATGAGTGTATGGTTTACTTTTGAAAGTATACTTAGCTTTTAGTTTTTATAAACTTTTTTTTTTATTCTCTTGTAACGGATGAGTTTCTGGTTCTTGGACACAGCCAAACTCTCTCATTTTGGCCGTAACTCCAGCCAACCAAGATCTGGCAATATCTGATGCGATCAAGCTCTCTAGAGAAGTTGACCCAGCTGGTACACTCTCTTTTCCTTGTTCCTAGTTATGTAGTTCAGTCAATTCAACAGTTTGCTGTGTGCATTTCTGTAGCTCTATGATACCCTTATCTTTACTTTAGAGGCTATATGTTTATTTTTCCCAGGTGACAGGACATTTGGTGTGCTGACAAAGCTTGATTTGATGGACAAGGGAACAAATGCTTTGGATGTAAGTTTTCTTATTTGAATGTGTAATGCGTATAGATGATATGCTTTAAATTATGAAAATGCATTCAATCCACAGATGGAAAAAGGGGCCATATTGAAGTTTATTGCTATATATCCTATATGCTTAGGATACAATACATATACCCATGTAAGAAATGTCTCCATTTCCTGGCTGTAACTAATGGGTGTGGCAACTTATAGGATGTTTGTCTGCAACCTTTAAGCTATTCAATAAATATAAAAAGTGTTTTTAAAAAATCAGTAAATGCACAATAAGGGCACCTACGGAGTTGTGCACTTGTGCTTTTGTTATCATAACATGAAAGCTAAGATATCACTCTAAAATGAATGTGGTATTCAAATGGAAATTTTTTACCTGTGATGGTGACCTTTTTAAATTTGATTTGTACTGTGAAATCATTCACCATTGTCTATGGCACTTTTAAAATATGACACCTCAAGTTTGGATGACATGAAAACAACTTGAAGTTGTTGTCATGCCATTTAAGATAGAGTTGCATTCATAAATCTGCTTGTTACCCATTATGCCTAAAATACAAGACTATTATCTTCTAGATGAAATATGTCTAGTAACAACAGTGCTTTAATACTTTCAATGAAATGCATTATGAGGAGTTGTGAACTTATGATGTTGTAAGAGAGATTGGCCAGCTATCAAGATGAATCAATGGCATCCAAATGAATGACTTGGGCTTGAAAGGCGCTTCTTTTTGGATATTTTGTGGTTCTTTCAAATCTTTCTTCTTTGGTCAGTGGCATTAAACTCAAATTTGAATGGTTTACAAGTATTAAAAGAATTTATTCCATTGTTATTTATAGAGAGCGAAAGTATAAACCTTTTTACAAAGTGCCTAAATGCAAGACCTTAGAAGCCAGCTAAGAGGTTTTCATCTATCTACATGGTTGTTTTGATTAGATCATAGCTGTAACACGTCTTGTCACTTGTGAGAAGGATTTTTTTTTAATTAATTTTTATTTTTATTTTCCTGTATTGCGATATAAAATGAGCATTAACCTCTTATGTATTTATCCTCACAATTCCTCTCACTCTCTCCCATTGTGTTTGTTGAAGATTCTTGAGGGTAGGGCTTATCCACTTCAACAACCTTGGGTTGGAATTGTGAACCGCTCACAAGCTGATATCCATAAAAATGTGGACATGATTGCTGCTCGGCGAAGGGAACGTGAGTTTTTTGCCACGAGTCCTGATTATGGACACTTGGCCAGCAAAATGGGCTCTGAATATCTTGCAAAACTTCTATCGAAGGTTTTTGTTTTTTCTTTCGCACCTAATTTGCATTTAAAATGTAATGACTTCTCAATTCTAACATAATATCATTATTTATTAAAACTGATATGTTTTCAGCATTTGGAGTCTGTTATTAGAACCCGCATACCTGGTATCATAGCTCTAATTAACAGGAGCATTGATGAACTGGAAGCAGAGTTGGACCATCTTGGTAGACCTGTTGCTATTGATCCTGGGGTGAGGAGCATATCTATTTGTTCATTACTTATGATGTCGGATAATCATTGGCATTGATACATTTAACTGTTATAATTTTACCTATTTTTATAGGCCCAGTTGTATACTATCCTAGAGTTATGCCGTGCATTTGACCGGATATTCAAGGAGCATTTGGAAGGAGGGTATAGTGAACGTCATTCTTCTCATTTTCATGTTTTTAATTCCAATAATATCAGTATCTGCTAGATGGAAGCAAGAATTAGTTGCTTGTTAACCATTTTGAATTGTATTACCTATTGAAAGTTTATTATGGATTCTATGTGGAACAAAATGCATGCATGCCTTATTGAAGAAAATCTTGATTTTCCTTTCAACTGTAAATTATTTCCAATTCTCTTATCTGCTTTGTGTTTCCAATGTTAAGGGGACAATATTTTTCTGGGTATTTTCATCAAATAGAACCTTGGATGAACCTGGCCTTTGATTGTTGAACAGGAAACATTCAAGGTCTTAATGTATTTGGTAACAGCCACCGGAAGTATGGCAATTGCATGATTCTGTCTCTAGCTGATCACTCTCTTTTGTGTTATACTCCCTTTTATCTCAGACGACCAGGTGGTGACCGGATTTATGGAGTTTTTGACAATCAGCTCCCCTCTGCTTTGAGGAAGCTTCCATTTGACCGCCATCTGTCAATGCAAAATGTTAGGAAAGTGGTTTCAGAAGCAGATGGTTACCAACCTCATTTAATTGCACCTGAGCAAGGTTATCGACGGCTCATTGACGAGGCACTTAACTATTTCAGAGGCCCAGCTGAAGCTTCAGTAGATGCTGTAAGTGCCCTCTGTTAGCTTCAGTAGATGCTGTAAGTGCCCTCTGTTTTTCCTCCTAAATGAGTTCCCACGATTAACTGGTGAACCAGCCTGGTGCCTTTCTCTGTGTTAAGATAATTTCCTAATTGGAAGCTCAAGAAATGCAATTCCAGGTAGTAAATATTTGCTAAGTCCTGTAGTTTGAACATCTCCAGAAGTTCAATGGCCAACTCTCTGTCTTGATGTAAGCTTAGGATCATCTCCAAAAACTGGAGTCGGTGCAAAAGAAGTGGAGTCTTCAAACTTAGATGGTCAGAATGGCCATCACTTGAAATCTTAAAAATTGTCTTCCTTGCTAGCATTTAAATAGGATCTTATGTTAAATAAATGTATTGTCAAAAGTTGTCTTGCTAGCTATTGAAATGATTAGAGCTTTCAACTGTTGTGAAAGTCAATAATGGGAGTTTTGTTTATTGCATTTCCCAAGCTTTTGTTTCGTTACTAAACCTCTAATTTGCTAATTGGTCATTTGAATTGCAGGTTCATTTCATTCTAAAGGAACTTGTGAGAAGATCAATCGGAGAAACTCAGGTTTGGAATCAGGAAATTTACTACTTCTAGTAGCAATGTTCATGTAATGAGAACAAGTGAATTGATGTTCTGAAATTGGACAGGAGTTGAAACGCTTTCCAACTCTGCAAGCCAAAATAGCAGCATTTGCCAACGAAGCATTGGATAGGTTCCGTGAAGATTGTAAGAAAACAGCTACACGATTGGTGGACATGGAATCCTCATACTTGACTGTGGATTTCTTCCGGAAACTTCCTCAGGACATAGACAGGGGTGGAAATCCAATTGCCTCATCGGTAGACCGCTATGCAGAGGGGCACTTCTGCCGGATTGGATCAAATGTTTCCTCTTATGTTGGGATGGTGGCTGAGACACTTAGGAATACCATTCCTAAAGCTGTGGTCCATTGTCAAGTGAAGGAGGCCAAAAGGTCTTTACTGGATCACTTCTACACACAATTGGGAAAAAAGGAGGTAATTGACTATCACTTAAATAACCCCTATTTGTGGAATTTAAGTGCTATTGATATCATTTTTAAAGTGGTGTTTTTAACGATGCAATCGTGTTTGGTATCATTTGATTAAAATAGTTTTCAAAACTGAACAATGTGGATGCACTTGGTATCATTTGTGAAAATGAGAAATAGTTTGGAGAGGAAGTTAATGGTTTGGTTTGAAAACCTGTTTTGAAGACGGAAAGTTAATGGGTTTTTTTTTTGCTTAATTTTTAGTTATAATTTTGAAAACATTTAACCAAAAAAACTTTAGAGCAGCATTTTGTTTTGGAAACAGAAAATAGGTTTTGAAAACACATCCAAACAGCCATGAAATTTCAGCAAACTTTTGTTTTGTTTTTGAACAAAAATTTCAGCAAATTTGTATTGTGACATTTTTTATACGTCTGAATCTACACTACAAACCTAAACATAACTGAACCAAATTCAGATATGATACAATCAAGTTTATTATTGCTATTTTCCGATATACATGTAAAAAAGTCAACTTAATAGTGTAATTAGTGTTTATTGATGATCACAATGAGTGATTAAATTTCTTAAAATCAGGATATTAGACATGGGTATTACTTGGTGTACCAATCATATAAGTAGATTGCTCGGTTGCTCCTCTGACAAATTTAGGGTTGTGCCAAATGCCAGTCATAGTTTTTTCTTTGAATTTATCATTTGATTCATTTCAGTGTTCTTAAGTGAGGACTGGAGAACTTTAGATAAATTGAGTTTATTATTATTATTATTATTATTATTTAATTATTGGCTAATTCTGTGTAGGGAAAGCAACTCTCCGAGTTGCTGGATGAAAACCCTATGCTGATGGAAAGAAGGCAGCAGTGTGTCAAGAGGCTTGAGTTATACAAATCTGCTAGGGATGAGATCGATTCTGTCTCATGGACTCGATGAGATGAATCATGATACAACATGGCATGCAAAAAGCCCTTGTAACTTTGTAAGTATTAGTGAGAGAGAGAGAGAGAGAGATATGTATGTTGATTCGGCCAGTTTATCGGCCTTGATGGTATTTTACATTAGAATTTGGTAATATAATGTTGATGGACAATGTTTCATAATTGGATTGTGTAGATTTACTTGGTCCAGGTTTTTTGTGGTGGTTCTATTGCCATCCAAAAAGCTTCCCTTACATCCATTTTCTCACTAAGTGTTGATTTATATATACAGTGGAAATTGTAAGAAATGTTACTTTTTTTTTGTGAATAGCAGTGATGTCACCAGTTTAATAAATTAAGTTTAAAAGACACCTATTATGATGAACTATTGAAATTGTCTTTAAATAATCGATTATTTATTCTTTAAAAGCCTCTTTCTAAAAAAGTTGTCTGAAAAAAAAGTTGTTTGAAAATCAATCAACTACTCTGGGTATCTTTTTAAAAAACGAGTTCCATTTCATATATTGCACAAGAAGGTAAATAAATATTTTTGATCTTCATTTTCATTTTTTTATACATTTTTGTTTGGTTTAACAATGTATGAACATTTATGAACATATTGTCTCCATTTTTTTTTTGTCTACGAGTTGTAAACTTTTTGTATGAACATGTATGCATTTTTTTGTGTATTTTTATTTGGCCAAGTTGATTTGAAGTGGTGCAAACAAGTTTAAAATCTTGGGTATAAAAGTTCGAAAGCATTTTAAAAAACTTGAAACATTAGTAAAAAAGCTGGAGCAAATTGTAAAAAAGCTCGATCCATAAAATAAATGTTCGATCCCTTACTAAAAAAACTCGTTTTCTTACAAAAATATACTCAAGTTCTCATAAAAAAAAACTCGATCATGTAAAAAAAATGTTCGATCATTTACAATAAAAGCTCGATTTCTAAAATAAAAAGCTCGAGCCATATTAAAAAAAACTCGATCATATACAAAAAGAGCTCGGTCAAGAACAAAAAAACTGGATCAAGTTCAAAAATGATCGATCATGTACAGAAAAGGCTCGATCATATACAAAAAAGGCTCGATCAGTAATAAAAAAACTCGATCGCTTACACTTTTGATTTTTGTTTAATACTTTATAATTGTAAATTTAATATGAAATATTATTTTCTTAATATTGGTTTTTAATGATGATTTTGACAGGACAATGGATAAGGTCAAAACAGTCATATCTTACAACGATCGATGAGAGCAATTACCCGACGGAAATCAGAGGTATTTAGGTTCCGATAACCAAGGTTTGTATGTGTCAAAGAATTTGATTTACGACGAATTTGATTTACGACGAATTGGTGTCGATCGTGTAAACCATTGTGAAGTTTGATGAGAACAAATACAGTGCTGATCTACAGTCTATATTAATTGTTCCTGGGACTACATGTCGTACATTTATAAGAAACAATGATGATGTTCAGTTTATACTAGGAAAAGATAGGGTGATCCCTTAAGTATGTGTTAGTCTAATCGAGAGGCCAACATGAGATGTCATTGGTGAAGATATCCCTCATCGTGATAACACCCAACAATTTCGATCGTCAGGCAGAAGCAACCAGTTGTTCATAGAAAGAAATGGGATTGATGGTCGGGAAAACATATATGATATCCCACCGGAAGTAGCCGGTCATGCTAATATATTGGGACCTCAATTCGACGATGAATGGTAGGCAGTACAACCACCAATACAATGAGATCTACAATGACATCAACACTGAATGTTGGGCCGATTCATGAGGTGGATAATGAGTGCAATTTTAATCCGGTAGATAATGTAGAGAACAATGAGGATGATGAAGAACTTGTCCAAATGGAAAGATGTGTAAGATGTTTACACAGATTTAGTTCCAGTGCACCAGATATAGCTGGGACCCCCGAGGTCCAGGCTAATGTAACTCCAACTAATTCTGATAATGCCACGACATGGGTTATTCCAGAAGCAGAATCATACTCGTTTGGTAAGGGTGGAAGCAGGAACTTGGTTGGAGATGAACCTACAAGCATGATATATAAAGGGCAATTTTTTCCAACGAAAAAGGATTTGAAGAGACTAGTAGGCCATTTTGCAATGCAGCAGAACTTCGAGTGGAAGGTGAAAAGGTCCATTAAGACAACATTACATCTAGTTTGTTTGATGGAAAATTGTATGTGGAAGTTAAGAGCGGTGAGGAGAGATGAAGGGACATACTTTCAAGTAAGAAGTTTTTTCAACGAACACACTTGTCCGTTAGAGGAAATTCACCGCTGCCACTGATAAGCTAGTGCAGTCATAATTGGAGAAGTGGTTGCACCTAAACTTTAACAACAAGATGGTCGACTAATGTGTCCGAAGGACATAATCGCCGACATGAAATCAATGTATGGAATCCAAATCATGTATAGTAAGGCACACGCCGCCCTCGATTATACGTTGTCACTGACCTATGGAACGCATGAGGAAACCTTCAAACTGCTTCCATCATTTGGTTACGTTTTGAAACAAAAAAATCTCTGCACAATCACTGATTTACAGTGCGACGAAGATGGTAAATTTCTGTACTTTTTCATGTCGATTGGTGACTCATTTAGAGGATTCCGAACGTGTATGTGCCTAGTAATTGCCGTTAATGGTACCCATTTGAAGGGATGATTCGGGGTACAATGTTTGTTACAACAGCACAATATGGGAATGAACAAGTGTATCCAATTGCTTATGGGTACGGCGATTCATAAAACAACCTTTCATGGGAATGGTTTTTGGATTGCTTGAAGGGTGCCCTATGTCATATTGATGAGCTGGTTTTCATTTTCGATAGATATGCAAGCATTGAAGCAGGGATTTCTAAAGTGTTCCCTTATGCCACCCATACCATATGTTGCTGACACTTTGCTGAAAATATTAAGAAGCGATTTCATAGGAAGGATGTTGCCGTAATAATGGAGAAAACAGCTCGTGCGCACACTGAGTTTAAATATAACCGGCATATGGAAGAGTTAAGAAACTTGCAACATAATGCATATGATTATGTAATTGATACCGGTCCACACAAGTGGTCCCGTGTACACTGCCCTGAAAGAAGGTACAAGGTGATGACAATAAATGCTACAGAATGCATAAACTCATGCCTAAAATTTGCACGACAACTGCCTATGTTGACCATGGCTGAGTTCATTAGGAATATGCTACAACATTGGTTTCACGATCGTTATAGAGCTGCACAATCCATGCGACATCAGTTGTCCGACGTAACACATCTTGTGATCTTAAAACGTGTGGAGAAATGTGGTTTTATGACCATAAATCCAGTAGACTGGAATATTTTCTCGGTCAAGCGGTTTGGAAAACAGTGGACTGTTGACAAATTCCAAATGGATCATTTTCCATGCTCTCACGTACTTGCGGCCGCACGGTACATTACTTTCAAGTTTGACTGTGAAGTGATTATTACTGAAACGTGAAGCTCATCGTTTTCAATGTTTTTTTCAGGGAACGAAACTTGGATTTGACAACTTTATATTCGGACTACTACAAGAGACAGACACTTATTGACGCGTACTCGGTTCCTATTATACCGGTTGGACATCCTTTCACTTGGGTTGTGCCATCTGACATTGCTCAGAGGGTGATTTTGAATCCAATCTCCAAGATACAAGCAGGTCACCCGAGGGCTGGTCGCCACGTCTCATCTTCAGAGAGGACAACTACACAATCGTGTAGAATATGTGGACAATCAGGGCATAATTCCAGGAGATGTTCTAACCCACCTTTGATTGATGAAGGTCCAACCAGAGGTGTTCCCGATGAATACCGCCGCAAGTGTAGCATCTGTCATTCAATTGGACACAACAAACAGACGTGCCCTAACATGGGCTCTAATATGGAATGAATGATAAAGTTTTGATCACATTATAAACATTTAGAATCGTATCAGATTGTAATAATTTGAAATTGTAATAATGTTCGTTAACTTATTTTGTATGTGTTCGTTAACTTATCGTATCACATTGTAAAGGTTTGGTATGTGTTTCGTACATGTGATGGCAGACACTAGAAACAAAAATATTAAAAGAAATTGAAATAATATTAATGAATTACAATGTCTTTACACAAAAAAAAAATGGTAGGAAATATTAAAAATATACAACATTAAATATACAACCAATCACTAGGCAGGCCTGGAGTTACAAAAAATCTCCACAGCCATTTTCTCTCGAATGATCCCCATGTCATCCTCTGACCAATCAAAAGGGCTTTGACCCGCCAGTAAGTACTCGATAAGTCTCAAAGTATGGGGACCACAGTTACCTCTACAATTGGACACATTAAAACAGGTTACAAATCGTTTTTAAATAATATCTAAGCACGTGAATGAAATAGAATGTCTTACAATTTTTTTTTGTTAGGGGACTGTAGAAATGGGGACCACGCTGACCGAGAAGGGCTTATCTTCCCTGGGGAACGGCCGACGACAACCCCGTCATGCAGTGTGGAACCCTGCGTCATTCAACATGGACGACAAAAACCACCGTAATTGCCGGACATGCTGCTTCCTAATATAACACGGAACTTCCTGTCTCCAGGGGTCAAATATGTCTAGCTTCCCGAGAATAAGGTCGACGGTCACCACCACCCAATGTTGGCTCTCAACGTTGCACGGTATCAGGACCTGTAATAGTATGCAATGTAAAAGGTATTAGGTCAGGATATACGAACAATTTATATTTTAAAGCATTTCCACCGTCTAACACTTACCAAGCCAACCTCGTGCCATGGGCGGTTTTCACTCGTGGTTGCTCCACGGACAGTTTGAAGGTCTTCTTCCAACCATCATGACTGTAACACATTCCACATTGTCGTGGTCACAACCCCGTGCAAATCATGAGGCATCATTCTCTCCCACTGTAGCAACATAAGTGACTGTACATACAATCATTGATAAAATCGTATAAATAATAAAAATATAAAACACAAAGCGATTCCAATAATTTATAACTACTTACATAGAATTGTGTATCCAATACGTTGATCCTCTGGTTGTACACATTGAGGAATCCTCGCTGACGGTTCCGAAGAATATGGAAGTATACGTCTATATGCTGACAGACAATAAAACTAATGAATTATTAACAATACAATATTATTTAAACAAACGGTAATATGAAAATCATGTCAGTACATACCGTGCTCTCAAAGTCCATGAAATTGAACTGCATACGCATGAACCAACCGGCGTCTACTAGTGTCAGCACGTCCACATCACGTCCGTTTAACGGTTAGATTAGCTTTAGGTAAATTTGAATAAACATTAAAACACTGCCATTTTTATTAGACGGAGTTGGACTTACAGTTCCCCGTTGATGTTCTTCTTGAAGACTTTGTATGCCGTAAGCTGGTCAGCGTCCATAAGTCTGTGGGGGCCAAATATGTGTTCCACGGACTGGGGCAGTGCCCTCAACCTCTTCGGCCAACATGGATCTATGTAAAGGCTCATCAACTGTTATCCGTGCTTAACTATACGCTTCATATGCGGTACTCCAACCTCCGATGACCTTTGAAGCTTGGTCGATGTGTTGGGTGAGGGAGGGGACTGCTGAGCCTGGGTCAACATGCTGGGTAGATGAAGGGACCGCTGCGGCTGAATCGATGTGCTGGGTGGTGGAGGGGACCGTAGACCCTAGGTCAACATGCTAGGTGGGGGAGGGGATCGCTCAGCCTGAGTCAACATGCTGCGTGAGGGATGGGACAACTGAGCTTGGGTCTATGTGCTGGGTGGGTGAGGGGGATGCTGCGGCTGAATCGATGTGCTGGGTGGTAGAGGGGACCGCTGGACCTGGGTAGACCCATATAGGACAGTTGGGAGGTTCGACTAGATTGTTGTACGTGTAGCAGGCCTACTATTGCTGGTACGCGACTGATGTTGACTCTCCGGACCTACCCCCCAGGTAGACGGGTCCTCGCTACGTCCATCTATCCTGTCTGTCCCCCCGTATACCCATCAGTCATGTCTCCGGGACTAAAGTCTGGATCAGGAGATGATGAGTCATCCTTATGTGTACGTATGGTCAACCCTTGAAGCCCCCAGATCATATCCAATAACACTCAGTGTTGTTGCTGACGATCCTCGTCACTCTTTCGGATCATATCCACCAACTCAAAGTGTTGACGCTCTCGATCCTCCTCACTCTTCCGGAGGGCTTCACGCACATCGTTCAACAGATCTACCCATGGGGCCTGAAATCATGACCACATAGTTAGTACAAAACTATCAATATCATGTGTTAATAAAAAAAACTAATCTTTGTTTTCAACTTACCTCTTCATCACGTCCAACGCCCCCACGGAAATCCCCTGTAGATGTACCATCTCCGGAGGTGGTAAACTGAACCCGCTTATGCCTATGACTTTCTCGTTGAGGGTTTGTTTGATATCCCTCACTGTCACTGGGCCTCATTGTCACTGGTCCTGTCTGTCAAACCCCCACCCTCTCTCCCACTGTTCCAGCCAAAGGTAGTCTGATCAGGGACTTGAGGCAGAATATGAAGCCTGTCCCCCTCTACATACAGGCTCCCCCCTCGTTTAGCCCCTCATAGTATGGTGTCTGCCTCTCAGCTGGTGCCCACACAAGCTTTTTCCTTGCAAACATCTGAAATATTAATTAGAACAAAGTAATTGTACACATAATAACTAATATAAACATTAACAAATTAAATACATACCCTGGCTTTGAAAATCTTGGCCATCTTCTTCCCTCTCGGTTGTTTGGTCAACTTTTACTTCAAAATACGGGGAGACAGATCCGTAACCCTCCGAGAACCGAACTCTTGGCCCAAATCAGGGATCACCTCGAAAGCAAATATCTGTATCAAAAATAAGTACGATAAGTATCCATAACATTGAGGACAACACCAATAAAATACAACTTGTAATTCGAAGTTCTTACCAATAGGGCGTGAGATAGACCGTATATGTTGTAGGTCTTCATCGTATGTACGTCAGCACTCTTTTCCTGCTGGCGTCACTCGAACCCGTCTCGTCGCCCGTCAAGCGCATGCTTGAATGAGTAAATAGAATGCATGTACAAGTGGGCACCCCACGGGAACGCGTCGAATGCATCGAGATCCTTAACCAGCCGAAATTGCCAAACTGGAATCTTGAATCTCTCATCCACCCCCATCGGTATCCAGTTCAGCATATATATGAGGCAGAGCTTCACAGCATTGTACGCCTCTCCAAACTCTGCTACGGTGACAACACCCTTTATCTCCTCCAACGAGACCTCATCGGCTCTAGGAGAGTACTGCTGATGTATGCCATTCTCCACTATTGCATACTTTGTCGTGTCCGGTACAACTCCAAACCGTAGTCTAGTGATCAGGCAAAATTCCACCTTTAAAAACCTCACCGACTGGTTCCTTAACATGAACTGCATCTCATCTGTTGGGCCGTTATGATGCAGCTCCCTCAAAAGTAACCGATGGATAACACCACCCAAAAGCTTTATCTCCCGATGCATCGTCAGGAAATACCCGAAACATGATGTCATGAACCGACGTCGATCTTCATCTGTAAATTCTGCAGGGACCCGGTTCAGCACGTCGTCTATATGGGCAAAGGCGTCAAAATGGTCGTGTCGAGTCAATTTACCCTCGTACCAGTCTCCTTCTGGAGTTTTAAGCAAATCCCTCAACCTATTTCTCATTTGCAATGTAACAGAAATACAACATCATTAAACAGAAAAAATAATAAAACCAAAATTATAAGTCTCGATCCAATGTAAAAATAGCTCAGTCCTAAAAAAAATATGCTCGATCCCAAGACAAATTAGCTCAACCCTTTAAAAAAAAGCTCGATCCGATGAAAAAAGTGCTCGATCATGTGTAAAAAAAGCTCGATCTTATTTTAAAAAAGCTCGATCCCATGATGAAAAAGCTCGATCCAATGTAAAAAAAGCTCGATCATTTTCAAAAATGTTCGATCCTATTCAAAAAAGGCTCGAACCCTTATAAAAAAAGCTCGACTTACCAAAACCTAATTTTCACGAAAATAAAGCTCGATCTGATTTTAAAAAGCTCGATCCAATGTCAAAAAAGCTCGAGCATATTGAAAAAAGCTCGATTCCTTTTCAAAAAAGCTCGATCCCATTCAAAAAAAGCTCGAAACCTTACAAAAAAAGCTTGACTAAGGAAAACCTAATTTTCACGAAAATAAAAGCTCGACTCAACTACAAATAAGCTCGATTCTCCTGCAAAAAGTCTTGATAACCCATAATTTCATCTTCCTCAACAAATATCAACCAAATTACAAACTCTAACCTAAACCATAACTATTCTCAGATCTGTATTTTAACCGGTTTCTACAATTTCAATCAACAAAACTCAATTCTAACATGTAATGCAAGTTATCAACAACAAAAACGAGGAAAAAGAAAACTAATATTACCTTTGTCAATTGCAGCTGTTCTCGTGTACTCTCGTTCCGGTCAATGGTAGCATAACTGATCTTTGTTTTAACCTATATAGATATGTTGACATGTATAATAAATGACTGTAATTCATTTTTTGTTTATTTATTTCACTTTCATTATTTTTAAATATATAATCTTATTCTCAAATGTTTTAGAGGATCCTTATTATTTTTTTTAAAAAAATTCTTTGATACAGATTGTATTTCCAAAAATAATCCTAATTGAAAATCTTTCTTTAATTTTTCCTTTGGCATCCACAATCAAATTTGAAATTATACAATCAAATTTGGTACAATCAAACGACCGGTAGGATGTAGAACTTCTACATTGGTCTTCCATGATCTTGTCTTGATTGGATTTAGAATTGTACTTAATTGGCTTCCATGGGAAGGTTATGTAATAACCGATATGTTTAGTAGTTATATGTTTATGAGAATGATGTTTGCTGATTTAAAAATTTGGTCTAACTTTTAATTTGGAAGACGTGGTAAGTGGTTTTTTTATTAACTATATTATCTTATGTTGTGCATGGTGATAGTAACTAACTAGTTACATTATTTGAGTTGAAATTTGGATTAATTATTTGGATTGTATAGGATAATTGTAAAAAAAAAATATACTTGGACCATCTCTAAGTCATTGCAATAATTTGTTGCAACTTTACAGTAAAATGCAACAACTTCCATACCAATTATTTTTTTCATCTCTAATTCATTATATCAAAGGCCACTCTAAAAAGAATATTTTCTAAATATTTTGTTTTTTATTATTTCTTAACAATTAACATTTTACCCTTTAATTAATATAATATTACGATAAGTTAAAAAAATTAATAAATTAATAAATTAAGAAATTAAGTTTAATTAAGTAAAATATTATATTTATTATTAATTGAACATGGATATTACAATTCATAAAAGAAATAAAAAACACATAAAAATATATATATCATCATTTAATTCTCTGAATTAATATATTCATCTTATAAATGATCAATTAATGTATTTCGGAGTTCAATGTGAGCTTCTTTATTCTTAATTTGTGTGTGTCAAATTAGAAATTCTAGAAATCAGATAATTTCTCTTGTATTTTTATTTAATGTTTTTATTAATGTTGTGCGTTGCTTTAATTGTAGTGTTTTCAATTTAGTGTTTTTGTAACAATATAAAAAATAATTAAATTAAAAGAAATATAAATTAAACCGACCCATTGCCATTCTTATTCTTATGCAGTTATGCTAAACGGCTAATCCCTTAATCGTTGCTCGATTGCAAACTGAAGTCCACCTCTTTGACGCTTAAAACGAACTACAAAAATAGTAAACCAAATCCAAAAGTTTAACATTCAATAAGTTGTTACCACAATCTTCATTTGCAGCTCTCTCCGACTCTGAGGCATATATATTGCCCTCAAAGCTGCTGCGGTTCCCGCCAAATATCATAACGAAAAAAAGGAAAAAAAAAATGACTGTTAGGCTCAATTTCTCCAAAAGAACACAAACCCGTATATCTTCCTCTCTCGCACTCAACAAATTCATCGAAGTCCAGAAGAACCTCTCTAAAACTCCACCAAAGCTGTGGCCGACTGAACCCAGACCCAAAATCACTGACATAGACGACCAGGGACCACCCATTATAGATCTAAGCCACTCCGTTTTGGGGAAGCTTGAATCATGCTCAAGTGTCAAAGAATTTCATCAAATCCACACCCAACTCATTGTCTCGGGCCTCTCTCAACACTCTTTAGCTGCGAGCCGGGTCTTAAAGAAGCTTTGTACTTGTTTAAACTCGGTTTCTCTGGCTGTTTCCTTCTTTGACTGTGTCGATGAACCTGATGCTTTCTTGTGTAATACTATAATGAAAGGCTTCTTGACGTTGAATGATCCATTTGGTGCTTTGTGTTTTTATTATGATAAAATGGTGGCCAAATGCGTGCAACACAATCATTATACTTTCCCGTTATTAGGGAAGGTTTGTGCAGAGATTGGGTCTTTGAGAGAAGGTAGAAAGACTCACGCGAGGGTCGTGAAATGTGGGTTCGAGTTGGATTTGTTTGTTAGGAACTCTTTCATTCATATGTATTCGGTTTGTGGGGAACTGTGGGATGCAAGAAAGGTGTTTGATGATGGTCCTGTGTGGGATTTAGTGAGTTGGAATTCGATGATTGATGGGTATGTGAAAAATAGAGAGGTTAGCTTTGCACGTGAACTTTTTGATTTGATGCCTGAGAGAGATGCTTTTAGCTGGAATTCGATGATTTCAGGGTGTGTGGATGTTGGGGATTTGGAGACAGCACAAGGGTTGTTTGATATGATGCCAATTAAGGATGTTGTTTCGTGGAATTGTATGATTGATGGTTATGGAAGAAAGGGAAATGTTAGGTTAGCTCGTGATTTTTTTGACAGGATGGCTGTTAGGAATGTGGTTTCTTGGAATATAATGATGGCTCATTATGTACGGTGTAAGGATTATAATGGATGTTTGAAATTGTTTGATAGGATGATAGGAGGGGAGACTAGGCCGAATGAGGCCTCTCTGGTGAGTGTCTTGACTGCATGTACAAATTTGGGGACACTGGATAGAGGCATATGGATTCATTCATATATTAGGAATTATAGAATTGAACCTGATGTGCTATTGTCAACTTCACTATTGACTATGTATGCGAAATGTGGGGCAATGGATTTGGCTAGAGATGTTTTTGATGAGATGCCTGAGAAAAGTGTTGTGTCATGGAACTCTATGATCATGGGGTATGGTATGCATGGGCAAGGAGGGAAAGCCCTAGAAATGTTCATGGCGATGGAGAAGAGAGGCCTAACTCCTAATGATGCTACTTTTGTATGTGTTTTATCAGCATGCACACATGCAGGAATGGTATTGGAGGGCTGGTGGTATTTTGATCTTATGCAACGAGTTTACAAGATAGAGCCGAAGGTGGACCACTATGGTTGCATGGTTGATCTTCTTGGCCGGGCTGGTTTGACCAAAGATTCAGAGGAGCTAGTTAGTGAGATGCCTATGGAGGCAGGACCTGCCCTGTGGGGGGCTTTGCTTTTTGCTTGTAGGACCCATTCAAATTCAGACCTTGGAGAGACTGTGGCAAAGCGTTTAATTGAATTGGAACCAACAGATATTGGGCCCTATGTGTTGTTATCTAACATATATGCCTCGGAAGGGAGGTGGGATGATGTAGAAAATGTCAGAAGGATGATGAAGGAAAAGAGATTGCAGAAAACAGTGGGGTCTAGCTTGGTTCACCTTGGAGAATTGGGGTCTGAACCTGTTAAGGAGAATGGTTCTCTCCAAAGAAGAAGCATGGTATATTCAATGCTGGGAGAGATAGGTGCAAAGTTGAAATTGTCTCATTGAGATGCTGTTGGATATGAGAACTCCATAAATGATAATGATCCAGCGATTTAGAGACGTTGTGGAAGCTTGTTTCTCAAGTGTATATGTACATTTCTAGCATGAATTTTGGGTAAGCGAAGAACTTAATAGCAAGTTAAAAATAAACATTTTAAAAGAAACACGGTATGAACTCAAAGGTGGTGGTCAAGACTCCCTCCCTGCACATACTGAAACAGTAGACTGAGATGGAACATCATTTGGAGTATTGTCAGCATATTCAACTGCAGATTGTTGTAAATAAAAAGCTGCAGCAGTGTAAAAACTGAAGGGTCACAACTTCTTTTGCTTCATGTTTACTTTGAAGTCCCTAATAAACCTCCTAAGAGATCAATGTCAGAGGTCTATGGGTTTGTAAAGATACTCCAATCTTTCCATTTGGGAGCATTTTGGTCCTTGGCAATGGGAGGAACTTCTGCTTTTGCTTCCATGTGTCGTGCGGGTCATGGTGCGTGAATCCATCATTGAAGGAATGTTTTCAATATTTTCCATTTAATATGAGACATTTGGACTCCAGATCCAGTCAAACTTTTGGTGATGCTGGGTTCTTGACTCTGTGTTACATACACACTGTTAAGCTTTAGAGTTAGGTTATCCAGTTGAATTGTTGGGAAAATCCAAGTCAAAATGTCGACCTCAGGTAATTCTTTTTGCTTAGTTTAAAATGAAATTCAATTTGAACATTGGAAACCCATTGCAGCTGCTAGAAACAAATGGTTTTAAGCAGACCTGAATGTCTAATATGACAGCTTCATCAGGAAAAAAAATAGAGTTTATTTTTCGAAACGCAATGATTACATTCATGAAATATCTATTGTCTGAAAGGAATGTTAAACAACCAATAGAACAAAATATAATGAAAGAAATACATAACAAATAAGAGGGCTATTATTTTCAGGGATGATTTTCAGTTCACTTGGACCCCTGTGTCATAGGTATCTCCTGCTTTCCAGTCTTGAGGTATGTTGTTAACTGGAACTACCCATGACTCATCTCCATCTTCATCGGTGAATAACATCCTCAGAGACAAGGGACCGCTTGGGGGTGATGTAGTCGTCCAAACACCTCCATAAGTGCGATCCAAGAGCTTGCACTCGAAATTTTGAGTCTGCACAGATTGAAAGTATGTCATGGTTATGTATTGAAAACATCGGAGATGTTTGCAAAAAAAAGATAAACAATCGAATTTAGGGACGAAAGTACAACCTCACATAGCTGCACAGCAGTAATATCCTTTGTGCCTTGTTGAAACCAAATGGCAAAAGCCAAATAGTGAGGGTAGTTGCTGTTCTCATCGATCTTAATTGTTAGATTTTTGTTTGCATAGCTGCAAGAAACTCTGTTTGGCAGACAGAAAACTATACAAGTTAGTCCACGACAATATTATGGAATAATATGTTTTCTATGACAATTTATCATGTCAACATGTAGAGATATATATCTTACCGTCTATATTCAATGTCGACTATGCCAAGTGATAGCAGAGATGCTGCTGCATCCGTGGTTTGAGCCATCCGACCAAAGGCCCGTCTGCTTAGAATAAAGTCAGTCCGGTCACTCGAGCCTTGATCAGTTATAACAACGTTCACTCCTTTGTCCGAGCAATAGTTACTGTTGGTGCATCTCACCTAGTGAAGTACACGATATCAAAACATGAACAAGGAAAATCTTTGATCAGTCCGGAGTTGAAAGAATCAAATATGTACATAATCAGGTTCGAATGGTTTCGATACCTGGTAGCAAGCACCGCAACCAAGACCATTACGGTAGAGATCAGAAGCAGCAGATACATCTCCACCATTAATGGTTGCTCCAAATGAACCATACCCACAAGCACCTGCTGCAGCCCAGTAAAAAAAATGTCAATCAGGATGGATAACATTAATTAAATTTAAACAAAATTCGTAGAACTTCAAAAGTGTATCTTACTATCTGATCCTTGTTCATCAGAATTCGGGTAGTAAGCTGCTCGAGAATGAGTGAAACAATCGCTACAAGTAGCAGCGTCTGCCAAATGTTGCATAGATAGTAATAATGAGATTGCAAAAAAGAAGAGAAAAGATTGAAGAGAAAGAGGCATTGTTGTACTTGTAGGGGAAGAATAGCCAATGCGATTTGATAAAAGCAAAGAAGAGAAGGTGGTAATGCATGAAGTGAATGGAGTTTGTAGCATTTATAGTGAAGAAACAGCCAAATTTGACATTCTTCTACTGAATATATTTAATATTAAGGCAGTGGAATTCTATTTCGAATTTTTTCCAGCTACATTGCATAGACTTGTTAGATTTTAGAAAAAGTGTAGAACACTTCAATTTTTTGACCATTCAAATTGATCTATTGCACTTTTTCTCCATCCTAAATTCATATAACTGAACATGGACTGATTTAATTCTAGTGTGAAAGATTCTCCTTAAACGAATTCAAGTTTTGTCATTGTCAACTAACATAGTAATTACTTATATATATTTAAAGCATTTAATCGAGTCTTTTTCATTCTATGTCGTTGTCTTATTAATAAATAAATGAATATATCAAATTCTTGCTGTTGAACTCTCAAACATTTAAAATCATATATATATATATATATATATATATATATATATATATATATATGAAGATAATCTTTAATTAAAGATAAGCATATAAGATATAAAATATTAAATTGACAAAAGTATAGATAATTTGTACATGCTATACAGCAACCTGATCGTGAAGAATATTTGACTCTTAACCTTACCTAACAAGAGAGAAGGAGCATTAAAATTGGTTGAAAGTTGAACGTGCAGGTTGAATATTTTGAAGAAAAATTATTCTGAAAAGGGTTTAGCTTGAGAGAAGGATATGTGGGTATTGGAGGGGAGAGTTAGGTGGTTTAGCACCTGAAGAATTAAAGAAGCATTTTAATACTGTATATATATAGGTTAGGTATCTGTTGATGTTCCCACTACCAGCAGCCTGGAAGGTGCATGTAAGGGAACCACCCTGGTCCCTGTCCCTGCCCATCTTAATAGTTTTTTCGGCACAATTGTAGCTAGTGCTGCTCATCATGTGCCGACTTTACTATATAATATAGCAGATGCACATCATTATTAATGCAACCCAGTACTGTAACAACAAATAGCTGAGGCTGATGGCTTCAATTAATAAATAAAAGGTTTGTCTCGACTGTTCTAAGTTGGCTTGTGATTTTTATACAAAAAGTTGATATACTTGTGATGATGATTTTTTTTAGCATATTGAATTAATACTATAACAAGCTAGCATGTCTGCTGTTAGCTAGATACATACTTGTAATATCTAGGCTAATTAATTAGCTGATCGATTGCAAATTTGGTTGACAAATCAACAATGGGATATGGACATGGACTGCCATGAATTGAATGAAGTTCATCAGCAATGACATGGAAACCATTTTAGTGCTTGCTGGGGACCATTTTTTACGTCTCTTCTATCAAATTTTTGATGGGAATATATATCAAACAAAACAAAAATGAATCGTGGATAGAGATATCAAACAATGTCAAATTTCGTTGTCTAGTTATTATTATTATTAATTAAAAAAAGAAACTAAAAAAACAAATTTCTTGTGTAAATAGGATTAATAATGAGCTATAATCTTGATGATTTTATTAACAATCCACTACATATCCATTTACACTCCGTTTCAATATTTATTTCCTCTAAAATTATTAGACAAGACTAATTCAGAAGAAAAAAAATAAAAGAAAAGAAAACATTATTAAAGAAGATAAAAAGATCTAAAAAGACTGACAATTTTTTTTAGAATATATATCTTACCTCCTTTTTAATATTTCATGAACTTAAACACATTTTACAAATCTTAAACCCTATAATTCTTATTTTTTATTTTTATTTTTCCACATCTTTTTTAAACATTATTAGAGACGTTAATAAGTAATTTGAAGCCAACTTTAGCTAAAATGTAAATTACTAATTAGTTTCAAACTATTAAAAATGAGTTTAACATATATATTTGCTCACCCAAATCAAAATTTGTACTTGAAAAAGTAATTAATATGTATTTATTGTTGGAAAATTCCATCATGTGGGGTCACACATGTAAATATTAAATGTGTTGTGTTATCTTAGGTTAAGCCTAAATTAAAGTGGTTTAATTAAGACTTAAAGTTTTAAGGCTTAAGGGTATAATTGTCATGGAGTTAATGTGTAGATACCAAAATGTTATTTCTAATTTGATGAATGACCAAATTAGAAATAACAAAACATGTAATAATCTGATTATTATATTTAGGGTTATGGTCCCAAAATTATACGATACCATTTAGCTTATCAATATCCCCATCACTAGAACAAAAGAGAATAGTTTTTTTTTTGTCATAAGGATTGTGAAAATTTGGAAGATCTCAACTAGTCCACAAACCTCCGGCAATAGATTCAAGTACGTTTCCGCTCTCTCTTATCTCTCATTTCTCTTGAATTGATATGAGTTAGTAATATGTATTTAGGGTTTGATTCAAGCATAATATAGAAACATGTTTAGATCAAACTGTTGGATGAATTATGTGTCTATGCATGTTAGATTTAGTGTTAATCAAGTGCTACAAGTGGTATCAGAGTCAACCATGATCGATTCTAGAGAATTTGAGATTTGAATTTTAAGAAAAAAATTCTTAAAGTTTTTCAGATTCTTTGATCTTCTTCTCTGAAAATTGTTTGAATTTTGGGATCAAGTTTTCGTCCCCAGCTAGGGGCACCAGAGCGGCCGTTAGTGGCGCCACAGCGCCAGCCCCACTGGTCCAAATCGGACGACCCATCGTTTATGGCACCACCGTCCATACGATCCAGAGTGGATCAATCTTTGATCGTGCAATGTGGGTTGCCGATCGTGCGGGTCGTGCACTGCTTGGTCACCGATTGTCGTCCTTCTGATAACGGTGTGGTGGTCTGAAGAACCGGCGGCGGCGGCGACGGCGACAAACCAGGTCACAGAGCTTGACTTGCTCTAGGCCTCTTTTGGAGAATTAGATATAGTATTAGGGTCTGATTTGTAATTATTTTGGACCGTTATGTTATTTTGATAAAAATTTGGACCGTTATATAATTTTGATAAAGTTTGGGGCTATTGTGTAATTTTGACAAAATTTTGGGTTATTATATGATTTTGATAAAAATTTTGGCCGTTATGTAATTTTGATAAATTTTTGGCCCATTATGTAATTTTGATAAAAAAAATTAAAAGAATCAACTCAAATTCAAATATTTTTTGTGGTATATCTTTTATGGTTCAATAAAGCAGTTCATCATTTTAAATGAGATAATTGAAAAAAGTTGTCACCAAAGTGACATCTGTTATGTAGATTGTTCATGAGGGATGTTGGATGTTTGTGGCTGTGTAAATTCATACTGGTATTAGCCGGCCTAAAGGAAGGTTAATACTTGACCGAATTGCACACACACTTGTGGTGGTAAACATGTGAAGATTATAAGATTTTACATGTGAATAATAAGTCGATCCAAAGATAGATTTATTATTTGACATGAATTATTGACAATGTTTGATCACTGCAACCAGAGTACCACTTACAATTAATATCACTATCCAAATACTTGATATTAATGTTGTGCTAAGTTTCTTGAGATGAGACTTACCAATAGGGTGGGCAAAAAACCATTGAACCGAACTGAACCAGTCAAATCGGTTTTTTTCCGGTTTTAGTTGGATGGTCGGTTCAATTTGGTTTTATTTTCTAAAAAACTGACTGCATCGATTTTTATCCGGTTTGGCGCCAAAAACCGAATCACCAAACCGGTAACCAGAATATATATATATATATATATATATATATTTAAAAAAAAAAACTAATTCTAAGTTTTTTACTCTTCAGCAGCCACACAGAGACAGTGAGACATACCTCTCTTGTCAGTTCCTCGTTCGCCGCTCATCGTTGATCAATCATCACTCGTTCATCTTCTACTTGTAAGTTACGGCGACTTCCTTTCTATTTGAGAAGTTTCTCGTCCTTCAATTTCAGATTTTCAGGTTCAACTATTCATTTCATTTTCCCTTCTTTGTTGGTTGATTTTTTTTTTTTTGTAAATTTGCTTCTTCTTTATTAATTGTTATATGTTTTTTCTTTTTTCTCTGGTCTTTGGTTTCATCGGACGTTATGTAGCCATTCATCCTTTCCTCGTGACATATTCTAGTCACTCTTCCTCCGACGCATCCATCTTCTCAGTCACACCGGGTAAACTTCGATTCCTCTGCTTTTTTTAGTTAGGGTTTTGTTTGTTGTGTTGTTGATGGTGAATCATGAATGTTGATGCTTATGAGTTATTGTTAGTAATTAGTAGAATCATGAATGTTGATGTTGAATCATGAATGTTTGTCTGCCATTTGTTTCTCGTTTTCTACTGAATTTCGGTCAAGTTAGTTTTTACTACTGAGTACTGATCTTCATCATGAAATGATTGCAATTTTTCTGGTTCTGCATTGCATGTTTTAATATGCTTGAAAAGGATGTCACTTGAATGAAAGTTTTTTTTTTCTAGTTTTACTTTTACATTTCTATTTATGCATTTCATGTTTTAATGATAAATTATACTGTGGACTATCAATTAATTATTTTATATTATCTGACGTTGTCAATATGTAGATAAATTTCACAGGTTTCTTATTACTTTAGAGTGGGGTTGGAGCAATCAAGGAGACATGGACTGTTGTAGAATACTTTCATGAAGCAATGAAGAATTTTAAGAATTTATATTGATGGTCTGTTTTATTATGTTGTTTGATATAGACCTTATGGATTGTTTTTGAACTCTTATTATCTTGGGGATCGCTAATATGTGGTTTATAAACTCTTATTATGTATTATGTTGTGGATTGTTGTTATTTGTGTTATTTTATTAGGTATATTTTATTGGATTTTGAAATGTAATTTGATTTTGTTTTGTATTGAATCAGCTATGAACAAAAAATTTGGATGAAATGTATTTGTTTTTTTGTACGGATTTTACAGTTTCTTTAATATATTTTTATTGTAATGTAGATAAATTTGGCCCAATAGGTTAAAAAAAATGAAAGAAGTGTGTAATAAATGAAGTCCAGAATTTTGGCCCATTAGGCCTAAAGCCGAACCGGTCCAATTCGGTTGATTTTTGATCGGTTGGCAATTGTCAATTTGATTGGATCAGTTCACTTTTTTAAAAACCGGACTTTAGCGGTTCTATGGAAAAACGAATCAATCCAATCAACGCCCACTCCTACTTACCATTATTTGAATTTGTTGATTATTGTATTTCGTTATTAATGTGAGTATGTTTATTTCTTTACAGCTAGTGTTTCTACTATATCTGCTAATATCAACTCTATACCCATGCTTAATGAGACCAACTTTAAGGGTTGGAAAGAGAACATACTTATTGTTCTCAACTACATGGATCTGGATCTTGCATTTCGGGATGAGCAACCTGTTTCTCTTACGGATTTCTTCAGATGACAAAAAGAACTTTGAGAAGTGAGATCGCTCAAATCACATGAGTCTTATGATCATCAAGCGTGACATTCCGGAAGCATTTAGGGGTGCAGTATCCGAAGGGATAACCAATGCCAAAGTTCCGAGCCGAAATTGAAAAGTGTTTTACGAAAAATGATAAGGTAGAAACAAGCACACTTTTGCAAATCTTGATTTCTATGAAGTACAAAAGCAAGGGGAACATAAGTATGGAAATGTATCATATATTCTAAACTTAAGGCACTGAAGCTAGAGTTTTCTTACGACTTGCTTGTGCATATGGTATTAATATCACTTCCTACACACTACAGTTAGTTTAAGATCAGTTACAACTGTCAAAATGAGAAATGGACTCTTAATGACCTCATTTCTTACCCTGTGCAAAATGAAGAAAGCTTGAAGTAAGACAGGACTGAAAGTGCTCATTTGGCTAGCACCTCTAAGGACAAAGGCAAAAAGAGGAAGAATAATGAAGATGCTAAGGGTCCAGTTTAAGAGAAATAACATCAAGATAATGAGGGATGTTTCTTTTGTAAAAAGCTTGGACATGTGAAGAAGGATTTTATCATGTATCACGCTTGGCGTCCAAAGAAAGGTACGTTTCCTACTTTAGTCTGTTCTGAGGTAAATTTAGCTTTAGTATCTAGAAACACGTGGTGGATAGATTCTGGTGCTACTTCTCACATCAATGTTTCTATACAGGGTTGCTTGAGCTATCGAAAGCCAAGTGATACTAAAAGACACATCTTTGTGGGTGATGACAAGTCGGTAAAAGTAGAGGCGATAAGGCACTTTAGGTTATTATTAGGAACTGGTTATTATTTGGATTTATTAGATGCTTTTGTTGTACTGTCTTTTAGATGAAATTTGGTTTCAGTTTCTTTATTGGACAAGTCTGGTTATTATTGTTCATTTGGAAACTATTAATTCAGTTTATCTATAAATTCAAATGTTGTTGGAACTGGTTCTCTATGTGTATATGACAATTAATATTTGCTTAATACAATCGTTTCTTATAATGAAACCTTGCATGTGGAATCACATGGTACTAAATGCAAACTAAATAAAGAAATTACAGCCACGTTATGGCACAAACGTTTAGGTCTCATCTCTAAGACTAGAGTTAAGCTACTTATGTCTGATGAGATTTTAGATTCCCTTGATTTCTGTATTGATTGCATCAAAGGAAAACATACCAAAATAGAGAAATTAGGTGCCAATAGAACTACAGATGTCTTAAAATTGATACACACGGACATCTGTGGACCATTCCTTATGGCTTCCTGGAATGGCTAACAGTATTTCATATCATTCAAAGACAATTGCTCACTCTATGAGTACGTATTTCTCATTCATGAGAAATCACAGTTTTTGGACGTGTTTAAAACATTTGAAGATGAAGTTGAGAACCAACTCAATAAAAGAATAAAGAGTGTCAGGTTTGACCATGGTGGTGAATACTACGGTAGGTATGACGGTTCAAGTGAACAACGTCCATGAGCATTTGCTAAATTCCTATAGGAATGTGGAATCATCCCACAGTACACCATGTTAGGATCACCTAACATGAATGGTACAACTGAAGGTAAAATCAGACTCTTAAAGATATGATAAGGAGTATGATTAGTCATTCCACCTTACTAGGGTCACTAAGGGGAAAATCACTAAAAACAATAACTTACATTATGAACCGAGTGCTAACTAAAGCAGCTGTAAAAACATCTTATGAGATTTGGATAGGTAGAAAGCCTAGTCTAAAGTATTTTCACATTTGGGGATGTCCAGCTAAGGCAAGACCTTACAGACCACATGAAAGAAATTGAACTCCAAAATTGTAAGCAACTACTTCATTGGCTACTCTGTGCGATCTAGGGGCTATAAGTTTTATGATCCCACACTTAGGTTAACTTTTAAGACATGAACTGTGACATTTTGAAGATGTTGAGTTTAGGGGAGAAATAAGGTCAAAGACATTGTCTTTAAGGAGGAATCGGTTTCGATTTCCACTATTGTTTATGACAATGTGCAGGTTTCTATACCTGTCATTGATCAAGAAGTGAATCCAGATCCTCAACCAAACAATGTTGAATAACCCCCATTCAAGATGAGGTAATTATTCTTGAGGAACAAACTCAACAACCTCATGAACCAGTGGCATTAAGATGATCCACTAGAGAATGAAGAAATGTTATTCCGGATGATTTTTTTGTATTTCTGTAGGAACATAGAGAAGACATTGGAATGGTGAAAAATGATTCAATCAACTTCCATCAAGCCATACAAGGTTCTAACTCTAAAAAGTGGATTGATGCCATGAATGAGGAGTATAAGTCTATGCATAACAATAAGGTTTAGGAACTTGTCCATTACCAGAAGGTGTGAAGCACATTGATTGTAAATGGATACTTAAAACAAAAAAGGGAGTCGAAAGGTAATGTGGAAAGGTATAAAGCTCGTCTTGTACCTGAAGGCTTTACCTAAAAGGAAGGGGTTGACTTTAAAGATACTTTTTCTCTAGTTTCAACCAAAGACTTTTATAGGACAATCAAGACACTTGTTGCAGGCTTTCACCTTAAGCTTCATCAGATGGATATCAAGACGGTGTTTCTCAATGGTGACATTGACGAAACAATTTATATGGTGCAACCAGAAACTTTGAGTCAGGAAACCCAAAGAATATGGTTTGCAAACTGACAAAGTCTCATTTGGTTTTGAGATAAATGTTGTTGATAATTATGTGTATCACAAATTCAGTAGGAGTAAGCATATATTCCTAGTTTTGCATGCCGATGACATATTGCTTGGCACAATGATATAATCATGTTGCATGGAACCAAGAGATTTCTAACAAATAATTTTGAGATGAAAGATCTTGGTGACGTCTTCTTTGTATTAGGGATCTAGATACAATGAGATCACTCTCGGGATACTCTTGGATTATCATAAATGAGCTATATTGATAAAGTGCTCAAAATGTTTGGCATGCAGGACAGCAAACCAGGTGACACCCCTGTCACTAAGGGAGACAAGTTCAGTTTCAGTCAGTGCCTTAAAAATAACCTTGAAGTTAAGGAAATGTAGAAGATTCTGTATGCATCAGCTGTAGGGAGTCTAATGTATGCTTGGGTGTGTACACATCCGGATATTGCACATTATTGGTATATTGGGCAGATATTTAAGTGACCCTGAGATGGATCATTGGAAAGCAGCCAAACGGGTTATGAGGTATTTGTAGAGAATAAAAGATCACATGATCACATATAGAAGATTGGATCAGTTAGAGATCACAGGGTATTCCGACTCTGATTATGCTGGATGCTAAGATTGTAGGAGATCCACATCAGGCTACGTATACCTTTTGGCTGGTGGAGCTCTTTCTTGGATGAGTGCCAAACAGACACTCATAGCTTCTTCCATGATGGCAACAGAGTTTGTAGCATGTTATGAGGCATCCAACCATGGAATATTGGCTGCGGAATTTTGTCACTGGGCTATGCATTCTAGAAGGTATTGAAAGATTACTCAAACTATATTGTGACAATAAGTCATCATTGCTATATTCTAACAACAACATGAGCTCATCTAGATCAAAGCATATTAACATTAAGTTTCTAGTTGTGAATAAGAGAGTGTAGAGTTGACAGATATCCATAGAGCACATTGGGACAAACTCCATGATAGCAGATCCGCTTACAAAGGGATTACCACCCAAGGTCTTTCATGAGCACACTGCTTATATATGTATTATTTTGTATAAGGATATCACACTATAGTGGGAGTTTGTATCATTTTTCATTTTATTGCTTTATGTTGGATTTTGGACATACTTATTCATTTATGTATTTGGATATTTTTCTGATCAGAAATAAAGTATTCAGTTCATTTCACTTTGTCACATTGTGTCATACTAAAGAATAAAGTAGGATCAATTGGAAATAGACATGTATAGATTACATTGCATGTAATTTCCATGTTATGCATCCATGATTGATATATGTCATTTGGTTATGTTGGTATACGTGACCATTGAAGGGTTTAGTCACGCTAAATGTGACGAAAGCCGCTTTAATCCTATATCAGCATAATCAATGGACGAGATTGTTCGGATATACCCTAAAATTGTGATAGCAAAATTTTGGAGCTCATAAAGTAATAAATACTTGTAAAATTATATAAGTGACCCGGTGGGAGATTATTGAAAAATTCCATCATGTGGGGACCACACATGTAAATATTAAATGTTTTGTGTTGTCTTTGGTTAAGCCTAAATTAAAGTGTTCTAATTAAGATTTAAAGTTTTAAGGCTTAATGTTATAATTTTCATAGAGTTAATGTATAGATTGTTGGTTGTAAAATATCAAACAAAAATAATAAAAACCTTGCAAGTGCACAAATCGTAAATGATAACAAAACAGAAAAACAGGGGACATTCACACATAGAATTAATTACCTACTAAAATAATGAGTTTATCTACGATAATCTAGGACTCTAATCTAACTAAAAATAAGAAAACAAAATCACTTAATGCACACACACGAATAACGGTTTTTGATTTGATTATTAAACTAAAGAAAATTAAATAACAATAAATAAAACCAACAGAAATTTAATGAGGAAAAATAAATGGAAAACACTAGTTATGATCTCCTATCCACCACTAAACAATCATCCAATCCATAGACAATAATAAAGTTAGAAGATAATCAAACATGATGAAGATATTCACAACAAGGTGTTGGCATCCCACTCAAGTCGTATAGATTCTCTCTTAGTTAGCATGTAAGTTGCATGACATCTATATAAATACGTGTATTCCATATTATAACCTAGCATGGGCATCTACTAGATTTAATAATCGGAACCCATTAAGAACGAAGAGAATATGAATATCACACAAACCCTAGCATATGACATTTATTCCAAGTAATTGATGAATCAATTTTCCTTAATTATGCCTTATTCCAATTAATTGTTGCATGCAAGAATATGTTTGTATGGCATTCGAACTCTATCTTGCAATATAGATCCTAAAATCGTGCTCCTAAGATGGCCAATCAAAAAAACAAAGATAGTAGAAAAACAATTCATATGGAGAAATTGAATCATCATATAAGAAAAATAATACTTCATTAAAACACAAAACTTGTCTATAGAATTAGAATCATGTCTAAGGCTTCAAGTTAGCCCTAACTGATAAAGAATTTAGTTAGAAATAAAAACTAGAAAAATAAGTAAAAAACATCTAATCTAAAGGAAGGTAAAAGAAGAGAATGTTGATGGAGTCTTTAATCTTCAATCTTCAACTCTCCATCATTACATCCATCTCTTGTAGAAAACTCTTGGTATTTACAGGTGACTTCTTCTCGTAGATTCCCATTTTGTTTTGATGTATGAAACACACCAAGTAGGAAAGCAGGATTGAACAAGGAATAAGAATCCTTTCCTATATTATATTTCCTTTTCTGATTATTGACTTCTAATTTTAGTTTAGAAAGTTTCTCAAATATGTCTTGATTTTCTAAAGTAATTAGGATTTGATTTGGGAAGGTTTGGGATAATTCTGGACCAATTTGGAGTGAAAATCCATCAAAATACGTAAACATCACGGTTTGGGTCGCTCCGTAGGTCTCCTGCGGTCCAAATCATGTGATTTTTTTGATGTTTGCCGCTTCCTACGCAAGGGAGGTGCACAAACCGCGGTCTAGCCCATGGTAGACTTCTCTAACTTTGACCTTTGGTTACTAAAATGGTCATAACTTCCTCTAGAAAACTTTGATTGATGAATTGTAAATTTTTCCAGAAACTAGACTTCTGGGGCTTTCCAAAAACATATGGATCTCAACCCGGTTCTATCTAATGAGGGAGATATGATCTTCACAAGTTGGATGTGTTGCGGAGGCATTTCTCCAAACTTTCTCTAAAATCACCTTTTTGTCTTCAAACTGACTTCAAGAGCTATTTTCTATACAATCTCAACAAATACATTAAAACGTTCAATTAAACTCAAGAACATGACATAAAACATAGAAATTAAGGGTCACAAATATCATCCTTTATCATCCCAATATAGATATCAAAGTGCTATTTCTAATTTGATAAGGGGCCAAATTAGAAATAGCAAAACATGTAATAATTAGAATATTATATTTAGGGTTATGGTCCCCAAATTACACGATACCTTTTGGCTTATCTGTATCCCATCACCAGAATAACAGAGAATACTTTTTTGGTGTCCCGAGGATCGTGATAATTTGAAAAATCTCAACCCGTCCACCAACCTCCGCCAGTGGATTCAGTATGCTTCCGCTCTCTCTTATCTTCTCTTTCTCTTGAATTGACATATGTTAGTAATATGTGTATTTAGGGTTTGATTAAAGCATGATATAGAAACATGTTTAGATCAAACTGTTGGATAAATTATGTGTCTATGCATGTTAGATTCAGAGGTAATCAAGTTCTACATTTATAACAAAAAAAAAAAGGTTTATGTCTCCCGATAAAATTCACTGGATGAATCTATATAACTGACGCTATTGCCACCCAAAAATGTTCCACCACATTCATTTACACTCTTCTAACAAAACTAGCCTTTAAGTGTTATTAACGGCTATAATAATATTTAGGTTATGCAACAATAGATCTTATAAAAATATCTTTTCAATTTTTTAGAATTACTAACCAACAGTTTATTGCATCTAAAATTCATTACGTTAGATTCTCGATCACCAATTTCCCATAAGATGTTTAAAAGGTTATGCAAAACTTCCCCTGATATTGATGGCCTATATCTTTCAATTATATTTTGTCGGAGAAGAGGTTACCAATCAAAATGTTTAGGTTAGTTTACAACTGGTTGAAGACATCAATATGAAGATATTAATTTCATTAGTATTATTAGTAATTTTTCAGGCACATTTTGATTGAATGCTATTAGTTTTAATTTTTAATATAATTTAGGGTTTGTGATGTGTGGGTGCTCATTAACTTTTCTTTTCAGTTAGATAGTTGTGCCGTTTAAGTAATTTTATGGTGGGATTTGTAAATTTAACCAAATATATTTAACAAAATCAAATATAGCTAAAAATTTAGAAAATATCGTTTTGATCGGTTTATGACCAATATGTTATATGTATATTTCATTAAATGTACACGTCACTGACAGATCAGACAGCCTCCCGAGAAATTTACCAGATAACCATCCAAGCTGGCATCAGAAACATCATCGGAGGTATCATCGAAACACGAAAAATCCGAATAAGGCCAAATACGAATACTCGGCACATTTAGCTGAACTCGGGACAACATGAGATGCTCGAGTGAACAAGTCAAATATGTGATCCACCACAAAATAAGCTCAATGAGGGATCTAGAATCATACTTCAATACGGAAACATCCTAATTTTCATCCCCCGTATCAAAGGAGGAAAGACTTTAAAGAGTTTCTAGAAGGGTAAAACGCTAGACAGGAAACGAGTCTAGATCAATCAACAATTACTCTTCTAGAAGACTGCACACCGATTAGGAAATAAGTCCTAAACGGACTGTGCAACTAGAATCCCATAAAGATTCATATTCGATCCATAAGATCTTAGAAACAGGAAAGAAGACAAATACAACTCCTACAAGAAACCAGTTTTAATTAAACACTATCACCTTTCCTTAATTATGTAACAAAGATTAGGGTTCTATGTACATATAAATAGACCCATAATCTCTCTATAGAAAGGAAGGAACAATCAATAGAAAAGAAATCACTGTAAAAGAGAGGCAAGAGAGATCGAGTGGTGTAATTTAATATTTAATAGTGGATTTGACTTGGTTGTGCATTCAACCACCAGTGGATGTTTATTCGATCATCGGAGTTTTACCACGTATACTCGTATCGTAACAATATTAATTGCATTCTCTTTCTCTTCTCTTTTAATAGGTCATAACAAAATTCAGTACTATTGACTTTCTTGACCAACAAGAAATTGACGTCAACAATTGGTGCTAGAAGGAGGGCGCTGAACTTTCGATCTGTTTAAACCATGTCTGGTAATAGAAGTAAAGACAGTTCTAGGGATACCCAAAAATCTCCAGATAATATGAGGGGAGTCATTCAGGATTCCACAACCATTGGGAATCAACTGATATCCCTGACTGGCATTCAACGAGTCCCTCCGACCAGTGAGGACATAACACATCGTTTCAGGGACGTCTGACAACAATTATTGGTAGATGCAGTAGAGGAAGGAATAAATCTACTAGTTACGGGAGAGGTGAATCCGCCAAACCCACCATCACCCTTTAGGCTCTGATCGGTTATAGTCGGGCCAGAACCAAATGCGTAAGCGCTCGTCAAGAGTTCAGATCTTGTCAATCCAACTGAAGGCACATCGTGTGACCAGGATCCTGAGATACCCACAGAAGAACATCCCCCATCCCCCTTCGAAGAAGAAGCCATGATCAAATAGGGCATGGTAGACACCGTAAATATGACTGACTAAGGGATCGAACGTCATCATTAGAAGGACATCTGTAAGATATAATCTTGAAAAAAGATGAGAAATCAGAAACTCGGAAAGAAACCAAGCTGGGAGATCATAACTCAGGTCGAAATAAAAAGGCCAGTCCCAAGGTAAGTGGAGCGATATAGACTATCTTCGGAGTACCGTTAACTGGGAGAAGTAACCGAGAGCGGACTCAGGAAATCCGAGAAACAGTGGAAGCAAGACAGAATTTTAAAGTTACTTCCATCGTGCCTGATCCGAAGAGAATAAGAAAGGATGGACCCGATATATTCACTGAAGCTGAATCGCATGGGGTCAACGTCCTGCCAAATGACGCTCTCGTCATTAGTGCTCGGATTGGCCATAGAGAAGTCAGGAGGATACTAGTGGACAATGGTAGCTCAGCAGATATCCTCAGTGTGGCTATTTATGATCAACTAAGATCAGATCGAAAGGACTTGCAACCTTTTCATACCCCGCTCAGAGGATTCAGAGGAGTTGAGGTCAAGTCTCTTGGAACGACGAAATTGCCCGTGAAGATTGGAGTGGCACCTTGCCAGAAGATGGTGCTACTCGACTTTGTAGTGGTAGATATGGAGAACTGGCCTTACAATGCCTTACAATGCCTTACTAGGTCGACATTTCTGAACAAAACAAAGGCAGTAACGGCAACCTACACTCTAATGATCAAATTCCCGACAAAATAGGGGGTAGGAATGATCAAGAGTTCGCAGGAAATGGCCAGAAGAGCTAATCTCTTTGTTTACAAGGACAGAGATAACATTGAACACCAATTGTGTGCTTTGACCCAATCTGATCAAACTAAGCATAGAAAATCATTAATGTTCGAATTCGACTCAATGAAGGAACTCGAAACATCAGAGGAGCCAACAGAGGAAGTAGCCTTAAAAGAAGATGAACCAGCAAAGAAGGTTAAAATCGAAGTTAATCTAAAATAAAAGATCATGACAGATCTCATTAATTTACTTAGAGAATACAAAGATGTGTTCACGTGGAGTCATGAAGACATGGTGGGAATAGACGCACGAGTGATATTACATCACTTGGTGGTGGATCCGAGCGTAAAACCTGTGATACAAAAAAGAAGATCTTTCAACCCCGAAAGGATTCGGGTAATCAAGCAGGAGGTAGAGAAGTTACTCGCTGTATGATCAATCAGAGAAATCAACTACCCTCAGTGGGTAGCAAATGTATTATTAGTCTAGAAGAAAAAAGGTCAATGGAGAATGTGTATGGATTTCACAGATTTAAACAAAGCTTGACCAAATGATAGTTTTCCACTTCCCAGAATAGACCAGTTAGTCGATGCTACATCAAGTCATGAACTGCTCAGTTTTATAGATGTTTATTCAGGATACAATCAGATCCGGATGAACAAAGCTAATGAAGATAAAACAACATTCACGACCGATTGGGGTTTGTACTGTTATACAGTGATACCCTTTGGGCTAAAAAATGATAGGGCCATATATCAAAGATTGGTCAACAGAATTTTCGCCGCCAAATTGGAAGAAGCATGGAAGTTTACATAGACGACACGTTAACTAAAAGTATCTCGGCAGACAAACTTGCTTCTGACCTACGCGAAACATTTGATGTCCTGAGAAGGTACCAGATGAAGTTGAATCCGAACAAGTGCCTATTCTAGGTTCCTTCTGGAAAATTCATCGGTTTCCTAGTGTACCAAAGGGGGATCGAAGTAAATCCCAAAAATATTGAAGCCCTTCAAAAAATAACTTCTCCGAGAACCTTAAAGAAGGTACCACATTTGACGGGATATCTAGCTTCCCTTGGCAGGTTCATAGCGAAGGCTACAGATAAATGTGTTCCATTCTTCACAATAATTAGAAAAGGGAAGAGGCTTGAATGGAATGCAGAATGTGAGTAGGCATTTCAAAAGATAAAAGAGCACTTAGGGCATGCACCTATCCTCTCGAAACCGAAGGAAGGAGAAATACTTTACCTAGACTTGTCACTTACAGAATTAGTAGTAAGCTCAGCCCTGGTCCGAATAGAGAATGGAATACAAAAGCCAGTATACTATACCTGCAAGGCTCTTCTTCCGGCTGAAATCAGATATTCTCAAGCAGAAAAGATGGCTTTAGTATTAATTTCGGCAGTAAGGAAGTTAAGACCGTATTTTCAGGCACATGCAATCAAGTTTTCACCGATTGTCCGCTTAAGTCAATTATATAGATACTTGAGATTTTAGGGAGATTAACCAAATGGTGATCGAGTTGAGTGAATTCGATATTAAATACGTGCCTAGAACATCACTCACGGGCCAAGCAGTGGTAGATTTCGTAGCAGAATTCACAGAGCCTGATCTAGAAGCGAAAAGAACATTGGGTAGGAGCTTTTCATGGAAGTTATATGTAGACGGCTCCTCAAACACTCATGATAGCGGGGCAGGGATCGTGATATGTACCCCAGAAGAAGATGATGTCAAGTGTGCCATGAGATTTGGCTTCAAAGCTACAAATTACCAAGTCGGGTATGAGGCATTGTTGGCAGAACTTAGAGCTTGTATCGCACTCAGAACAGATGACGTTGAAATTTTTAGTGACTCACAGGTAGTCGTCAACCAAGTTTTAGACAAATATCAGACCAGGGATGAAAGTATGATGGCTTATTTGGGCATAGCAAAACAACTCCTTCATCGATTCAATGAATACAAGATCATCTAGATCCCTCAAGAAAAAAAATGAAAAAGCAGATGCTCTGTCCAAACTAGCATCAGCAACAACCACAATCAGGTCAAAGAATATCCCGGTCGCACATCTTCTCAGGCCAAGTGTAGTTGAACCAAAAAACTTTGAAGTCTTAAAAATCCAAACACTGTTAGACGGTTGGATGACTCAGCTAAAAAGGTACCGGGAAGAAGATATTCTCCCAGAAGACCCCTTGAAAGCAAAACGCATCAGGTACAGGTCAGCAAGATACACTATGATTGAAGGAGAACTGTACAGAAGAGGGTTCTCCCAAACACTACAAAGGTGCGTGTCAGAGGAGGATGCACACCAGATACTACAGGAAATCCATTGTGGAGTATGCAGGAATCATACAGGAGGTAGAAGTTTGGCACACAAGGTACTCAGGCAAGGTTTTTATTGGCCTTCTTTGTTTTCCGATGCACAACGATATTCAGAAAATTACAATACTTGCCAAAGGATAACCAATGACATTCGGCAACCCCCTGAACACCTAAGAAGCCTCACATCCCCATAGTCATTCGCCATGTGGGGATTGGACTTAATCGGTCCGATGCCAGCAGGAACAAGGGGTGGAGCTAAGCATGCAATTGTGGTTGTTGATTATTTCATAAAGTGGGTGGAAGCCGAAGCGCTAGTGCGCATCACGGAAGCAAAAACCACAAACTTTGTGAAGAAAAACATACTCTACAGGTTTGGAGTCCCGAATACTATTATACTGACAATGGCACCCAATTTGACAATCAAAAGTTCAGGCAGTTGTACAACGAGTACCAGATTGTAAATTATTATGCCACACCTTCCCATCCTCAAACAAATGGACAAGCTGAAGCAGTGAACAAAGTCATCAAGCACACGCTCAAAGCGAAGCTAGATGCCAAAAAGGGCAGTTAGGTCGAAAAACTTCCTAAAGTATTATGGGCTTATCGAACAACAACAAGGACTTTTACAGGAGAAACACCGATTTCCTTGGCATTCGGAACAGAGGCTGTCATCCCGACAGAAATATCATATATGTCGCTCAGAGTCAGATTATATAATGAAGATCATAATGTTTATATTTTATTACGAAGCCTGGGTGAGTTAGAAGAAAAAAGGGAAATCTCGAGTGCGAAATGCAGTATATCAGCAAAGAGCGGCTAAGCACTACAATTCTCATATCCGGGTTAAGAGGTTCTAAATAGGAGACCCAGTGCTCAGAAAAGTAACGTTGAACACAAAAAATAAGGCAATGGGCTCATTAGCTGACAAATGGGAAGGCCCATACAAGATTGAAGGAATCGCTGGCCATGGAGCATATTGGATTGTCCGATCAGATGGATGGGTCTTACCCCGATCATGCAACACCCAATATTTAAAGATTTTCTATCCTTGAAATTCTCTTCATCACTTTTTAGTCAGGATATTATTTTTAGTGATTTAATCTTAGAAATCCTTAATTTTTTTTTCATATTGTTAGTTTTTCATAATTATGATTAAAAAACCCGACACGAGATTCCAAGAAATTTGAGCATATGATAATAAGATCATATCAAAATATTTGAGCATACGATAATAAGAACATATGAAAAGATTTGAGATTTGACAAGCAATAAAATGCTCGGGGCTATTAATTTGGTGAAAATCCCGAATGGGTAGAGAAGCTCAAAAAGAGCATGTCAGTCGAGCAAGGTCAACCAAGACCTTAGCCAAAAGATAAACCCGATGCACTAGATTCTGGAAAACGGCTCAGGGCACCGTCGGATAAACTCCGGTGAGTTGCACAACTGTGTTAAGCAATTCAAAGCATAACGATTCGACAAACCCTTGCGCAGACAAAACTAAGAGACGTCCTCAGTGACATGTATAAGGACTCAAAACGTATGATCGTAGTGAGCCTCGATGCAACGTTTGGGTAGCAACCGAGTACGAAACACAAGTGCAAGTCTATTTGCCTTTGTTTCAAGATTACTAGGTTAATAATATTGCTAGTTAATAAGATACTTGGCATAGCCAGTTAATAAGATACTTGACATTTAAAACAAAGAAATTCAGGCAACAAAGTTAGCCAGTTAATGAGATACTCGGCATTTAAAACGAAGCTGATCTACTCAGATAATGACATTAGTCAGTAAAAAAGATACTTGGCATTTCTCGTTTGGTTTGCATTACCCTGTTTCGAATATTCATAATTAATTCACGGTTAAGAGCAGTCAAGTAAATATGGAATTTTATTAATTATACAAGATGTTACAAGGTTCATCAAGTTTATATAAGGCGGAGCCGAGGACTTCGAGTTCTTGCCAATGGTTGGATCAGGCACCATTTCATATTCGCGGAGCAGACTTTCGTTTGAAGGTCAAGCGATTATGTCAACCAGATCATCCATCCAAGCACTATAATCCACTCCGGAGACCAGTCCAACATCAGGCTTTGACCCGTCCACACCAGTTTCCTGACTAGCATGAAAGGTCGAAAGAGAATGCTCGGATGGGACCTCTGGATGCATAGGATAGGGTTCATTACCTTGGCTTCGGCAATAAGCCCTTCATTCCCTAATTTGAGTCTGAAGAGCCTCCAAGGACCGGTTCACTTGATTTCTGATTGACAATTCCTTATTGGCTCGGGCTTTATCAGTTGCCCGGTTCTTAACCTTGAAGAACTCACCAACCGAAACCAACCCCTGCTGAAACTCCCTAAGAAGCAAAGCATCATAAACCGGGGACCTCTTAAAGTGATCAACCCTTTGAACTTCAAGTTCCAGCTTGGCTTCCTTCAAAAGGGATTCAACCGTTAGGGCCTGTCACTAAAGGTCTTCAATTATTTGCTCATAAGATTACTTTGCTCGGTCAGCCTCTTGTTCAGCCCTAAGCATCAATTCCTGGGCGATGAAGAGCAAGTCTTGAAAAGATTTAGCCTTCTCTTCTGCAGAAGAAGCCCTCTCCTCGGCCTCTATCTACTTCACTAAATAAAGATCGGTAAACTCCTAGGTAAAACTCGTCTTCTTTTGATAGGCCGTCTTAATCCGAGCACGATTATCCTCACTCTCTTTTAACTGAGCTTCTAGATGCCTTATCCGATCAGGTTGGTGTTGTTGCATCTGAACAGCCTCAACAAACTCAGTAACCACCTACAGGAAAATGGATGATATATTCAAGTTAAGGCACAATAATGCGAAATGCAGTTCAGGACTCACGTAGGTCGCACTATTGAAAATATTATAAAGACACTCTGTTAGGGAACCACTCCTGAAGCAACTTCAATGGTCATCATCGATAAAAGCTCGGCTAGACGACATGGTCCTCGACATATCCTAGGGGGTGGGACACGTAGGGTTTCCCGAGGATCCCACTCATGTATCCTCAACCCCGGGGGCCAAAAAATATCCTCTGTTCAAACTTTCTAAAGGATCTTCTCTTCCCAAAGATGTCTCCACTTAAGCACCCGGGGAGTCCTTAGTATTAGCATCTTCATCGTTCGATTCAATGAACGACACCACTCGGGGAATTTTTGGAAGAGGTCGAGCAGGAGAATTAACTGTCTTTCTTTTCTTAGCCCGAGTGCGGTGGAGGTCGAGGTTAGCTGCAGGGTCTTCTTGATCCTCTGCAATATCTTTGAAGGGATCAAAAAGATTAGGATAAAGGTTAACATGTTCATTAGGGGGTTCCCTAACTCCACATCTATCAATAGACTGATTAGCTGGCAACTTGTCAACAGGGGAACTAGAATCATCAGATGTTACACCACTAAGGTGCCCACCTCGCCTGCCTTCATTCTCATACCATTGGTCGTTATCAGGTCTCATAGGGCCACTCGAACTACTTGATCTCCTCGCAGTCGGCTGAACGACCTCTTCAGGAACATACTCAAGAACTTGCTTATCTGCTTTCTCAGAATCCTCATCAGGTGGAGCAATCCCTTCTTCGTTTGACGAGAAACATCCTTGCGACTCGCCTGAATAATTGTCTGAATAATCGCCTTTACCTGGCGGGCATGAGCGTCGCAGACGATGTCCATATCATATACGAAATCCAAAAGAGGTAAGAGGTTAGAAGAGCAGAAAGTAAAAAACACTCAATAAAAGCAACAGTAAAGTTCACTTACAGCGTCTGTAACGAGCAAAAATCTGAGCAAATAAGCCAAGATCAATCATTTTCTTCTCATCAAAAAGGTAAAATCTGTTTCTTTTTTCCAAAGTACGCACAACCGCCTGAGCAAGGTTAGTCAATTCAACATCGGTGAAAATGGACGGCGTTTTGTTCAGGCAATCAGGAGAGTAGAAGTAACGAGGAACCTTCAGTACTTCCCTAGCTTCAACGACTGACAGCTCGACCTGGTTTCCCCAGTTCCTTCATACGAAAAACCAACTATTTTCCAATATTTTTTTGAACTGGGAAAACCCCAGATGAAACCTTTTTTCTTGACGTCCAGGGAAGTATCGACGCCCCGACTCACCTTCAATCCTTCGGGGATCCAGTTATCCGGATGGTTGGACAAAAGAAAATAAGTCCCAGTCTTACCAGACTGCCTAAGGGTATAAAGTTGCCTTATTTTACGAGGGGAATGTGGCGACAACTTCATCCAGCTCTACATGTGCCACATGCACATCATAATCCTCTATCTGTTCGGGGTGAGCTGGCTTAGAGCAATCCCCGCCTCGGCAAGGAACCATACAATGAAAGATTAAAGGGGAATAGTCACCCTGCAGCTAAACACGGATCCATAAATTGCAACCATACCTGGAGGAGGATTCCACACGGCCCTATCACCAACAGCCATCATCGGGATAGAATTATCTAGATCAAACAGAGCATGATATTTCTCGATCTTCGTTTCCCCTACCACGTTCTGTTCGGTGTCATAGGCACTCGGACGATCAAGAGAAAAGAAAATCCGAGAGGCACGGTGCTCTTCTTCAACATCATTCTCACTAACCATTTGCCTCCCAATCTGAATATCGCTTGAACCATGTTTACGAACCGTGCGATTACTTCAATGATTCCCTATCCTGGATCGTAAAGGAACCCTGTGACGATTAGAAAAGGAAGACTCAAAGCTAGAAGAAGATTCAGGGTTGGGGCTAGAAGGAACACCAGGATAAAGCCCAGAAACGTCAACATTCAAAAAATAAGGTTGGTCAGGGGGTGAATCCCCTAATAACTTATAAATACTCGAGACTAAATAAGTATCTCCACGCTCAAGTGCATCAAAGGCCTTAACAAAAAGAAGATAGCGTGCAAAAGAAACCATGGAAACTGACCTTAAAAGCAGATGCAGAGAAACTGGAAAAGCTTCAGTGAAGAACCAAGATGAATTTGTGCGTGAGAGGAGAGGAGAAAGCTTGGGTCTTTTGCCTCTTTCCGTAAAAATGAAAGCACGAAACCCTAGGTTTGGAAAGGCAGAAAGATTGAAAAAAATAGGGACGTTCAGTGGCGTAAGCGGCGTATCAGATAATTAGCGGGTCGTATTGAAGGGAAAATCGCGCAACGGAAGCATAAAATTTATAAATTAGGGTTTGGTATAAATAGTTTTTTTCCCTTTTTAATAACAAGAACCTTAACCCTAGATTAATTGATGTGTATAAAAAGTGTCGTACCATTTTCACGTGACGATTGAACTAGCACCGAATTGAATCCGTAAGATCTTCAATCCAATCACGGACGTGAATCACCTAGGAGTGTGGACTCCCTTACTTTAAATTGTATACCTGATGATGGAAACAAACAAAATCTTTTTCTTTGTTAGTCACAAGTATACTTCAGGAAGAAAATAAAAATCGTTAGGTCACTTGTGAATTGTCAATCAATTTGATTGAAACTCGCGTGAACCTTTTTTCGATGTTGTACAGAAAACCTTTTAATGTAAAGGCTACTAGTGTACTATCGAAAACTAAACGTTCTTTCTTCATTTTCTTCTCTGTCGAATCTCACACTATTTCTTAGAGTTGATCGAATTTTTATCTAAAAAAAAATATCTCTTAAAATTCTTATGGTGGCCGAATTCTCCTCAAGTAGAATTCTTTGGTTGGCCGAAATCTTCTCTTTAAAAATACAAGGGTTGGCCGAAATTTCTCTCTTTTTGAATTATATGGCTTGCCGAATTCAAGAAAGATTTACTTGGTGGGTAAGAATCCTATCCTTAGGTGGATTTAATTTGTGACCAAGAACCCTTTTCCAAAAAGAATTCTTTCCTATACCAAGACTCCTAATCCAACTTAATAATGTATTTGTAACCATATTAAAGATTTCCTAATTTGACTAGATAAATAATTCTTTTTATTTATAACTTATAACATATAATCTTTAATATTAATTATACTACCAACAACAGTATAATATAATGAGATATTCTCCTACTATAAAAAAGATTTTGACTTTTAATTAAATAATTAATTAATTACCAAATTAATTAATTTCCATTTAATTAAATGATAAAATAAAAATAATATAATTTTACTAAACTATATAGCTTTGCCGCCCAACACCATATATGGGCCATTATATTATTTTTTATATTTTATTAAATCCATTGGACCTTAATAAAAAGTCCACATGTGAACTAGACCCATTCTTACAAAAAGAAACAAGTCCACATGTCTCAATACAATTCTAGATGGACCCCTAAATTGGTCCGGTAGAATATATCAAGAGATCCATGCAAGTTCGTGTGGATTGAGGATCTTGGTGGGCTATCTAAATTTAAGCTCCAATAGACACAACCCAATCACAATCAACAAATGATTCACTTAGGTCTGATCTATTAATTTTAGTTCATTCCACTAAAGAAATAAAATTGCACTCTTAAATAAAGATAGAATAAATTAATATTTCTTACTCATACCCTAGACAACCTTATTGGAGAAAGTGTATCCTCGTAAAAAATATCAGTAATCGCCAATAGCTCATAGACCTTCTATAGCTCTCCAAGTTACCATATTTACTCATATGACCACATTTTGAACTTGGATATTTTGACTTGTCCAGAAGCCATGTTTCAATAAACACTATTGAAAACTTAACGTTAAGTTTTAATATCCAATACCTCAAAACATCCATACGATGATATTCTATTCGCATTTAATAAATAAAGCCACGATGTCCATATCTATAAATGAAGTCCTCTATCGATTAACAAATGAATACCACCAAACTATCGATGATAGACTATACTATATAATCGTACTCATTGGTAGCTCAAATGATAACACTTACAACCATAAGTCCATCATTTATCTTAGGGTTGAGATAGACTCCCCGATTGTTTTCAAGTGAAAACTTTTATCCATTGACGGTTCTAGATAAAGTATTTCACTGTGATCCAATTCAATGCACCCAGTGCACTAGATTCTTTTGCCCAAAGACACCACACTTTGATGATTTTAGACTCATCATAACACATTTGATCCCACTCAAATGCTAGCAAAAGAATCTACAACATTGACAAGATAAATGCGCCCAACCTTTATCTTAAGTTGTGAATAGTATTCAAGACTAACTAAAGAATTGTGTCTACCTCATACATATATAGATGTATGAACAATTCTTCTTTTCTCATAGTCTTTTGACCTTATGATTATCTTCTTTTAACAATTATAATAGTCAAACTATAAATGCTATAAGATTTGTTAAACTAGAAATCACTTTATTAATATGAAAAGATTGTCAAATATATTATTATACTCTTGCTATCGAGCATAATCCCAACAATCTCCCACTTGCTCTATAGCAAATGTGTCATATCTTTCATCCACATGTTCTCTATATGCCTATCAAAACTCTTTTGTAGAAGAGCATTTGTAAAAGGATCTGTTAGATTATCTGTTGACGTGATCTTGGTAATCGTCACGTCACCCCTATGCACAATTTCCCTTGGAAGGTGATACTTTCTTTCAATGTGTTTCCCTCTTTTATGACTTATTGGTTCTCTAGAAATTAGCCACTGCTCCATTATTGTTACAATAGATAGTGATCTGCTTATTCGCATCAGGAACCACTTCCAATTCAATCAATAATTGGCGGAGCCAGATAGCCTTTTTAGCAGCCTCTCATGCGGTAACATACTCGGCTTCTATGGTGGAATCAGCAATACAAGATTGCTTGATACTCTTCCATATGGCTACCCCTCCTCCAATAGTAAACATAGATCCTGATGTTGATCTTCTGAAGTCAGAATCTGACTGAAAATCAAAATCTGTATACCCAATAGGAATTAAATCCCCTCTAGAGTATACAAGCATATAATCTCTCGTTCTCCTGAGATACTTGAAAATATGCTTGTTGTCGTCCAGTGATCAGGACCAAGCTTCTATTGAAACCTGCTAACTATGCCCACAAAAAAACAAATATCTGGTATAGTATAGAGTATTGCATACATGAGACTTCCAACTGTCGATGCATGTGGAACCCTACTCATGGATTGCTCTTCATGCTCATTCTTAGGAACTTGTTCCTTAGAAAGTTTGATTCTTTGTCTGAAAGGTAACATACCTTTCTTGGAATCTTGCATGGAGAACCTAGACAAGATTTTATCTATGCATGAAGCTTGGGATAATACAATCGTTTTATTCTTTCTATCCCTTATGACTTGGATACCAAGAATATAATTTGCTTCTCCTAAGTCCTTCATATCAAATTGTTTTGCTAACCATTCTTTTACTGATGTCAATACACCCATATCATTTCCGATAAGTAATATATCATCAACGTAAAGAACTAGGAAAACCAACTTGTCACCTTTAATCCTTTTGTATACACATGGTTCATTAAGGTTTTGAATAAATCCAAAACATTTCACGGCTTGATCGAACCTTATGTTCTAGGATCTGGATGCTTACTTCAATCCATATATGGATCTTTGCAATTTGCATACCTTTTCCTCTTGGCATTTTCAATGAATCCTTCTCGTCGCATCATATGATGATTTCGTCAAGACTTCCATTAAGGAAAGCTGTCTTGACATCCATTTGCCAAATCTCTAGGTCTAGAGATGTCGCAATGGATAAGAGTATCCTAATGGATTTAAGCATGGCCACAAGAGAGAATGTTTCTTCATAATCGATACATTTCTTCTATGTATAACCTTTAGCTACCAATCTAGCTTTAAAGGTTTCCACCTTTCCATCCATTCCTCTTTTCCTCTTGTATACCCATTTGCACCCGATGGGTTTTATCCCTTTAGACAGTCTACAAGAGACCAGACTTTGTTTTTGAACATAGATTCAATTTTGGATTGCATTGCCTTTTGCCAATGGCGACAATCAACATCTTCCATTGTTTCCTTGTACGTATAGGGATCATCGTCGTCCGGAAGATTCTCTATAGATTCTTCTAGACTGATGCATCTCTCGGGTTGTCTACTAACCCTCCCACTACGATGAGGTATGGTAGATTGTTGATCTTGTGTCGGTACGGAACTTACAATTGGGCATGGTTGTGAAACCTCTTGTGGAATTGTATCTCCTGAAAGCTCATTCAGGACAATTCTACTTTTAGGCACACAATTATTCATATAGTCCTCTTCCAGAAATTTAGCATTTGTCGAAACAATACTTTAAGATATGAAGGACTACAAAAATAATTTCATTTTGTTCCTTTCAGATACCCTAAAAATATGCATGTTTCTGAACGGGACTCCATCTTTTCTATCTTTCCTTTTAACACGTGCACAGGACATCCAAATATCCTTAAGTGTTAAAAACTAGGCTTTCACCCGATCCATAACTCATACGGTGTTTTAGGAACCGACTTAGATGGTACATCATTTAGAATGTATATAGCAGTTTGTAAAGCATATCCCCAAAAGAATTAGGAAGCGTTGAATAACTCAACATAGACCTAACCATGTCCATAAGAGTTCTATTTCTCCTTTCTACCACCTCATTTTGTTGAGGTGTACCTGGTGCAGAAAACTGAAAAATTATCTCATTATCAATAAGATATTGCTGAAACTCACTAGATAGATATTCTCCACCACGATCAGACCTCAAGATTTTTATACATTTCTCAAGCTGATTTTCTACTTCAGCTTTAAATGCTTTGAACATGTCAAAAGCATCCGACTTATATCTCATGAGATACGTATAGTAAAATCTTGAGTGATCATCAGTGAAAATGATGAAGTACTCATATCCACCTCTAGCTTGAATGCTTATAGGTCCACACACATCAGTGTGTATCAATTCTAAACATGCAATGACTCTTGTGCCTTTGGCCGTAAACGACCTTTTGGTCATTTTACCTTATAAACAAGATTCACAAGTTGGTAGATCATCAACCTTTAAGTCACTTAGAGGTCCGTCACTAACCAATCTTTTAATCCTATTAAGGTTCATATGACCTAGGCACAAATGCCATAGGTAGGTTTCATCTTTTGATAATTTTACTCTTTTATGATTAGGTTTCATTGATTCCGTGTTTAACAAGTGAGAGATATTTCTATGCAAATAGAATAAACCACTTTCCAATGTACCTTTGCAAATAATTTTGTCATTCTTACTAATAATAAAAGCTTTATTAAAAGTAACCGAATAACCAAATTTATTTTAATAAGAAATGAAATTAAATTCCTCTTGAATTGAGTTACATAATAAACATCTATTAAATCTAAATGCCTATAAGAATCTACACTAATTCTAATATCTTCCACTGAACTTGCAGACACCAACGCTCCATTGCCTAAACGCAAGTTGAATTCATTCTCATTAAGCCTTCTCATTTTCCTTGAACCCCTGTAAGGAAAAACAAACATAATTAGTGGCTCCGGAGTCTATAATCCAAGAATCCAAAGAATCCGCCAAAAAACATGTTTCAAGATAATTAATATTACCTTCATCCTTCTTTTCCAGAGACTTTGGGCAATTTATTTTCCAATGTTCCTTTTCACCATAAAGGAAACATTTCCCTTTGATCTTGGTTACTTTCTTTGTCTCCTTCTTAGTAGGTCCTAGTTGATTTTTCTTCTGTTGTTTCTTGACCTTCTTACGGGTCTTAACAGTAGTAACCTTACCTACAGTATGAATCTCTTGACCCTTTCCTTTCACAAGGATTTGTTCGGCGCTTTGAACATCTTGCATCAGGCCTTGTAAGGTGTATTGCAATTTTAGCCTTGCAATTTTATTAACAAGAACTCTTTGGAGGATATTAATAAAATTACATTGAGTGTGTTACCAAGTTATCGACCTTCAATATGTTCCCTCGCGAATATCCCTCCTTTGGGAGTAGATATCGTTTGGGTCAATTGTCTAGTCTATCCTTGTAAGGAAGTATCTTGCTAAATTCCATTCATGAATACCCCTTAGGGGGTTATTGCACGAAACATAAAGCTCAACTAAACTTGGAGGCCGTAAGTGTTCCAAAACACCTTCTCCCACTCAATTATTTAAGGCGTGTGATCGAATTCCATAGAATGATTTACCAAGTTATCTACATGCCAATTAGATACCTAAATCATTCAATGCATGTTCATACTAAAAGAGATATATAAGTGGCACTCCTATTCTATATGACATGTTATCAAACAAGGACAAACATTGCAATATTTACAAAAATATAAATAGCTACAATTTTGGTCCATCCTAGAAAAGCAAGTAAATTACATGTCTTGGAATACAAAAAACTCATTTCTTAGCGAACAAGTCTGCACACGACATTCATCTCTAGACTCCCTCGGTTGCCTCCCATGGGCGTGCGCACCCTTGGCCCCTTCCTATGGGCGTTCATAGCCCATAACCCCACAAAGGGCTGCCATGCGCAACCTATGTATTTCATAGGGCTACCGTGTGCAGCCCATGCAACAATAATCGTGGTTGAGCCCACACACGTTTGTTGTTATGGCTTGTACGATCTCAAACTTGTTCCGGTTGCTCCCAATTCTTCAAACATTCGAGTATTCGATACTTGAATGCATTACAAAAGAATTATAAAAAAAAATACTGCAGTTTTTTTTATTACAATAGTAAAATAAATAAAAATCTAGCAATTTTCAAGAAGGAAATTATGACGATGATAGGTCACCCTTCTTGTTACGATCTCAAAACAAAATACATTGAAATTCTATGACCAAAATTGAGCAATAACAAACCACATATAAAACATATATATATATATATATATATATATATATATATATTCATACATTCCAATGTAAATATATATATGTGAATACCTAGAGTGACATCTCATTCTAAAACATGCATATATACAATAAAAAGAAAAAGATTCACGTACACATATATCAATTAATCAAGGGTACAACCAGGCTCTGATACCAATTGAAGAAAAAATCGTGCAACGGAAGCGTAAAATTTATAAATTAGGGTTTGGTATAAATAATTTTTTTCCCTTTTTTAATAACAAGAACCTTAACCCTAGATTAATTAATGTATATAAAAAGTGTCGTACCTTTTTCTCGTGACGATTGAACTAGCGCCGAATTGAATCCGTAAGATCTTCCAACCCAATCACGAACGTGAATCACCTAGGAGTGTTGGCTCCCTTACTTTAAATTGTATACCTGAGGATGGAAAAAAAAAAAAAACTTTGTTAGTAACAATTATACTCCAAGAAGAAAACAAAAAACGTTAGGTCACTTGTGAATTGTCAATCAATTTGATTGAAACTCACGCGAACCTTATTTCAATGTTGTACACAAACCCTTTTCATGTAAAGGCTACTAGTGTACTATCGAAAACTAAACGTTCTTTCTTCATTTTCTTCTCTGCCGAATCTCATACTATTTCTTAGAGTTTATCGAATTTTGTCTAGAATAAAAACAATTTTTTCTCTCAAAATTCTTATGGTGGCCGAATTCTCTCCAAGTAGAATTCCTTAGGTTGGTCGAAATCTTCTCTTTAAAAATACTAGGGCTGACCGAAATTTCTCTCTTTTTGAATTATATAGCTGGCCGAAATTCAAGATATATATATATATATATATATATATATATATATATATATATATATATATATATAGGATCACAAATCTTTTCCTAATAAGGATTTACTTGGTGGGTAAGAATCATATCCTTATGTGGATTTACTAGGTGACCAAGAACTCTTTTCCAAAAAGAATTCTTGCTTACACCAAGACTCCTAATCCATCTCAATAATGTATTTGTAACCATATTAAAGATTTTCTAATTTGACTAGATAAATAATTCTTTTTATTTATGTACATATCAAATATAATCTTTAATATTAATTATACTACCAACAATAGTATAATATTAGGAGACATTCTCCTACTAGAAAAAAGATTTTGACTTTTAATTAAATAATTAAATAATTACTAAATTAATTAATTTCCATTTAATTAAATGATAAAATAAAAATAATATAATTAAGATAAACTATATAGCTTTGCCGCCCAACACCATATATGGGTCATTATATTATTTTTTATATTTTATTAAATCCATTAGGTCATTATATTATTTTTTTATATTTTATTAAATCCATTGGACCTTAATAAAAATTCCACATGTGAACTAGACTCATTATTACAAAAAGAAACAAGTTCACATGTCTCAATACAATGCTAGATTGACCCCTAAATTGGTCCGGTAGAATATATCAAATGATCTATGCAAGTTCGTGTGGATTGAGGATCTTGGCGGGCTGTCTAAATTTAAGCTCCAATAGACATAACCCAATCACAATCAACAGATGATTCACTTAGATTCGATCTATTAATTTTAGTTCATTCCACTAAAGAACTAAAATTGCACTCTTAAATAACGATAGAATAAGTTAATATTTCTTACTCATACCCTAAACAACCTTATTGGAGAAAGTGTATCCTCGTGAAGAATATCAGTAATCGCCAAGAGCTCATAGACCTCCTATAGCTCTCCAAGTTACTATATTTACTCATATAACCACATTTTGAACTTGGATATTTTGACTTATCCAGAAGCCACGTTTCAATAAACACTATTGAAACTTAACGTTAAGTTTTAATATCCAACACCTCAAAACATCCATACCATGATATTCTACTCTCATTTAATAAATGGAGCCACGATGTCCATATCTATAAATGAAGTCCTCTATTGATTAACAAATGAATACCACCAAACTATCGAGGATAGACTATACTATATAATCGTACTCATTGATAGCTCAAATGATAGCAACTGCAACCATAAGTCCATCATTTATCTTAGGATTGAGATAGACTCTCCGATTGTCTTCAAGTGAAAACTTTTATCCATTGACGGTTCTAGATAAAGTATTTCACTGTGATCCAATTCAATGCACCCAGTGCACTAGATTATTTTTCCCAAAGACACCACACTTTGATGATTTTAGACTCATCATAATATATTTGATCCCACTCAAATGCTAGCAAAAGAATCTACAACTTTAACAAGATAAAGGCGCTCAACCTTTATCTTAAGTTGTGAATAGTATTCAAGACTAACTAAATAATTGTGTCTACCTCATATATATCTAGATGTATGAACAATTCTTATTTTCTCATAGTCTTTTGACCTTATGATTATTTACTTTAAACAATTATAATAATCAAACTATAAATGCTATAGGATTTGTTAAACTATAAATCATTTTATTAATATGAAAAGATTTTCAAATACATTATTATACTATGGCTATCGAGCATAATCCCAACACGTATCTCATAAATGCGAACGGGTATACCAAACGATAGAAGGACACGCGTCGAGAAGAAAACAGATCAAGCCGCCAGAATTTTGAACATCACAATCATTGGGATTTCGAGTGAAGAGACAAATTGCACGTATATGGTTGCCATTAAGACACGCCATTAATGCTACAAACTGATTCAAGGATTATTATTCCTACTTTAATAAAGCATTAATGGAAGAAAGGAAAAAAATCTAGTCGGGATTTCAAGCAATTAAAATACTTTCTCCAAAATGAATTCTACTCGGTAGAATCATTTTAAGGGGGTATTGTTATATGTATATTTCATTAAATGTACATGTCACAGACAGATTAGACAGATTAGACAGCTCCCCGAGAAGATTGCCAGATAAGCATCCAAGTTAGCATCAGAAACACATCGGAGGTATCACTGAAACACGAAAAATCAAAATAAGCCCGAATACGAATACTTGGCACATTTAGTTGTACTCGGGACAACATGAAAAGCCTGAGTGAAAAAGTCAAATACATGATCTACCACAAAATAAGCTCAATGAGGGATCTAGAATCATACTTCAATATGGAAACATCCTAATTTTTATCCCCCGTATCAAAGGAGGAAAGACTTTAAAGAGTTTCCAGAAGGGTAAAATGCCAGACAAGAAACTAGTCCAGATCAAGCAACAATTACTCTTCTAGAAGACTACACACCGATTAAGAAATAAGTCCTAAATGGACTGTGCAACTAGGATCCCGTAAAGATTCATATTCGTTCCACAAGATCTCAGAAACAGGAAAGAAGACAAATACGACTCCAACAAGCAACCAGTTTTAATTAAACACTATAACCATTCCTTACTTATGTAACAAAGATTAAGGTTCTATGCACATATAAATAGACCCATAATCTCTCTGTAGAAAGGGAGGAACAATCAATAGAAAAGAAATCACTATAAAAAAAGGCAAAAGAGATCGAGTGGTGTAATTTAATATTTAATAGTGGATTTGACTTGGTTGTGCATTCAACCACCTGTGGACATTTGTCTGAAAATCGGAGTTTTACCACGTATACTCGTGTCGTAACAATATTAATTGCATTCTCTTTCTCTTCTCTTTTAACAGGTCATAACCAAATCCAGTACTGTTGATTTTCTTGACCATCAAGAAATTGATGTCAACACATTAAAAAACACATTCTTTTCAAAATACTCTTAATCACTTTTATGAATAATATACCATTGGAAAGGTATGTGTGTCTAGTTTATCTAGAAATTTTCAAAAATCAATTTGAATCTTTGTTAAAATGTTTTGGTCGTAAGACCTGAAAAAAATTTAAACCATTAAAAACCAATCTTTCGTAACTAGACACATTACTCCAAATAACCAAACCATATCTAACAACATGCACACAACAAAATATCACATGATGAAATGCAATGTATGATCAAGGAAACACAAATGCAAGAGTAATGGGAATGCATGTAAGAGTGTGTGTGTGTGTGTGTGTGTAAATATTCTCTTCAAGAAGTCAAGAACAAGTGGTAACTCTTTGAAGTGCTCTTGAGTTAAGGTTTTTGGGATGCCAATGAAACTTGATCACGAATAATGAAGAACCTAATCTACCTATATAAATTAAACCCTAATGTGGTTTGTCAACGAAGTAAGCCAATCAAAATATGAGGAACTTACATAGTTAGCAGTAAGTTTTGGAACAAAATGGGGCTGGCTTATTGGGCCTCTCACACTTTCATCCAAGAGAATAAGGGTTTAAATCATGGCCCTTCCCCAATCTCAAAATATTGTAATATTTCAAAAATATTAATAAGTTTGGGGATTGATATGGCAAATTATATCAAGATCTATATATATTTTAAACTATTAAATTGACAATTTTATACTTTTTAAAAAAATATTGGGACTTTATTCACAAAAATAATAAATAATAAATAAATTGAAATTCTATACATATTAATTACCGAGTATAATAGGCCAGATAAGGTTAGTCTAATGGTTTTACCCCCCCCCCCCCCCCCCCCCCCCCCCACCCTAAATTCGGAATTATTGTAATATTTCAAAAAAAAATTACAAGTATAATTATAGGGAGTAACAATATTTGCACCTCTGACAAGTCATATTTATATACCATTATTTTTTTTAAAAGATTGAATATTTTAAATACACCCCTACACATTACCAAATTTGTCTTTTAAAACTTTAGAAAAATATTATTTATATATAAAATTATAAAATAATTAAAATATATACTCATATGGCGAAGTCTAGCCTGCTACCCCCATCCTTTCTAATCTAGGATGGAGCAATGGAGGCAGCCTCCTCCTTTCAAGCTTGGGAGAAGGCTGCAATTCTCCACCTTTTTATTTAGGTTTTGCCTTATGCATTTCTTAATTTGGTTTAGTAAGGGTTATTTTTAAAAGCAAATTCGAAAAAAAAAAACCAACTACATAGCAAAACCTCGTCCAACAAAAGTTTAACAATCCAAGAAGATGTTCTAACCAGTTTAATAGTTAAAAAATAAAAAAATATATAATAAATTATTATATCTTTTAATTAAAATATTAATAATTTAATTCAACGGTAATGTTGAAATTTTAAAAGGGATATTATCACCTCCCCCCCTCTCACCTTTACCCTATCAGAAAGGTGAGAACAGAGTTTTCCCATACTGACCATTAATCCCTCTAAAATGGAAAGAATGTATAATAAACCCCTTCTGTCACATTTTCCGTCAGAATTCACGATGACCATTAATATTAGAGGGGCAATTTTGTAAAAGCAAATAATTAGACAAATAAAAACTAAATAAACACACTCTCTCCTCAACAACTTTCTCTGTCCCCAAACAACTCTTTCTCTTTCTCTCTCATCGTTCTCTCTGCCAAATCTTTTTGGCCGCCGACAACTCTTCTATCTTCCCCATCGTCTTCCTCTCTTTTTCTTTCCATCTGTTCATCTCTCTTCACATTGAGCCAAAGTCGATTTTTGGTAAAAGCAAGTTCACCAGTTATGGCTCTTTGATTCGAACCAGAACTGGGTTTGAACCAAAAAGGACCCATATGTGTGTACGTGTGAGAGAGACGGTGGTTTCGTGGTGGTGATGATAATGACGATTGTTTAATTATGGGTTTTATGGTGGTGTTGGTTCTGGGTTTGATGATGATGGGGTTTGTGGTGGTGATGTGGTTCGGTTTTAGGTTCTGGTGGTGGTGGTGATGATGTTGGTCCGATTTTGGTAGTGATCTAGATTTGATTTTTAATTGATTTTGGTTTGATTTTTTTTTTTAATGATGTAGATATGGTATCTCATGATAAAGATTATGATATGGATTTTGGTTTGAATTTAAATTGATTTTGGTTTAATTTTGTTTTTATTTTAAATATATGGATTTGATTGGATCTCATCGGATCCACAACAATCTGTTTCTTTGACTTTTTGTTTGATTGATGATGGAAACCAATTATGGGTTCTTTTTTTATATGGCACTCTTTTCAAGGGTATTTGTGGAAAAGTCATCGTGTTATTAATTTTTATGGAAATAGCACCAATTATTGTGATCTGTCGAAATTGCCCCTGATATACACGTGAGGGAGCTTTGGATTTGTTGTTTACTAACTTGACCTTTGACCGTCTGAAAGAGAAACCCACCATTATAGTTGACGGTGATGAAACGAATAAGGGACGACGACGATGAGTCGAAGAAGCCGATGACGGTGAACTTAAAATTGTCTGTGAAATCGAAGAAGTCGACTAGAAATTGAAGGTATGTTGGTTATTAGGTTTTTTTTTGTTGGATTTAGATTTAGATTTAGTTTAAATATTATGTTTTGTACTCTGAATGGACATGTTTGGTGTAATATTAGATGTTGATTTATGTTTGATTTGTTGTTGGAAGTGTTTGATTGTTGTTAAAGTTACAATTTTAGTTTCTAGGGTTTGATTTCTAGTATCTTATTTGCGGGTTTGGGATAAGTGTGTTGGAGAAGATAAGCATAACTCAGATTAACAAAAATAGTTTCCGAGACTTATTATATTATTTTTGAGACTTAATTTGACTATCCGAGATTTAATTTGATGATAGCGAAACTTATTATGTCCTAGCCAATACTTAAATTTGTCTATCTGAGACTTAATGCTTTCTATCTGAGACTTACTGTAAGATAACCGGACTTACTGCTTCCATATTACAATTGCTAGAAAGGAACTATATCCATATTTCATAGATGTTTGGTATTATATAAATTGCATAAATTAGAAGTAGTTATCCAAATTCGTGGTATGCATTATGGAAAAACTAATACATGTCTTTTGACTTTGTCCAAATTCCAGGGGTAATTGCAGTCCTTATACACTAAAAATGCTCGAGTACACACTAGCGAAGAAAAACATGTTTGGTTAGACAAATGAAGACATGTCTCAAATACGATTGAAAATGGCTGTTGAAATTTTTTCAAACTCCACTGGAGTGGCATCTACCCGCTTGTGAATGTAATAAGTCTCCGTTGAAGCTTTGTAATGTTAACATTATTTAATATATTTGACATTAAGTGTTGTTAACTTATATTAAGTGTTGACATTAATTTAATATATTTTACATCAAGTGTTGACATTTACTTTCTAGCTCAAGATATAAAGTGTAGAAATAAAATAAATGAGACTTGTTTTAGACTAGAATAGTAATTACATCGAAATGAGACTTTTTTTAAAATATCTCATAGTAAGTCTCGAGTAAATGTCATTTAAGTCTCAGATATGATGGAATATGTCTCGGCTATGAAATGATTTCCAATGAAGTTAGTTATTCCAAATTTCCAATGAAACCAGAGATTGAAGAAGTTTTACAAAAAGTCTCTGCTAAATTTCCAGTAAGTCTCGACTATTACGAATATGTCTCGGTTAGTTACCCGAGATATTAATAATAGCCGAGACTTACTGGAAGTTTAGTTAAGACCTATTGCAAAAATTTACAAAAAAGAAAAATAACTTACTGGTATCAAGAAAAACACATTATTATCCGATTTTAATGCCTCAAAACTTGTCAACATAATTTGATCATTCCACATATTAAACTCAAACTCAAATGTAGTCAAACATACAATCATAATTCGAACATAAGTAGTCAAACATAAAGTGGATAGTTCAATTTGATAATAATAAAATCATTTCAGTCAATAGTTCCACATTGAAAACTCAAACTCAAATGTCTTGCGTTTTATTTGGACAAGTTTGTTTGTTGTGGCTAACATTGTGACATACACTACATTTCCTCTGGTATTGGGCTGGGGCAGGGTTTCTGGTACTTGCTTCGTCAGCACTCCGAATCATTGGTGGATTTGGACAGTTTCTACTGTTGTATCCCTGTGCCCCACAATGGGAACATTTCTGGTTGTTTCGCTTTTCAAAAACTGAGTGGATTCGGCTGTTACAAGGCCTGACAGGTTGATTTCGAATATCCAGAGGCATAACAGAACAATTTCTGATATCCTCGGGTACTACCCAACTATTAGGATGCTCTACGAGCATGATAGGTATGGAACATGCATCGATGAGGACTTCCTTTTTATACCCAACTATTCGACTCTTCTTTTGACTAGAGTGACACATACTTAAACAATTGCCTTGTCTTCTCGAAGTATAAATTGAACATCATCATCGTCGATTATCACCGTGCAACATGTATTGCCTATAGCAACATCTATTGAATGTGTCTCGATAACGTATTTATTCTGATTGTGCTTCACAATAGACTAAACAACCCCCAAGAGTTCTTCGTAAGTCAAGTTCTTCTGCACCAAAAATCCTTTATTTACTGCACTGACATACCATTGGCTTTCGTGCGGTAGTTCCTTCCACCATCCATTATATGATATCAACATTCTAGCCAAATCAATTGTCCTAACAAAACAAAATGTCAAAATTTACAAAATACCGCTGAAAGTAAAAACTGTCGATCTCATTAATTAAACCTAAAGCATTGGATAGTATCAAATACTTCAATTAATGTCCAAGATACTAACAAAAAATATGTATTAAGTCTCTGATAAAGTCCAAGATACTAACAAATAATATGTATTGTTAATTATTTGATAAACTCTACAAACGAATAATTCTCGTATACTATGCATTTAGTATTCCATTAAGTCTCGGGTAACATTTAATAAGTCTTAGGTAACTATCCATAAGTCTTGGGTAATGTCAATTAAGTCCCGGTAAACCTTAAACAAGCAATCTATTATCGTCTAGCTTAACAACAATAGATTCCAAGTGCCAAGACTAATAAACGAAGCAAATGAACTTAAATGAACTTAAAAAAAAAAAGGTTTATTGAGGAGATGAATTACCTTACAAAGTGATGACCTTCTACAATCCTTATTGAGGAGAGAAATTGCCCTTCCAATTAATTTGAATAACAATTGGATCGATTATTTTGAGAGGTTTGTAAGCTCCATATAAAGAACAACTGATAGAGAGAGAGGTATTTTGATATACTATTTTCAAAGGTTTTTAGATGGAGTAAGCATGAGAGAGAAAGATTCATTTTTCACCAACAAGAAGAAAGAGGAAAGAAGAAAGAATAAAGAAGAAATCGAGGGCATTTTTGTCCAGCTCTATATTCTGGTGCTATAAAACTTAGAATTATAAACTTGTGATATTCCCATAAAACCAAACTCATTGGTGCTATTTCCCCATATTCCCTCATTTGGTTTTCCTATCTTCAAAAAAATATATATTTATGGATTTCTGGGTTTGTTTATGAGAGGAAAAATCAGGGTTTGGGTTTGTTTTTTTCTTTTCTTTTTATGATGGGTTGGGTTCTTGTTCATGATACTCTGCAGATTTTGATTAACTGGGATGATTAAAAAAAATCAAGAACACCATCTTTGCAATTCTAGATATAATTGATTTTTTTTATGTTTTTTTATGTTTTTTGATTTTTTTGATTTTATTTTTATTTTTAAAATTAAATAAAAAATAAAAAGAGACTTCTCCACCATCCATTTAAAGATGGACGGTGGATTTTTTTTTTTTGCAATTATGTTTTTATAATCTTTTTATTTTATATTTTGTAAATGTATTGTTTATTTAATAAATATTTTAGAGTTAAATGGTCATTTCTTGATTATATTAAGGATGAAACGGTCATTTGACCGTGAGACTGACTATCAACGTATTTTTTGGACGAAAATTCTAACAGAAGGTGGGAGCTTTATAATAGTTTCATTTTAAAAGGGAGACCGATCAATATAGATAAATTATATCTAATAGGATAAGTTTGAAGGGGTAAAACGGTCTTAGATGAAAATATCGCCATTCAATCATAGGCTGTGGTGTTGAGCTCGTATGTACATAACCCAATTCTCAAATGGCACTGTAAATTAATTTTTACTTAATGTTTTATGATTAGAAAAAGGGTGGCTCTATTGCCACCCTAAAAAAACTCCTTTCAACACTCATTTTACTTTATATATCCATATAAAAAAATTTACAAATTAAATGCCCTTTGAAATAACGAATCACGTGTAATTTTAATCATTTTTTTTTTCTCCGCACCAATTTTTTCCAATTTAAACATCCAATAATTTTTTTTCTAAAATAGTTTCAAATTGCAAAAAAATAAATAAATTAATTCATAAAGATCAATGCCGTCAAAATACTAATTGAAAACATTCTGAATCTTATTCTTCTTCGAGAAGAACAATATATATATATCATTATGACTCATTTCTATACGAAAAGAAATTAAGTTTGAGAATCCATTTATTAAAAATCTGAAAAAAATAAGTAAAAAAATCTGATGCACTTTCTAAAATAGTTTCAAAATGTAAAAAATAATTAATTCATAAAGATAAATGGGATGAGGGCGGTTTTGGGGCTAATTTTATAAACGAGGCAGGTGTAGGGCTAGTTGTCCCCGCTCCGACCCCATTTAATATATTTATTTATTTTGAAATATTATAATACGGTTGAATTTAAAAGGAAAAAGATAAATTCAAACCTATAGATCATGTTGTAGATGTGAGAGACAAACCATTGCCTTCTCATAAATAATTAATAACAATAATATTTAATTGATAACAAAAATCAATATTTTTTAAAATAAAAAAAAAAAAAAAAAATTGAATAATTAAAATTAATTAATAAACATTTATAAAGAATGTGAATTTTTTTAGCAAAATAATTTTTTCCAATTAAAAGAATTTAATTTTAACTATTATACTAAAAACTAAAAACCTCAGTTTTATATCATTCTTTGATTTCTTTCTTTCAGCCTCTATATACCATTCTAATATACAATTTCATTTACATATAACAACTTTTTCATACCCTTAGAAACTGTATTATAATCAAGGATTGTCTAACTTAAAACTCGTTCATGGTTTTCATAATTTACTTTTTATTATTATTAATTGTTATTGTGAATTCTATTTTATAGTTAATTTAAACTATATTTTAAGTATTTATATTGAGCTTATTTAAACAATAATAATTTCATTTTATATATAAAAAAATCTATTGAATATAAAAAAGGGTAATATTTGTATAAAAACAACTTGGTTGAGGTGGAATAGTGGTGGTGTCGAGGTTGGGCCGGGCCAGCTCCCTTGCCCTGGAACTTCCCATCCTTAATCCAACCTTCAATTATCGATGTTGGGGAAGAATATTTTTAGGAAAATAATTGGGTGTTGAGTACCCAAGGTGCTGTCTCTTTTGTTTTTATTGGTGGAAAAATCCACCACAAACCCTATGTATTTAATATCAAACATTATAAATAGTTTTTTTTTACTAATTAAAACAAAGGGTCAGTACATTTGGTACTGACTGATCAGTACCCAAATATTATCCATATTTTTATTCAGGTTGAGGTCGGGAATTCCCATCCCTGCCCCAAACCCGTACTTTGTCAAGTTCAATATTTTAGGTAATGATAAAACCTATTCATACATACTATAATCTGAGTTTGCAAAAGTCATTTATTATTATTGTCCAAATCGAGTGCAAGATTATTGTATATGTATTTATAAAAAGAAAACTTAGTTTAATGGATTCTCGTTGGTTACGAATATAAATTATTGCCATGAATCAATCCTTCTTCAATGAGGTTGTTCTTTTTATTTTATTTTATTTTATTACATAGAAATTTATCCCTTTTCTTCAAGAAGTCACGGTCTAATAAAGATTTTCTGCTGTATAACAAGCATGTCTGCTGTTAGATACAAACTTGTAATCTAAGCTAATTAGCTTTTTATTGTAAATTTGGTTGACAACTCAACAAGGGGATGGACGTGGACTGCCGTGAATTGAAGGAAGTTCATCAGCCATGACATGGAAACCATTTTAGTGCTTGCTGGGGACCGTTTTATATGTCTCTTATATCAATTTTTTGATGGGAATTTATACATCAAAAAAAAAAAAAAGAATTGTGGATAGAGATATCAAACAATGTCAAATTTCGTTATCTAGTTAGTTAGTTATTTAAAAAAAAAAAACAAAAACAAAACAAATTTCTTGTATAAATAGGATTAATAATGAGCTCTAATCCCGATGAAGATTTTATTGATATTCATTTTAATATTTATTTTCTTGATGACAATTTTACTCTTATTTAAAATTATCAGAGAAGACAATATTAGAAAAAGAAAACATTATTAAAGAAGATAAAAAGATCTAAAAAGACTAACAATTTTTTTTAGAATATATATCTTACCTCCTTTTCAATGTTTCATAAACTTAAACACATTTCATAAATCTTAAACCCTATAAGTCCGATTTTTATTTTTATGTTTCCACATATTTTTTAAACAACATTATAGACGTTAATAATTAATTTGAAGAGAACATTAGCTAAAATGTAAATTATTAATTAGTTTCAAACTATTAAAAATGAGTTTAAAATATATATTTGCTCACCCAAATCAAAATATGTACTTAAAAAAGTAATTAATATGTATTTAAAAAAAAACAGTTTATGCCTCCTAATAAAATTCATTGGATGAATCTACATAGGTGATGCTATTACCACCCAAAAAAGTTTCACCACATCCATTTACTCTCTTCTAAATGCCAAAACTAGCCTTTGTTAAGGATTGTAATAATATTTAGGTTATGCAATAATTGATTATATAAAACTATCTTTTCCGTTTTTTAGAATTACTAACCGAAAATGTGTCTAATGCGAATTCAATTAACCAAGGGTGGTTATTGTTTGATATCAAAGATCATCGCAGCGGAAAGGATAACGAGAATACGATTGGTGTATAATTACAAGAAAAATATAATCAATTTACCGTGCTATTTGTTGTAACTCGGAGAAGATCGATAAAAGGAGAAACCGATGAATAAACACTTTGTGTTTTCTCCTCTTTGTAAAAGTACACTCATAATGAGATGAATAAATAAATAACAAATTTTCCTATAGGGTCTAGACTCCTATCTAGATGAGATAGTTAAATTTTTCTTTAGTATTTATCTTATGCGGTACTCCATTTTCTTCAAATGCATAATAGCATTAGAAATGCTCTGATAGTAAGAAAGTACATAATGTTTTAATCTATCAAGCACTCACACAAAATAGTCAGAGATGTGCACATCGAGTAGACTTTACTCGGCGAAGGGAATCTACTCGGAGTCTTAATCAAAGTTATATATTCAGCAAGGATCACCACTCTTCGAGATCTTATCAGCGCATCAAGAAATACAATCCCACCATGATACGCCATATCGAGCAGATATCTACTAGGATACAAAATCCTAGATTCCTCTTCGGTTCGCACTCCATTAAGGAAATATCATTATTTCCTACGAAGTATCATAAAATCTCAATCAGAGAACAACTCCATATTTCCATAAAGAGTTGCTCTTGAACACAAAATGGACCCCAAACAGGCAACTCGACCAAAATCCTACCATGATTCTAGCTACAAGTTTGTTACTTGCACAACAAGGATTAGAGTAACAAACTAACAACACCTATCAATACCCATGGTAAAATGTACTTAACAAACTGTTCTTTTATTCTCTCGCAAATCCTCTTTATTCCCAAAGAATCGCTGACCGACTTGAGCATCGGAGAGCCCACATCAGCACTCCCAACGTTCTTATGTTTTACAGGCTTTTTACATGATTCAAAGGCATTCACACGGTTTTGCTCACTTGAGAAGCTGACCAATAGAGGCTACTCAGCGACACCATCATCTATGTGGAGGAGAGAGGTCTTGGTTGTCCAACCTTTGACTAGTCAAGCCTTCGATCTACCTACGTGCCGTTGTTGATTGGTTAACTTTTCGATAATCCAAAAATAACTATCAACAATATTCAAAACAAATATATATTTTTTCAGCATATGTTTTTCGGTTATTGTTACCTACTTACCTTACACATTTTCGGATCCTAAAATATGAAAATCAATTTCTTATATTTAAATGAAAACAGAAAACTAATGCCCCGTCTTGTGGCTGTTTTTCAATCTGTTTTCATTTTTATTTTTTAAAAACGATTTCGAAAACGCGTTCGTTAACCGTTTTTCATTTTATTTTCGGAAAAATAAAAATAAAAAACAAAACCAGTGTTAAAAGTGAAAGATTTGAAAAACACAAAATTCTTGTTTTTTTGTTTTTGTTTTTGTTTTTCATTTTGTTTTTCACTTTTTTTATATAAAAAAATTATATTTTTTAAACTATTAATTGTATTGTTATGTGTTTGATATGGTTAGGACAAGACGGGACAAGATTTTCAAATGACCAAAGTGCCCCTCTTATATATAAATATTCCTGAATAATTTATTTCTGACTAGAACTAAAAGCATTCATGTAATAATATATATATATATATACATTATAATTATATATATATATATATATTATAAAATTATATATTTTATGTGTATTATAATATATATTACTATATATAAATAATATATATAATATATAAAACGGACGTCCTTTTCATCCTCCCAGATGTCCCACGGGACCCAGCAAGGAGCTGGCATCCCTTCCAGAACTCCTATCTTCTGGATTCTCAAGACCAGGCTGACACGTGGCCCTGTTCCATCTGTGGTGCCCTTAACTCTGACGACGAATACCACGCCAACTGTAATCTCAGCAGCCCATAGTATCTTCGTCATCTCTATCTGTATAGTTATTAGAGTGTTTGCCAGCTGTCAGGGCAGCCTCCTTTTGCTTTGTTAACTTTTGTAAAATTATTGTTGTTTGTCGGTCACCGTCTCTGGTCTTATCCTTTGTAAGATAAGCTTGTCGCTTGCTTGTAGAGTGATTCCTCTCCCTATATAAGGAAGTTTTGTTCTCGCTGTGAGGGCATCAGAAAATCAATAAAAAGCATGAGTGTTTGTTTATGGCTTTCTAAAGTTTCTTTCTTCCTAATCTTCTGACGGTTCTATGTCTGGAACCATGATTCTATCATATATAATAATAAAATATACATTATGATATATATATATATTATAATATAATATAAAAAATACAATAATATTAAATATATAAAATAATATATATAATAATATAATATATTATTAAGAGTTTAGTTTTGATTAATTCTTTTTTTGATATGTTTTTTTGAATTAATTTTTAATGTGTTACTTTTGTTTAATTTAAAAATTACAATATAAATATTATATTGGTTAATTATGTAATCAATTTTTTTTTATAATTGTAATAATATTAAACAAAATGCCAAAATTGAAATTTCAATTTTTGATAATTTCAATTTTTGATAGTTTTCGGTAAACCTACCAGACGCGTTTTTTCTGTTTCCATTTTCAAAATACAGCTTTCAGTATATGCTACCAGACACGTTTTCAAAATTCAAAATTGAAACCAAAAACACTGTTTTCATTTTCATTTTTATTTTCGAAAAACATTAACTGAAAAACGTTTACAGAACGGACCCTAATCATAAACATCCGGAACTGACCCCAAATTCCCAAATAAAGACACAACATCATGTCATCAAATCCCAGACTAAAACTCAGCAATTAAGGCGATGCTAACAAAGAATTTGACATTGATTTCATCGCTGAATGTAAAAATTATAATATTAGAATTCTGATTACAACGTACAAGCAGCTAAAGGTAGAGAACCAAGAGGCTCATTATACCAAAATTATTGGAGTCTTCAAAGAGACCCTATTGTCTTTAATAAAAAAATTATGTTTATACTTCAAGCACTCTTTTTATCAAGCTCTTCCAATGCTGCCCACAGTATCGGGTCAGCATAATCCTTTATAAGTATGGTAGGCTTTGCGGTCAACAATAGTTGTTCTGGATTTCTAGTAGTTAAACCAGCAACGGGCATCCCGGCTGCCACTCCGGCTGTAATCCCGGAAACAGAATCCTAGCCACGCAAAGACAGAATGAATTTCAAGTATCAAGCAGAGTCCATGAACTTGAAACTAATTTCAAATATAGTGTAGGACGCAGCAGGCATACCTCAAATATGAATGTGTGATCTTTTGACACCTTGAGTATTTCAAGGGCCTTCAGGTATGGGTCTGGGTGTGGTTTGGCATGCACACAATCATCCCCGAGAATAACAGCCTGAAAAAAATCTGAGAGGCCAAGGATCGAGATCATGAGTTCAGCATTTGCTCTTGGAGCATTGGTAACAGCAGCCCTTTTCAACCCACGATCTTCAATCCATTTCTTTAATTTATACAACCCATCTATAGGCTTCAGTTGCTCCGAGGCCAACCTATTTTATCCACAATGACTATTATAGGGTTGGAGCTTTAAATATGTTTAGAAAACACAAGGAAAGCGTTGTTTACCTTCGAAACATGGCTTCCTTTTCCTCCATAAACTTCATGCCTCTAGGCATATCATCAGGAAAGAAAAGCACGGCAATATCAGGATTATGCTTGCCAGCAATATTTTGAACGAAGAAATCCTCAGTGATTGGAACCCCATCATTGTAACCAATCTGTCAAATATATAAATCCCAAAAGGACAAGTTCAACGCTTTATAATTCGAGGAGTTGCATTTTATTGTTAGTCATTCCAAGAAAATTGTTCTATTCAGCATATATACTAGTTGAACAGGTATTTGGGAATAAGAACTCATGTGTTAAAAGGAAAACATAATCTTTAGTTAACACAAACGTGAGGTAAGAAATATTAGAATGACCTCCTGAAGCATCTCCCGGAAAGCATAATAATGGAGAGGATCGGAATCACAAAGAGTTCCATCAACGTCAAACAACACCGCTTCCAAAGGAGCAAGTTTAGCAAGTAAATCCTTGCTGCTTCCACAAAACCAAATTAACAAGGTCGAAACAGGAATGAAATAGAAGTAAATGAATTAGGGCTGTGTGTCGAGCCCAATGTCAAGCACATTGGACATACGAATGTGTTAATCTATCCCCTTCAGTAAAAGACACAAAGCATATCTAGGACTGTATCTGATGTGATTACTTCGGTCACCACATCAATGTAAGCTTTTGATAATTGTCAATTAGCACAACAAAAATGGTGCGAAATCAAGGTTGATCCAACACAGAAAGCAACTTTAATCCGATGGTGATTATATTGTATTGAACTAGTGTATCCACGGCACAGTTACCTCAGCTATAAATTCTAAAATCAATATCCATCATATTACCTCCTCAATCAAAATTACGAAAGCAAATAAAATGAAAAGCTCAATCGAATTAAACAGTACAAATGTGTAAGATATCAAATTTCTGACGAGGCAAGGGAGGTGATTACATTGCAATAATACTGAATGACAACGTTAACCCACAGGCCACATCAAATCAAAGAAAAAAAAAAGAACACATGGCAGAAAACAAATACCTCTCCACAGAATTTTCACCGGAAGAAACCGTCATTGCTCTGCAAGTGTGGAAGATGGATGGGCACTGGTTTTATTGATCGAAGAGAAAATTAGTGGGTGATTTTATAAATAGAGAGGGAGAGAGGGAGAGAGGGACAAAAAGGATCTTCCAGAGCATCAGCATCCACAAAAGTAATAATTCAACAGAATCGATGCAAGGTCGTGGTGCTCGTCTTCTCTCAAACTTTAAAAACAAAAAAGACAAATTTTTATATAAAAAAAATGTAAATTGAGCATGTGATTGTCACCAAATTTCATTAGCCTACCTGGTCGTTGCTGACATTGTTACTTTCTCCCCATTAAGTTTTGTAAATGTTTTTTAAACTATGAATTAGTATAAACAATTTTAAGGGAAACAATATACCATTTGAATAAACAATTTTAAGGATTTCAATAGCTTAGGCCCCCTCAACTTTTGGGAGTTTTGTTTCTTCTTAAAGCTTCTCAATCTCTTTACTGCATTTAATTTTGAGTTTGTTATGTATATATATACATTTTTATTTTAGTCTAACCTTATATTTTTAATACTAAATTTAAAATTTTGTTTATGTTATTTTTATTCATATTTAAACAATAATATTTTTTTTCATAACAAAACCATTAATATATATATATATATATATATATATTAGTGGTTTTCTTATCGATGTGTATTGATGTAACTTATATCAATATGTTGTATGTGGATTCTTTATTATAAAGAAGCTTTGATAAGTATACATACACTTTGCACTTTGAATCAAAATATATAAATGATAGGAAAGTGGTTAGGGATTTGAAAACTTACATTAGTTTAGGAAAGATAATCAAAGATATTATCTTTGTTTAAAAAATTAGTATTTATCCCTGTACATTATCTCTTTTAGGGGAGGTTTGTGTAATTAAAGAAAATTTTCAATATACGTACAATATCATCTATACTCAAGGGTCTTTGTACAATTAGTCCTTAAATTAACAAAGAATCCTGTGTTTTCTATCTCATTTTCTTCCAATTTCCCTACTGGTTGTCTGGTTCTAAATCAGTGACCCATTGTTGAGTGGCCAATGTCTAATGTTAGCGGGATATCTTGAAATGAATTGTGAATTTCAACATCTTATCTTAATTAAATATGACTCAAAAATATATAAATGGTTACAAACATCGGGTATCTTAAGGCTAGGTATTGATAAGATTGTTCTTCGTTATTAAAAAATAATTATAATATAATAAAAAAATAAAGATTTTTTTAAAAATTTGATTAAAATCTTCTATGCTCGTAGGCCGTAGCTATTGAAAATTTAACACGGAACAACTTAAAAAAAAAATCGCAAAAATTTACACCCCACCTTCTTTATACGTTCCTCTTTATGTTGTACGGATACGATTACGGATACGGAATACGAATACAATACGAAATATAGATATAATAAATCTATAAAAAAATAAGATACGGATACAGTATGATATGTCAATTAAAATAATATATAATTATATTTTATATTTAAAAAACATAATGTAATAATTCAATCAAAACATATTCTATATAAATATATTTATGATATAAGAAACAATCCCTAAAAAGTAGAAACTTAATCTTATATTTATTTTAACAATTATATTTTGATCCTTCAATTTTATAAAATCGTAATTTGACTTCGGTTTTAACCAAAATAATTATTATTTTTTCCAAACGTATCCTTGTCATATCCTTACAGTATCCTTGACGTCTCCTCGACGTATCCTGAGTCAAACTTGAGAAAAAGTTAACCGATATACTAAATGGTGTATTCGATACGTATCCGAATGTATCAAGGGTGTATTCGAATAAGATACGAATTTCCTCCCTAATTTAGAATATCCGTACAACATAGGTTCGCTACTTTGTTTTTTAATGTTGTTTAAATTTGATACCACGAGATGTCAAAAGTGGACGGATGCACTAAATTTTTTCTCCAAAAGTGGAGGTCCGCTAACAATTAAAATGTTGGTATATTTGAGTATGGGTTGGAGACCCATTATACATCCAAGTGGCCCAAGAACACAAGTAATACATGGAGAGCCCAAAATCCATGTAATCCAAACCCAAGCTCAAGCCCAAGCCCAAGCCCATGCCTATGGCATATATGCAAAGCCCAAACACAAGCCCAATGAGCAGTTTTATGCTATATATACATCAGTGTTAAAGACTGATCAAGACACATAACAAGACACACATAATAACGTGAATGTGTGTGTGGCTGTGTCTAAGCATTATTGTATGTGCATGGGAAATGCAAAGCTTGTGTGTGTGTGTTGTGCAGTGCAAAGAACAAACACAGAATGTATGTGTACATGTGTTCAACAGAGAATACAAAATACAGAGTAATAAACACAAGTCAGAGATGTGGAGAAAATCTGTAGAATTTTCTCCCATCTATAATCAAAGTGCAGGTAACATGCATTGTGATCAGAAGAGACTTTCCGATGATGTGATCGTCCTCCGACCGGTGATTCAGTTCCAGGTGTTCGATCCCTGTTTCGGTTGGAATTCAGATTTTCGATGGTGAACGGTAATCCGAATTCGTTTTGTTTATATCGAATATTATTTACATTGGTATCAGAGCATGATTGGGACTGTATTCTGGTAGAAATGTCATGTTTAGGAATTGTTATTCACGTTTTGAATACATCACAATTCAATAATGGCATAACACCACACACTTGTTATTTTTCGTTTGAAATGGCATGATTGTATACATATATATGTGATTATATGTTTTGGAGTTTCTTTTCATGATTTAACTTCAAAATTAAGACAATTTTGAAGAATTAAAAACGAAACCCGTGACTGTTATGGGGTTCGAAATTTATTGTCATTGTTTTTGTTTCTATGCGATCATGGTACCATTAGATAGAGCCTTTCGGTAGCTTTCCAACGATAGGTCATTTGCATAATTTGGTTGAGAAACGAGGGAGAAAAACTATTTCGAAATTTCATGCAATGGATTAAATTCTGGAAAATTGTTGGTTCTTGAATATGGGTGAAGAACATGAAGAACATGTTCCACTCTCCTATGATCGGAGAGTGTATTTCACCCCTAATCCAAACGTCATAATTAAGGGCATAAATGGAATTAAAATTAAATTCAGAGTCGGATGGTGGTGGTCTCATGATCGGAAACGTATAGGAAGACGGCGAGTGCATCTCACTCTCCTCCTGCGCGAGTGGGCGTTGGCATTCCATGCATAAGGGCTCTGGTGTTGACATGTGGACTCACCAGAAGATGACAAGTGGCGTTCTTTTGTCTTTTGTGACAAGTGGCTCATTCTCACTTTGACACGTGGCGTCGATGTGTTTGAAAGAAACCGTTGACGATTTTCGGCCACCAGGGAAGTTTTCGGTGACTGTTTTAGACGTCCAGAATAGTTACTTGTGCCACATCATAATGCCACATCATCACCGACCGGACCGGTCTCCGGTACTCCAACTGGCACGTTTTCCGACAGCCAGTGAATAGTTCCAGCGATGTTTTCTGGTGACCAAAGGCGGTGTTCCAACGACCATAAGTGGTTTTTCGGCAACCAATGGCGGTTTTCCGGCGATAAATTTTTATTTTTATTTTTATTTTTATTTTATTGATTCTATCGATGTGGTTCACTCAAATGGGAGCTGAATTAATGCTCTATAAATTTTGAATGGGATTTTTGATAAGACGGATTCAATCACGAATTCAAGTGACAATTTTTGTTGTGGATTCCACCGACAGTTTCTAGCATGTTTTTCGGTGATGGTTTCTGGTTAAGGTTTCTGGCACGGTTTCTGATGACAGTCTCCAGTGCGGTTTCTGGTAACAGTTTTCTATTCGGATGTCAAAGATGGTTTCCGGTGGCATTTTCGGCCACCGTGGATTTTTCTAGTAGGACTTTTAGCATTGTTTTCTAACGGTCATGGAATTTTCCTACGAAACATTTGGCCACCGAAATTCAGCTTCAGTGGGAGCTATGGATATTGAAAGGCCTTCGTTTAAAATTCTCCGTCTAATTAATTATGCAATCGGGAAAAAGAAGTTTGATTAGAATATACATTGGAAATGTATAAGATTATTAAAAGACATATTTTTCTAAATGAGTTAGAAAATTTTTAGAAGAAATTTGCATTATCTCATATGTCTTAATGGAGAAGATTTCATGAATCTTATTAATGACATATAGCCGCAGTCAATGACTCGTGCTTTTATGTGGAGAGATGCAGCAGATAGTCTTTTAATGAAATTTCCCAAAGAGTTAATAGATCTATATGGTTGGAAAAGCTAGAGTAAGGTACCACGATATATTTTGGTCATATAGCGTGTGAACTAGAAATCGTAGAGAAGTGTTGCATTCTTGGGAATGTGAGGTGATCTACTACATCCGCAATGAATATTCATAGTGCTAGGCACATGAGTTATTGCACATGCGAAAAGTGATCAAATATTTTGAGAAAATGACAATTAGATGAGTTGTGAAGACTCAGAGCGTCTTTCTCAATGATGATCGATATAAATATGAAACGTATAGAGTGAATAGCATGCAAAGTCACCTATTTTGAGAAAATATTGTGGTTTTAATAAACCGTTCTATAGTAAATAATTTTGGTTTATTTACTTTGTAGTAAAAACGATTTGACCTATAAAATATTTTTGTTGGGACTTGTGCATTGTATTCTTCTGTTATTTATATGATCACTTGTTTTGGGAATTCTAAATTGTTGAGTACAATATTAGAATTAGAATTTTGCGCAAAGTACTAAATTAATGATTATTAAATTTTTGAAAACGGATGGTAATTAGACGCTTTGACGACTTTTTCGATTCTGTTCTATAAATTGTTTCATCATTTGTTCGGTCAGCGTTTGCAGCAAAATAAAATGTGTATTTTTGAAAATTAATATGCTTGCATAGTAGATTGTATGTCTCTACATAGATTAGCATAAAATATAGATTATATATCTATAATATTGTGGCCAGTTTGATTGCGATAAACTAAGTCTTGTAATCTAGGGAATAGATAAGAAAAGATTTAGTGTATTTTAAGAGTATGAAACTCTTGAGATTATAACATGAATCATGATTGAACTTCGGCATAGTACTTATTACTCGACATACAAGATGTGAAGGCTTATCAAGCCATAAGTTAAATTACTCGCATCATGTTGCGGAGTAAGTTAAATAATATTTTCACATGTATGTTTTTACAAGTACAATATGATTTAAGTAAAGTGGTTTACCTTTCAGAGTTTTATCTTGAAGGGAAATTTTTTAGTAGTATTTTCAGTACTAAAATTTAATATGTACGGTATCAAGTTTTTGAGTACTTATAAGAAGCGCCAAAATTAGTGGCAGCCTCCAATAAGAATATAAAACATGATACACCGACTAAATGATCTGATCTCTTTTGATTGTTGGAATATATAAAATTAATATGACACATTTCGATCGCGTCATTTTGGTAATAGAAGATGAGCGCCTAAAGGCGGCTTAGGATTCTAGCCAATTTTATATGAAAGATTCCAACTTGCACAAAACTTTTAGTTTTGAGCATATTAGTGGAAATAGTTATTTCCAAAAGGAGAAGAGAATCTAGTCACAACCACTTAATCTTAGATTGGAATATGCAAGAAGTTGAGGGATAACGAATTGAGGAAGGGCTAAGCTCAAATAACTTGTTGCAGTTGTGACAAGTTGAGACATTTTCACTCATAAATGCGTTGAGTCAAAAAGAGAAAAACCCAAACTCAAGAATTTGTTAAGTTATGCTTAAGTTTTTGGCTAGGTATTTTCTTTTTGAATCTCGTCCATTGTGGACGGTGGATAAGTGAAGACATACCATCCAACAAGAAACTGTAAAGCACACTTTGAGTATAGTTAGATTATTAGAGACAAGATGTATATGTGTTAGAACATTTTTTTCCGGAGTTTAGTACCAACAAACTGGGTTTGCATGGTAGCCTAAAGTTAGACTCCATGATGTTCTAATATACACTTGAGATCTAACTGGGTTTTAATGTTCGTGGTTATCCTTATTGATTCGGGTTATCATTAATGATCATGATGGTTATATGAATATAATTTGCTAATATTATATTCATATGGTACTTGATAATTTAATGGTTTTATGAAATTATACGTCAGTAGAGACGGTTATAATTTTGTTTGTTTTTCAATCATTACAATGGTAATGGTGCGGATATTTTGTCATGCTAGATTAAGTCATGTTGAACTAGATAAAATGAGTATATCAATCAAGTATGACTAATTTGACTCATTTATCTTAAAGGTCATGCAAATTATATAGCAAGAAAAACAACTAGAAAACCATCTAATAAAGAACTAGATCAGAAATTTCATTGCAACTAATTCATTATTACATTTGTGATTGAATGAGTGTAAAGACTAGATTGAAATTTCTTATCTAGTTACATTCATTAATATCTTTAGATGTCTCGGTCATATCTATTTGATCTCTCATAAATCGAAAGCATTGGATTGCATTCAGATTGTTTGGTAAAGAATCATATTAAATGATAAACTTTTTGAGTTTTAAAGAATAAACCGAGTACGTAAATACCTTTCTAAACAGTTCAGGAATTGTTTAATAAGAAAGATATAAAAATATATTTATTTATTCCTAGGATTTCACAACAAATTGAGTAGCGGAAATAATGAATTAAATACTGTTGGAAATGGTTAAGTCTGTGATGGTGCATGTGAATTATTTAGTATCTTACTAGAAGATATGATAATTGCTACCTGCTTTCTTAATCATGTTCCATTTAATCAAACACTTTTACACCATATGAATTATTTGACAGGTAGGTAGTCTGGTCTGACTAATCTACAGCTCTAGGGGTATGCAGATTATGTTTATAATCCATCTTATAGAAATAAGAAATTGGATACAAGAAGAGAAGTTGTATCTTTGTTTGATACTCTGTGCATTCCAAAGGATTAAATAAACGATGGTGTATAATTAGATAGAAGTGTGACTGAATTTGAATCACAAGATGTCATTATAGAGAATGAATTTATTAGTAGAAATGAATTTAATATAGATATCTATTTTTTTAATTAGATGATCTGTGTTAATATGCGAGTGGCGGTAAATTAAAATTTAACTTGATCCTCCATCCCTAGTGGGTGTGGAATTCTAAATGGATCTTCTATCCCTAGTGGGAGTGGAATTCTAAATGGATCTTTCATCCCTAGTGGAAGTGGAAGTGAGAATCTACTCCTTAGTGGGAGTAGAAATCCTCATGGATCTTTCATCCCTAGTGGGAGTGAACCAACTGTTAAATCAGCCACTATAGTAATTTACCAACTCGTGGACATAATTACAAAATTATCCCATGCATCTTTCGGAGATTGAAAGGGAAGTTTTGATGATTACTTTGCTTGAAGTGATAAGCCAAAGATTTTAGAATTGATTTTAGAATTGAGCTATCACTAACTATCTACTAAGTGAATATATGAATGAAAGCAATGGAAGGGTAAATGGAGTATAGAAAAGTGATCATGTCCGGGACTTGATTCACTTACCGCCTGGTCATTAGACCATTATGAACGTATGGATTCTATATATATCATATGCAAGGCGGAAAGTACTAATGAGAGGTATAAGGCGCGATTAATCGCAAATGAAGAAACTTATTCTTTGGAAGTAAAGTTTTATTCTATACGCCTTATTCTAGCACTAGTCATATATTTGAACCTGAAATTACATCAGATGGATGTAATGATTGTACTTCTCGATAGAGAACTAGAGGAAGAAATTTACATGGAGTTGCCTGTAAATTTTTCGTTTCAAGAGATCAATAGTGCATAAGTGTGCTTGCTTGATTAATGTATGGTTTGAAACAATCCTCTAGAAAGTGGTATCTTTTATTTCATCAAGCTGTAATGTCTTACAGATTATTGATGACTAAAGATAGCCATGGTAAGTACACTAAACAGGTTAAGGATAATTTTTATATTATCTATATATGTGTGGACTATATGTCTTGGCTATAAATAATAAAGAGTTTGTAAAACCATAATGAAATGGTAATTCTCAAATTTCTTTGAGATTGTATATGAGCAATGTGGCTTATATATATTAGGAGTAATAGTTGATTCGAAATGAGCAATTATAGGCTCACAGATACTCCTATTGTGAAATTACAAACTCTTATCCTCAATGTGTACATTGAAACTCCATAAGATCAAGTTATAAATTACAAGTTCCTCATGTTAGTACCATACAGAGTCTCATGTACATTGTTATATGTCCAAAGTCTATCATTAGTTCTGTCGTAAGATTGGTGAGTGAACACTAATATAATTCTTGATTACAACATTGAGATGTTGTCAAGAGGATTATGACATACCTTGAAAGTACGACAAACTAATAAGTGTACATTGTGATATGTACAAGGCCCAATAGAAATTATGCTACAAGATTGGTAAATGTATATCAATATAATCCTAGATTGAGAGGATTATAATATAACTTTAATAGTAAGGGAATTTACTGTTTTTGCTAGCATATTTACACACATAATGTAATAGAAATATGTCGTCAGGTTAAGACCAGCATTCTTACACGTGTGGTCGCCTCAGTTACTGAGATAGCAAGCAGAGATGAGACGCATATATATTAGAGAATATGTAGGATATATTCTCGCGGAGCTAGTATATATGAATATGTCGCCTTGAATTTGTCAAGATGAGGTTCACAATAAATATACTAATATATTTTAGAACCAATCATGATAGACCCCACTATCATTGATACCTGATTCAAGCCAGATATGAGATCTTAATGTGGCGTCAGAGAGAGACGAGCTTTTAAGAACTCAGGTTAGTCACGAGAGTTGTGACTAGACTAAGATCTGTACAGTGAATAATATAAAGACATATGCATTCTTATTTAGAATGAAATTCACTGTAACACGTGTTTCATACAACGTGTGCTATTTGTGACCGATGTGAAAAATGAGAAATGAATCCCTGCTGTGTAAGTTCCATTGAAGTTTTACGTTAACTTCAAACAGTGTCCTTATGACCATTCACTTTATCTTGAAGTGACAGGATAATGTTAGCACCTTTAATGTGTTATTTATATGGCTATGATAATTCAGCCTATGGGGCACGTCTAGGGTAGCAGTTGTTCTGGAGACAGAGAGATAGAGATGAAATGAGAAGATTTAATGAATTTTTGTATGAATTTTTATCTGACTTATGTATTCACCGGTCGACCAATTGTATTTGTTACAATTGTGAATACATGAAATGTGATAAAGTCAAGCATAGCTTTTGAGGGATCAAGTATGCTTTAGACTGATAAAAACTATAAATTAAATCTAGGATACAATAATGAACAAATTTATCTCTTATAAATAGAGAATTTACATTTGAGATTGTTAGCTCCCTTTTAAATATATATATTGATTGTTCATAGGTCACACGATGCACTTACCCGTATGAACACTTTTGATAATTATGATAATACTTGTGTTTAAATGTTTTAAAGGCTCATATGTATATATCACATCTTATGCCATTTGGGAGTGGCAGATGTTGATTAATAAGGTTGCACCTATGATGGGTTTGTGGTAACTTAACTGTGTTGGCCCCACTTGTGCGAGTGGGAGATGTTGGTATATTTGGGTATGGGTTGGAGACCCATTATACACCAAGTGGCCCAAGAACACAAGTAATACATGGAGAGCCCAAAATCCATGTAATCCAAACCCAAGCTCAAGCCCATGCCTATGACATATATGTAAAGCCCAAACACAAGGCCAATGAGCAGTTTTATGCTATATATACATCAATGTTAGAGACTGATCAAGACACATAACAAGACACATATAATAACGTGAATGTGTGTGTGGCTGTGTCTAATCATTATTGTATGTGCATGGGAAATGCAAAGCTTGTGTGTGTGTGTTTTGCAGTGCAAAGAACAACATAGAATGTATGTGTACATGTGTTCAACAGAGAATACAAAATACAGAGTAATAAACATAAGTCAGAGATGTGGAGAAAATCTGTAGAATTTTCTCCCATCTATAATCAAAGTGCGGGTAACATGCATTGTGATCAAAAGAGACTTTCCGATGATGTGATCGTCCTCCGACCGGTGATTCAGTTCCAGGTGTTCGATCCTTGCTTCCGCTGGAATTCGGATTTTCGATGGTAAACGGTAATCCGAATTCGTTTTGTTTATATCGAATATTATTTACACAAAACTTCAAAACCCCAGCATGAAGGAATTTATGTGACTTTTTATGTTTTTTTTTTAAAAGAGAAAATAACATTATACATCATTAATTGGTGGGTGTAGTTTCAAAAAGATTATTGACCGATTAAATTATTTTAAAATGACCATTTTGATAAAGTATTGTTCCAAATCACAATTTTGACAAAACGTTGTTCATTGACAGCCGTTCTATTAAAATCTAACAGAAAGTTACTATTATCTATGACGTGACATCCATAAAGAATTTTATAGACAATATTTTATGTATTTTGATTATTTGATTATATATAAATATTAATGATTTTATTAATATATTATTTTTATGGGTAATATTTATTGTTTATGAGTAACACCAAACTTATTATTTTTTCTCGGATTAATTTGGAGTCACGTCAACTTATTTCATGATTAATTTATTGTTTAATTATATATATATATATATATATATATATATATATATATATATATATATATATATATAATGATTTGATTGTAAGAATATTATGGATAACATTTTCTGTTTTTATAAATTAATCATGATAAAAAAAATATTCAAAATATGTAAAAAAAACAGTTTAAAATCTATTTAAAACCAGTTCAAAAATCGGTACAAAACATGTTTTACTAATTTTGACCTATATTCTAATAAATTATAATATATGTAAATAGACTTCAAACAATTAATGGATAAAATGGTAATTATTCATACTTTTTTTTTATAAAATGGTTAATTTAAACTATTTTAAAAAATCGATGGTTATTTTAGATAAATTAGTGCTTTTAGATATGATTGATTTGTTTTAATATTGTTTTAAATTTGAATCGTGAATAGTGAGCACTTTTTCCAACTTGGGAAAGGTCCAAAATAAGTGGCTACGTTTTGTTGTTCTCCTGGACTTTGAGGGTGCATTTTGGCAGCCACACACTTGTCGTCTAGCCTTATTTTCTCACTGTCATCCCTTTCTAATTTACCAATATTAACCTCGAAATATGAATTTCAGTTCAAATTGGCTACTTAATCCTAATTATACTAACTTGCACGTTTTAATTTCTCCTTATTTATTTCTTAGGCAAATTACATTTAACTCTGAAAAGGTTTAATCAAATTACAAATAAGACAAATACAAGATCTAGTTTTTATCATAGAAATATTCCCTCGTGAGTTTAATAGAAATTTCACCCTTATTTGAAGGGTGCTGCTCTAAATGGCTTCAACAATTTGAATCCCAAATCAATTGAAACCTTTAAGGGTTCGTTTGGTATTCGGGAGATGACAAGATAACATAGAACAATTTATTTTTATTCCACGTTTGACATATCTTTACCATGAGATAGGATAGAGTATAGTGGGATAAAAATCATAAAAAATTGTTTCACCTAAGACCTTATGGACAAATGTTAAAAAGATCAATTTACCCTTTAAATTTTTAAACAATTACAATCATGTTCAATATATTATACATTATATATATATATATATTATAATATATTATTATATTATATCAAATAATATATAATATTATAATATTATAATATATGTTGTTATATATATATATGAGGGTTACTCTGGTCATTTGAACTCTTTTCCTGTCATGTTCCAACCATAACAAATGCATAACAGTATAATTAACAGTTCTGACATAGGTCTTCCAAACACAATATAGAATAACATGTCATGTTCTATCTTGTCTCGTCTTATCATGTCTCATCTTCGTGTCAAATGCACCCTAAGGGTGCGTTTGGTACGTGGGATGTGATAGGATAACGTGGGACAATTTCCTCTTGTCTCACGTATAACGTGTCTTTAGCATGGGACTGGACAGTATAAGATGAGACAAAAAACACCAAATTTTATCCCACCCAAGACCCTATGACAAAGTTTTCCCATGACATGAGACATATGAAAAGACTACTTTACCCTTTAAATTTAAAAAAAATTACAAACATGTTTAATAATAAATAATATATGTTATATATATATATATATATATTATTATATATTATATATTACATAGGGATATTAAGATTTTAGTCCTTCTAGTTTGTATTTATCTGGGTTTGGTCCACTAGATTTTGAAATTACTAATTTTAGTCCTTCCCTTAGATATTCTGTTTCCGTAAAAATACATAGATCGACAATGTCAGTGGGTACAATGACCAAAATACCCTTGATAAAAGTATCTAATTAAGGACAATATGATAATTTTGTACAAAAGACCATTTTACCCTTAAATTTTTTCTGAAAAGACCATTTTACCATTAATATATATATTTACTAAATGAAACATATATTACCAAAAAAAAAAGATGGATCCTATTTTTTTTAAAAAAAATCTTATCCGGTGACGTATCATCTTCTCCAAAAAAATTATGGATTTGGTGGATGTCCATATTAGATCTCCACCGTCCATCTCATGAGATGGACGGTGGAGATTCAATCTGGATTTCCACCAAATCCATCTCTTAAAAAAAATTATAAAAAAATAATTTTTTATGGATCTGGAAACCCAGTCCATCAACCATTATCATCGACCACGATCGACCCCAAGGTCCAAACCACAATCATCCAAATATCATCATCATCATATTCAACATTTTTTCTTATACCCAAATCTTATCAAAATTTCTAGAAATCACAACACACCACCATCATATCATATCTCCACCATTATCACAACAACATACCTGTTATGCCTAAATAGATTTGGGAACTAGTGAAATGATTTGTGTCTAATTTCTAGTTTTACTCGTGTTGTGCAGGTTGAGAAATATTCTAGTGCTGGACTGATGAAGGGAATTTCTGGACCAATTATAAGGAGTTGATTGAAGATATTGATTGAACATAGAAGAGATAGAATTAGAATCAATTAGTTAGAAGAGAGAGAGAGAGAGAGAAAGAATTGGAATAGAGAGAGTTGAGATTGGAAATTTGTAAATTCATTCATGATCTCTCAAAATGCCCAAACCATTACTTTTTGTACAACGACTTCAACAATAATGCAAACCGACAAAATTGAAAAAGATAAACAGGAATGATTGCCTGCTATGCAGGTGCACCCCTCTTAACAGACTCACGGCCAAAACAACTTGCCGTTTAGGGAAAGTAATAAAATATTAAAAGAACTCTAAACGACACCGTTTAGAGATTGACCCAACCATAAGAACAAAACATTCGTTCCGATCACAACCTAATCTCAGATTTTTCTACACAGTCTTCAACCTTTGAACAACTCTTTTCAAAAATTCTTTCACACTTCTCTCTGAAACTCTTACCAAAACCTTCACCAAAACATTCATCTTCTTCATTAATAAAAACCTAAAAACAGTGAACCTGACATCCTCTACTCCATGAAAAAAAATCCTTGACCTCAAGGATCGAACTCGGGAAATTGGTTTCTGATCACGGAGGCATCCACCCACGTCGAATCTTTAGTTGAGGAGCTCGACCACTGTATCAGGTACTGAACCACAATTCTGTTGTTTCTTTTGATCATCTTTCTCTCTAATATAGCTACTGGGTAAACCAGAAACTGACCATCTGGACCTGTTTTTGGTAGATCGAAGCTTGGAGTCACTCGATGTCCTACCTTCCTTTTCAGCTGAGAGACGTGAAAAACTGGATGGACCTGAGAACCGGTTGGTAGCTGCAAGTGGTAAGCCACAGTCTTTATTTTTGCTAAAATCTGGTAGAGTTCAAAAAACTTTGGAGCTAGCTTCATATTTCTTCGAATTGCTATGGTAGTTTGTCTGTAAGGCTGTAGACGAAGAAAAATCCAATCCCCAACTGAAAATACCCTCTCTGTTCTACCTTTATCAGCATAGAATTTTATCCTGTTTTTGGCTTGAACTAAGGTCTCCTTAAGAATTGAAAGTAGCTTAGTTCTGTCTTCTAAAAATTCCCTGACCTCTATAGAATTAGTTGTCAATGTAGTAGCATAAAATAAGGGGGGTTTGTAGCCATACAAGGCCTCAAACAGGGTCATTGCTAGAGATGTGTGAAAGTTTGTGTTATACCACCACTCGGCTAATGGTAACCAAGTTTCCCATTTAGTTGGCCTAGCGTTGGATATACACCTTAGGTAATTTTTCGAGACATTGATTGAGTCTTTCACTATGCCCATCAAATTATGGGTGGTACGTAGAACTGAGGCATAGTTTAGTTCCCAAAAGCTTGAACAAATCTTTCCAAAATGAGCTAGTAAAAATTCTATCCCTGTCACTCACTATTGTAGCTGGAACCCTATGTAGTTTGTGAATTTGTTCAAAGAAAACTTGAGCCACTTGTTGAGCTGTATAGGGATGTGCTAGTGCCATAAAGTGATCATATTTAGTTAGCCTATCAATCACCACCAAAATAGAATTCTTACCCTAGGACAGTGGTAGACCATCTATGAAGTACATGGCAATATCAGTCCAGGGTGTGTTAGGAATTGGAAGTGGTTGCAACAATCCAAAGGGTTTGTTGTGTTCACTTTTATTCATTTGGCAGGTCAGGCACTCTATTACCAAGGAAGACACTTCTTTGACCATATTAGGCCAATAGAAAAACATATGTAATCTCTGGAGGGTTCCTTTAATACCCGAGTGACCTCCACTTGCTGAAGTGTGAGCCTCCTCTAGTAGTTTTTCCCTCAAATCCCCACTACTGCCCACATAGATCTTCTCATTCCTTCTTAGGATTCCTTCTTTAAGACTGAGTTCTTGATTGGAGGTTGGCTGGACCAATAACTCAGGCATAACAGCCTCTGCCACTATGTCTTGTAGATAAGAGTCTTCAACTTCTTGTACTCAAGCTGGCCTAGAGGTAGTTAAGGCTGCCAACGAACCTTCTCCTGGTTACAAGGCTCTTAATAAGCAATCTGCGACCACATTTTCCCTATCTTTCTTATACGAGATCACGTAATCATACCCTAATAATTTTGACAACCATTTTTGTTGAAGAATGGTAGTAATTTTCTGCTCAATGAAGTACTTGAGACATTGGTGGTCTGTGTTTATGATAAACTTATTACCCAGTAAGTAATTTCTCCATTTCTGCACATCATATACCATAGCCAATAATTCTTTTTCATAAGTAGATAACCCAAACTTCCTGGGTGTATGGGCCTTGCTAAGGAAAGCTATTGGCCTTCTTTCTTGCATAAGGACTGCCCCTATCCTAACATCACAAGCATCCGTTTCCACCACAAAAGGCTTTGAAAAATCAGGTAGTGTTAAGACGGGAGTGGTTGTCATAGCCTTCTTCAAGGTTTCGAATGCTAACTTCGCTTGATCATTCCATATGAACAAATTCTTTCTGTGTTGGTCAGTCAAGGGCTTACTAATCACCCCATAATTCCTCACAAATTTCCTGTAGTATCCTGTCAACCCTAGGAAACCCCGTAAACCCTTAACAGTTGTAGGTCTTGGCCAGTCTAACATGCCCTGTACCTTTTTGTTGTCTGTTGCCACCCCTTCTTTAGATATAATGTGGCCTAAATATTTAAGTTCAGCCTTGCCAAACTCACATTTACTTCTTTACACAAACAACTTTTCTGCCTCAATATCTCAAGGGTCACTTTTAGGTGATTTAGGTGGTATTGCATGTTCTTACTGTAGACTAAAATATCATCCAAAAATACTAGAATCATCCTCCTTAGATACGGTCTGAAAATGTCGTTCATTAGGCTTTGAAAAGTTGTTGGTGCGTTGGTGAGGCCAAAAGGCATCACTCGAAACTTATAATGTCCTTGATGAGTCCTAAACACTGTTTTGTGGGTATCCTCTTCGGCCACCCTTATTTGATGGTAACCGGGCCTCAAATCCAACTTCGTGAACACACTTGCCCCATATAATTCATCTAGCAGCTTGTCAATAATAGGAATAAGGAATTTATCTTTCATGGTTATTTTATTTAGCTCCCTATAGTCCAAGCAAAAACGCCATGACCCATCTTTCTTTTTAACTAGAACAAATGGACTTGTGCTTGGTCTAATGATACCAGTACTTAGCATCTCTTTCATTATCACCTCTACTTCATTTTTTTGCACATGTGGCTGTCTATAATTCCTGATATTGATTGGTTTGCTATTTGGTAACAGGGGAATACAGTGATCTTGTGCCCTATTAGGGGGTAAAGTGGTGGGTTCAGCAAAAACATCTGTATATGAACTCAAAAGAGGTTCAATCTCGGCAGATACAACTCCTCCCTTTTCTTCTACTTTTAAAACATACAACTGTACCTCTCTTGTGTCTTCTCTAACTGTGTGGCTATTCTCTTTCCTGTCATAAAGCATAGTCTTCCCTTTTCCTTGATTCCTTTTAAAGGAATCCATTTCCCATTTCTTTTAACTCATACTTAACTTGTTAGCATCTAGCATAACTGGTCATATTTCTTTAAACCATTGCATTCCCAAAACCGCATCACACCCTCCTAGAGTTAGAAGTCTCATCTCTACAGTAAATTCAACCCCTTGCATAGTCCAAGTAAATGCTTTACATTTGGCCTGACTACAAATTTTTCCTCCTCCACCAACAATAACCCACATAGTATCCGTGTCTTCCACCTCAACACCGGTGAATTTGGTTGTTTTTGGGTCTAAAGAATTGTGGGTGGATCCACTATCTACTAGTATGGTGATGTCACGATTTTTAACTCTTCCCCTTAGCTTAATAGTTTGTAAACCCAAACTTCCTGTTAAAGCATGATGTGATATAGTTATTTCATCTTCTCCCTCTTCAACTTCCTTCTCCTTAGTGTATGTTGACTCTTCCTCAAACAACTCTTCTTCGTCTCCTTCCCCACATAGTATAAGCAGTTGCTTCTTGGCACATTGGTGACCAAAACTATACACCTCATCACAGTTGTAGCAAAGGCCCTTGTCCCTTCTAACCTTCATTTCAATTGGTGATAACCTTTTGATAGGTAAGGGTTCAGATAATTTTCGGTTTGGAAGGGTTATAATGGGCAGGTTATTAGGTACATTTCCCTTGAATGAGGTCTGATTTGTTTGGTAGTTTTGAGTGGGTAGGATATTGGTTTTAACAAACCATGGCTTGCTCTTTTTGGCTTCTAAGGAAGCTTCTTGGAGCCTAGCTAGCTGAATGGTAGCTTTGAGGTCACTAGGCTTAAACATTTTGACCAAATGCTTAATTTCCCCTTTAAGCCCACTAATGAAGCTTTCCCGAAAAAACTCTTCAATCAACCCTAGGTTTTTGTCTAGCAATATAGGTTATATCTCCTCAAATCTATCTTGGTAGTCGGAGGCAGTATTAGTTTGCCTCAAGCGGAGGAATTCCTCAATCACATCTTCTTGGTTAATATCTAGGAACCTCCCAAATATTGCTTCCGTAAATTATCCCCAAGTCACTCATTCTCTTAGTGTATAATAAGTTTGGAACCAAGTTTCAACTCTCTTTTCAAAGTGTAATGAGGCCATCAATACTTTTTGATCTGGTGGGACCGGGTGAATTAGAAAGAACCTATCACATTTACGTTTCCACATTTTTGGATCTTTACCATCAAATTTGGGAAATGATAGCTTAGGTGGTCTTAAGTGTGTTTCAGGAATTACCTTGTTGCTAGAGCTGATTTGGCCATGTGATTTTGGATCTCCAAGAGCTTAACCGAGAATACCCTTACCATTCCTACTTGAGCCTTCTAGATCCACCATATTACTCCTTGTTGAGAGTAGTTCATGTATTATTGTCATTTGGGTTGTCATTTGCTCTTCTACTTTTGTCATTTGAAGCGCCATTTGATCTGCTATCTCTTCATTAAAAGAAACAAATCCATCTTCCATCTTTTGAAATCTGTTCTCTAAATCTGTGAATCAACCCTCAGTGTAAGTGTGTTGCCTAGTACCTTCCACCATTTTGATAGTGCCCAAGAAGGTGCTCTAATACCAAGTTTGTTATGCCTAAATAGATTTGGGAACTAGTGAAATGATTTGTGTCTAATTTCTGGTTTTATTTGTGTTGTGCATGTTGAGAAATATTCTGATGCTGGACTGAAGAAGGGAATTTCTGGACCATTTATAAGGAGTTGATTGAAGATATTGATCGAACAGAGAAGAGATAGAATTAGAATCAATTAGTTAGAAAAGAGAAAGAAAGAATTAGAATAGAGAGTTGAGATTGGAAATTTGTAAATTCATTCATGATCTATCAAAATGCCTAAACCATTACTTTTTGTACAACGACTTCAACAATAACTCAAACCGACAAAATAGAAAAAGACAAACAAGAATGATTGTCTGCTATGCAGGTGCACCCCTCTTAATAGACTCACGACCAAAACGACTTGCCATTTAGGGAAATTAATAAAATATTAAAAGAATTCTAAACGACACCGTTTAGAGATTGATCCAACCATAAGAACAACACATTCGTTCCGACCACAACATAATCTCAGATTTTTCTACACAGTCTTCAACCTTTGAACAACTCTTTTCAAAAATTCTTTCACACTACTCTCTGAAACTCTTGCCAAAACCTTCATCTTCTTCATTAATAAAAACCTAAAAACAGTGAACCTGACAATACCACCATCACCAATGTTGTCATCATTACCACCATCGGCCACCATCAGCAGCCACCATAAAAACATCCTTTACCACCACCGCCAATCCAATTCTATCCAGGCAGATCTGACCCGATCTAGCCTTCGTCAGCCCTTTCAGCCACCAGCCCTAGCCGTTGCACGTCTCGGTGACCTCGTCGGAGCCGTCGACCAGGCCTAGGTTGGTTTCCAGTTTCCCATGGCCTTTATTTTTTTCTTTCCGGTGGCAACAAGTTATGTTCAGCCCTCGCCGTCGCCGAGATTTGAGATTGAGTGGAAGTGAATGGTGGCTAGGGTTTGTTGATGATGAATGAGTGTAGAGAGAGATTGAAAAGTGAAATCGGTGACTAGGGTTTGTTGATGATGAATGAGTGTAGAGAGGGAGATTGAGAAGTGAGATCGGTGGTGGGAAAGGGAAATGAGAGAGAGAGAGAGGAGAGATTTTTTTTATTCATATGGAGATGAGAGAGATCACGAGATAGGGAGAGAGATTTTTCGTTTTTTCAATTATTAATTTTTGATATTTATTAATTGTTAATTTTGTTAGTTTAATTTCTATTTTTGTTTTTAATTATTTGTAATATTAATTATTATTATGAAATTTCAGATTTACCCTTCTTTTACCGGTTTCTAGAAGCTTTTGTCAAATTTTGCATAATGCCCCTTTGACCTAACAGGAGTCAACGAAAAACAAAACGAATTGTACGGAAATGACTGGATTATGTCTGAGAACTAGTAGACTGAATTAAATAATTCAAAAACTAGTGGATCAAACCCAGATAAACGTAAACTAGAGGGACTAAAATCACAATAACCCTATTATATATTATTATATTTTATACATAATATATTATATAATATATATATATATAACAATAATAATAATAATAATAATATATATATATATGCATATATTATTGCATGAATGTTTTAAGTTTGAATTGAAAGTAAATTATTCTTGAATGAATATATATATATATAGTGAAAACTTTAAAACTAACCATAAAATTAGTGGGTTTATTGTTTTTACCCAAGATTAACATTGTTATTGTTTCTATCAAAATATTCACTATTTGGACAAAATTGCCCTTCTTTATATGTAAAAAAAATCTCAATTTTTTTCTTCTTCCTGGATAAAAAACAGCTTTTTCTTTTTTTCTTCTTCTTCTTCTTTCCAGATCTCTAGTATTCTTCTTCTTTATTCTGGATGTGTTTAATCGTGTTAGACTTGGTGTGTTTAATTTGATATTTACCCAGATGTGTTTAATTGATTTTCCATAGTGTATTTAATTGGTTTGCCCTGATATGCTTAATTAGTCTGCCCTAGTGTGTTTAATTGAAATGTCCTGGTATGTTTAATTGGGTTGTCGTTGTGTGTTTAATTGATTTACATTTGGTGTGTTTATTTAGTCCGTCTTTATGTGTTTAATTGGTCTATCCTGATGTGTTTAATTGGGTTACCGTGACGTGTTTAATTGGGTTACCGTGGTGTGTTTAATTGGTGGTCTGGTGTGTTTAAGTGGTGGTCTGGTGTGTTTAAAGAAATCTGAAAAATTTTCCAGATTTGAATAGATTTGGAAATTTTCCAGATTTCCTCATACAAAAAAAAATAAAAACAATTCTTTGAAACAATAAATGTTAATTCTTTAGTAAGGAATTTCTATTTCAATGGAACAAAATCTATTTTTTTTAAAACATAATCTGAAAAAATAATAAACAAACATAATATGGAAAAAAATTCAAAATAAAAAAACCTGGAATTTTTCTTTAACAAAATCAAATCTAGAAAAAAAGTAACAACCATAATCTGGAAAATTTTCAAAATAAAAAAACATAATTTTTTTCTTGAAATAAAATCAAATCTAGAAAAAAAAATAACAAATATAATCGGGAAAAAAATTAAAATCTGGAAAATTTTCAAAATCCAAAAAATCTGAAATTTTTTAAAATTTGGAAAAAAAATTAAACAAAACGAAATCTGATTTTTTTTTTAATAAACAATACCCAGACTTAAACACAACCGCAACCATGAACCATGAACCACCCTTAAAATCAACAATCAACAACCAACACTCAAATTTGAATTGGGTCTTCACAACCTAGATCTGTAAACCAAAGAAGAGAGAAGAGAAACAAAAAAAATGTTTTGATTAAAGAGGAGAGAGACGTGAGAGAGGAGATCTGGAGAGGAGATTTGGTTACAAAAAAAAAATGTGGTGAAGAGAAATAGAGGTGTGAGAGAACGAGAGAGAAAAAGAAGAGATTGAAGAGAGAAGGAAGGAGGGGAGAGAGAATGAAAAAATGATTCTGAGTTCAGACCAAAGGAGAGAGAAGAGATAAAGAAATAATGAGGGGCATTTGGGTCTTTACAGCCAATTAATGGGTAAAAACAATAAAAATATTAATGTTGGGTAAAAACAATAAATCTCTTTATTTTTTCACTAAAAAGGTGTATTTCCTCTCTCTCTCTCTCTCTCTCCATATATATATATATATATATATATATATATATATATGAGGGCACTCTGGTCATTTGAACCTCTTGTCTCGTCTTGTCCTAGTCATGTCAAACGCATAACAGTACAATTAATAGTTCTATCTCAGATATTCCAAACAAGATATGGAACAACTGTCTTGTCCTGTCTCATCATGTCCTGCCATGTCCTCGTACCAAACACACCCTCAATAATTTGAAAAAGTGGATTGAATATTGTGGATTGAAAAGGGTTGCCGTTAACAACAGCAAATGTCAATAATCGGGATCATGAGTTCAACATTTTATTATTTGAATTCATTGTTTTGTGGCTTACTACGAAATTCAGAAAGAAGCGGTCTAGCTCAATGATATCAAAAATCAAAGGATGTAATTGTATATACTATATTAATAGAAAGGGTTAATTACATAAATATAATTCCTAAGATTGATATACCACTAGTAACCTAATAGGTTGAGTCCAAATTCGATGTAACAATCAAAGTCCAAAAAGTGGTCGAATTTGGACTCTGACTGTCACACAAAATTTATCAAACACTTGGCAAACAAACCTTCAACTTACAAAAACTTGAACAACCACACAAACAAAAACAAAAACACTTCTTTATATATCATAAATTTTCTAGATTCTCATGTAATCATCAAAGTCCAAAAAGTGGTCGAATTTGGACTCTGATTGTCACACAAACAATTTATCGAACACTTGGCAAACAAACCTTCAACTTACAAAAACTTGAACAACCACACAAACAAAAACAAAAACACTTCTTTATATATCATAAATTTTCTAGATTCTCATGTAATCATCAAAGTCCAAAAAGTGGTCGAATTTGGACTCTGATTGTCACACAAACAATTTATCGAACACTTGGCAAACAAACCTTCAACTTACAAAAACTTGAACAACCACACAAACAAAAACAATAACACTTCTTTATATATCATACATTTTCTCGATTCTCATGTAATCAACAATAGGGTTCAAAAAATAAATAGCACTTTTCAGATGTGACATTTCAACACTGTCACTGCTTTAATAACTTATGTTTAAAAGACACCTATTATGATGAACGGACAAAAATACCTCCAATAGTTGTTCTACATCAGATTTTTTTTCATTCATTTTACAGTGAGATAGTTGTGAAGTAGAGGAAAAAAGTCTCTTTGAAACCTAGACAATCACTCGAATGGCAACGGAGTGGCGCTACACAGACGCATTCGGGGGTCGAGCTCCCAGCCAAAAAAATCATCGATTCTTTCTAATATATGCTCGATTTCGCTACAAACATACTCGATTTAATTAAACCTAATTTTCTAAAAAAACTCAATCCTTTGAAAAAAATTCTCGATCCTTTGAAAAATTCTCGATCCTTTGAAATATTTTTGATCATTTGACAAAATTCTCGATCCTTAGAAAAAAAATCTTGTTCCTTTGACAAATATTCTCGATCCTTTGACAAAAATTATCGATCCTTTGAAAAATTCTCGATCCTTTGACAAATGCTTGATTTTTTCAATTCATTTTAAAATATGCTCGATTCTTTCAAAACTAAGCTCGATCATATTAAAAAAAATGCTAGATTTGGCTACAAATATACTCGATTTAACTAAACCTTATTTTTAAAAATAAAATGCTCGATCCTTTGAAAAATAAAATGTTCATACATTTTCATACAAATACTGGACAACAAATCATAACGAATGAATACATTGCTCAACCACACAAAAATATATGAAATATATAAATGAATATCACAAATATATGTTATCTTATCTTTTTGTGTAGAATCTGAAAAGAGTCCAGTTTTTTGGAGAGAGAGAGGGGTTATCGTTTTCAAAGTTTAGATGGAAGTACAATGAGAATAAAAAATAGATTATTTAAGAACAATTTGGGTAGTTCACCATAATAGGTATCTTTAAAACTTAAGTTATTAAAACTGTGACATCATTGCAACACATAAAAAAAAGGTGACATATCTTACCATTTCCACATCAAGAATATTACAAATGATATTAAAAGCAATGTACGTAAATGAGTTTAGAGTTAGAGAAATTGGCACACGATATTTTTTACGTGATAAAACCTCCAATGATAAAATATTCACGGGTTGAATCCACAACTATGACAAACTACTTTACTAGTTGGATAATGTTTACGGACTCAAGTGATCAAGCTCCCTAATGACTCATTCTATTTGCACCACACTTGTTCTATCCTTTGGCCATTTATCGGTGAGCAAATGTCCACACTCAACCTAGACTAATCCAAGTATTATTGAGATTTTAATCCTTAAACAAGACTTGATCTAAGTCTTGATGCAAACACACAACATAGAAAGCTAGATCAAACAATCTATAGAAACTTTATATGCTTTTAACACAAAGCCAAATGAATTAGTTTAATCACAAGTAAAACATTCCGCAAAACATATTCAGACCTATTCCTATATATATCAACATCAATATATCACGAATCAAGCAATTAAAATCAATAGCTGTGAATCAACATTGATTTACAAAATTAGAAATTCACCCCAATACACTTGTCTCCCTCTCTGATATTGTCATCGTTGGTATTACAAAGGTGGCCGAAATGGTTGGAGGGGCCTCCAGAATCTAGGAGGAGGTTACGAGCGTCCTATGTGGAAAGAAAGAGGCACGTCAAACCGTTAGTCAATAGATGCATACTTCTAAGTACAAAAAATTACAAAAATAAAAATAACGTAAAACATCAATGGAAAATATTAAAGGTATAGATCAAGAAACAAATACCTCTTTTCTAAAGTGTCACCTAAAGAAGTTGTCGTTGCTCTGCAAAAATTAAGAATTGACAAGGTAGACGAGCACTAGTCAAATATTGAAGAGAAAATTAATTAGAGAACATCCAAGGTTGATGTTATTTCTTAAATGTAGTTGTTAGTTTTTTATCAGATGAAATTGTTTCCCTTGTCTTTTAAATTAGAGAGATTATCAATTTAGTCCATAGGTTTTCACAAATTATTGGTTTTTAACTGTCTTTCCATTTTTAGTATTTGTGGTTTTTATGTTTTTAAAAATCTATCAATTTGATCCCTCTAAGGCTCTAACCAAATTTTCAATGACCAACCCTAACAAAAAAGGTGAAATGACATTTTTCCTTTGACTTTGATTCAATTGTTTAAAAATACAATTTTATCCTTATACTTTAAAAAAATATATACTTTACTTTAACTAATTTTCAATAACAATTTAACATGTGTCATCATTTTTAAAAATAAAATAATAAATGAACGGAAATTGTAAAAAAATTATTTTTTTTACCTTTCAAACATTGATGAAAATCCGAAATATTTGATAAGGAAAATGACAAAATAGAAACAATAAAAAAAATATTTCTTAATTAATATTATATGTTTTTTTTTCAAAAAGAAAATGAAAATAAAAAACAAATAATTTCAAAAAAAAAAGTTCTAAAATAGAAAAAACAAAAACCAAAAGGAGGAACAATGAGGTAGACGATCTCCACCTCACGATTTTCCTTCTTCTTTTTTTCCAATTGTTTTCTTGTTTTTTTTGTCTGTGATTTGATCACCATTGCCCATATCTGAGATGGGCGATAGAGATCCATCTACATATTAAAAAAATACTTTTTATATGAACAAATCTCCACTATCCATATAAGATTTAGATGGTCCATATAAAATTTGGACAGTAGAGATTTATAACTTTTTTCCTTTTTGTATTATATAAATATTTAAACAATTTTTCTTTCTATTTTTGGTGTTCCTAGTTTAAAAATAAAAATATCATCGGAACCATTAAATTTGACTATCAAAGGGCCAAGTTGATGGGTTTAAGAAAATTCAAGGACTATGAGCACTAAAAAATGAAAGACATTTAAAAATCAATAATTTACGGAAACATAAGGACTAAATTGATAATTTCCCTTCAAATTATTGATAATTTAAAAACTAACTACCTCAATATTTTTCCAAAGTAATGCAATACAACCCAAATAATTAACCCAAATTTCAACCAAAATAATTTGGCAAGTGAGTTGTCAACACTACACACAACATGGAATATGAGATGATGTAGTTAATAAAAAAATCCACACATCATTTTGGTTGAAATTTGGATTAAAGTTTTGGTTTGTCTAGCAATAACGTTTTTCGTTTCTTGTCAACATTCGCAACTGGGTTGACTAAAACACTCTAAAATAAAAGGAATATCGAGTTACCCATATGGTAATTTTAACCTTTTGTCCTATCAAAAACATATTTTTTTTAGGTTATTTAGTATTAGTGTTTTTCTTTTCTTATCAACATTTGCAATTGGGTTGACTAAAACACTCTCTAAAATAAGAGGAATATTGAGTTACCTAGATGGTAATTTTAACCTTATGTCCTATCAAAAACTTAAGTTACCCATCTTTTCTTCTCTCATTCGTTTATGTTTCTCTTTCTACAACTTTCTTCACCCACTCTATTAGGTTTCTCCCTTTTCTCTATTTTTTTCTTTCATTTATATTTGTCTCTCTACAATTATCTCTCTAAAACTTTCTTTTCCTCTCTCTTCTCTTTTCAACATTATTCTCCTCGTCAAAACAATTCCAACAACATATTATAAATACTAGGGGCGAAACCATAATTTTTTTTTCCAGATGGGCTATTATGAAGTTTTTTCAGTGGTCAAAGGTCATACAATTTAATATTATATAATGTTTTCATTTTAATGGTGAATTTTTATAGTATCGGAGAGTTTTCATCGATTAAAATTAAGGGGTCGTTTGTTTTTTACACTTAAAACTTAATAGGTCTGAATCATAATTATTAAGTTGTTTTGTTTGTTTTTTTAAGTGGTCAAACAACTTAAAAATCCTAAAAAACAACTTAAAATAAAAATTAAAAAAATCCTGACTTTTAACTTAATTGCAAATCATTGAATTGCATTAAATGCAATCTAAAATCTTTTCTTCCGATACTATGATATATAAATCTTTATTTTAATATATTGTTTATTTTAAATAATTTAAAAATAAAAAAGAACCCAAATAAAAAAGAACCATAATCACTGTTCATATTGGTGTTTAATATCGATACTTTATTATGATATTATGGTGATGTATATATATATTAGAGTGTTTTGTACGAGTTTTCCTGATGTTTTTTTTTTAAAAAAAAAAAACTTTTTCTTTTCTTAGAAAAATGAAGTTTGTTTATAATCAAAGATGAAGTTCATGATCATATATGTTCATATATAATTATTATTATTGGATTGTTTTTATTCCATATTATATGTATAATTGTTTAACATAGGTATACATGTAAAATTGTTTATATTCAGACAATTTTACTTTTAAAAAACAAATGTGTTGACAATACATTCAGATGTGAGAAAAAAAAAATATGTCATTCAGGTTCAGATTTCAGTCTCTATTCAGTCATTAGAAAAATTCAAAACTGTTCAGTTTTCAGACAAAAAAAAAAAACGAGCCCTAAATGTATACTTAGTTTTTTTTAAGGAAAAATGTATAATTAGTTGAAATTGGTAAATTAATAGCAAATCTTATAAAAAATCTAATTTAAAAACTTACCTTAAAGTCCAAAATTTTCATACAAAAATTAAAAAAGAAAAGCCTTAACATTGTAACATTTGGAAAGAAGCAGTTCTATGTTAAGGTTCAAAAAGTTCCAAAATTCCACACATAGATTAGGAAAAATGAAGATGGATGAATTAGAATGGCATGTGTTTTAAATTTAAGACATTGTGGCCTTCCCGACTTTTTAAAGATTTTTATTTTATATCTTTAACAGGTTGTAGTCGATATATTAGAATGTCTTCTTTTATAAAATAAACTAATTAAAAAATAAAGTGATAATATTTATATCTCTAAAACTGTATATATATTTTAAATTTATAATTTTTTAAAATTTCAATATTAATAGTAAATTAAATTATTAATATCTTAATTAAAAGACATTATATTTTTTATAAAAAAAATTACAAAATATGTTAAATTTAAAAAGAAATAAAATAAAATTAATAAAGAAAAAATAAAAACCTAAATAAAAAAGATAGGAGAAGACCACCGTCTTTCTTCAAAGTCCAAAGTTTGAATGGACAACATCATAAAACCGAAAAGATGGAGGCACTACTCAAAAGCAAGGAGAATTCTTCCCAAATCTGGGAGGCGGTGGCCTCCTCCCAATTTTTTATTTTATTTTTTAATTATATATATATATATATATATATATATATATATATAAAAAAAATACACGAATGGATATAAAAAAAATTGGAATGGACATATTCATTTTTAAAAAAATGAATAGAAATATTTGGTGATATATGAGGGGTATTTATAATATAAAGGTTTTTTTTTTAAAATTAATCGGATGTCTATATAAAAAGGATATATAAAACAGTTTTTAAAAAATACAGATATCGTCATCCTCATAATTTTTTTTTTTTAAAATCAACTACAGCCCAGCTAGACCTGATTTCCCTCTGCTCGCCAATTACAACTATAAATTATTGTCTTGAAGCAATCTTATATGATAAGGTTTTTTTTTTTTTTCTTTATATAGAAATTTATTCTATTTTTTTATAAAATATGGTTGATCCGATAGTAACCCATGTATCTGTATCGTGAATTTATTTTAAAAAAATTCTAAATTTATATAATAATATAATATTTTTTTAAAAAAATAATCATAAATTCATTCCTTTTCTTCAGTTCATCGCCTAATAAAAATGTTCAAAGATTTTTCTTTATTCGAATATCAAACTTAACAGCTGTTGACGGCTGTTGTATCCAATTATTAAACCGGTTTTACTTTTTAGCTAGAAAAAAAATATCCAAGTTCATTTGGCAGTCACGTATAAGTTTTTATAGTCAATTCCAAATGAAATATGAATTTTTTTTTTGTTTCACATCTTATGACCATCAATCTGGTTTCTATTCAACTGGTCTGCTCTCCTTCATCTCCAGCCAAAGCTTCAATATCAGCTCATCCATTCTGCTATTTTTCAACTCGTCTGAATCATCTGATGCTGATTTGCTTCTTTGGTTAGTTGTTGTCTTCTTCAGCTCTTATTCTTTTTTTTTTTATTTCTTCAGGCTTAAGCAAAAGCTTTTTTGTTGTGGACTTATCGTTTTGGTTATTTCCTTTCTCTGATGTGTTGTTTGTTGCCTAGGCTGGTTGCGTTGCTTGCTGCTCTTTGCCTATTTCTTTGGGCTATTTTGCCTGTTTATTATAAACTTATACTGATATACAATTTAACAATTATATTTATTATTGAAAAAAAAATCAGTATATGTACTTCTGTTACGTAGAGTGTAGAGTGTAACAACTAACAAGCTATTATAAGTTATAACTTATAACACTAATTATATTGTTATTTATTCTTATTTAAAATAAAAAATATATGTGTTGTGGGCTGTATATGTGCTGTGGGTTATGGATAACTTGTTGAGTTGTTGATATTATGATATATATGTGTTGTGGGCTGTGGATATGGTATAAAATTGGGTTGTGGATAACTTGTTGAGTTGTTGATATAAATGTGTTATGGGTTGTGGATATGGTATAAATTGAGTTATGGATATCTTGTTGAGTTGTTGATATATATGTGATGTGGGCTGTGGATATGGTATAAATTTGGTTGTGGATAACTTGTTGAGTTGTTGATATATATATATATATATGTTGTGGGCTGTGAATATTGTATAAATTGGGTTGTGGATAACTTGTTGAGTTGTTGATATAACTGTGGATATGGTATAAATTGGGTTGTGGACAACTTGTTGAGTTGTTAATATATATATGTGTTGTGGGTTGTGGATATGGAGGCAGTGGTGGTGATAGCTTTAAATGTTTGAGTAGAGTGGAATGTTTATTCTTTTTGGGCAGATTTTCACAGTGAGAGACTGAGAGATACTTTAACTGACATTACTAATTATTATTTTATTTATGAATGCGGGAAATTGGAATTATTTTATTGTCTTTATTTGTTTGATTTGGATTGTAATTTTGATTTGAAGTTTGGATTTGGATTGTAATATTTATTTGGAGTTTGGATTTGGATTGTAATTTTTATTTAGAGTTTGAATTTGTGATTTAGAGTTTTTATGTTGGACAATTTAACTGTATGTCACTTGTGGACTGCTGTACGCCTGTATGGTTGTCTGGTATAGTGATATGTTTGTAGTATGTCTTTGAAAATTGAATTTCATGTTTATTCAATTTGTGATTTTTTTTTAAATGAATTATAACTTAAATCATATTAGTTATGTTTGATTTGAGCTTGAGCTATTAAAATTTATAAAAGTTTTGTCCAAAATTAAAATCCAACAAGGCAACAACAGTCCATTAAATTTAAAAATATATTTAAAAAAACTCATTAAGTCAAAAAGGCCTATTAGACCCAAAACCGAAATGAACCGAATTGATTCAAATCAGTTCAGTTACCATTTATTCGATTTAAACCGGTTCAATTTTAGGTAAACCGAAATATTTCCAGTTCAGTTCAGTTTTACCCAAAACTGAATTGAATCGAACCGCGCCCACTCCGGGGCAGCCCTCTCAAAAACCCTCCTCTGAAATCAATGATATTGAATATGATTAATAATATATATATATTCTTATTATTGTAGGGACATCTCGATCATAATGTTAGGCAACTTGAAAATATAGAAGAATGAGGTAAAATTAACTTTGTCAAGACCATTCCGAGTCCCAAAATATATGGTCGTTAAATCCTTGTCATAGTTAATTTTACCTCCTATAGTTTCAAGTAGTATAAAATTAAGATTGAGATGTCCGGCCCAACAATAATAAGAAAATACTATATATATATATATGTTGTAAGTGGTTAAATATAAAGAAACAAGTTGTATAGAGATTTGAGGTAATTTTGCAAGAAGACACAATTTTACGAATAAATGTCATTTCATAAATCAAAATTGTCTGGAAAAACATATATTATTAATAGAATTTTAACTGTCATAATCGTTAAGAACAGTCATAACTATTTATAAACAAACACAACTTTTGGAGATGTTAAAATGTCAGGAAAAATGTTAATTAATTCTTAACTTGATTTTTTCACTTTTGTTTAGTGCATAAATCAAAAGGCTTGTCATATCCTAGAGACGATTTGCTTGTGATTCCCTTAAGCAATCTCAAATTTTGAGAGGGAACGAATAACGTTTTCGGAAAGCGATTCGTGTTTCAAGCCTTCTGTAATATTTGATTCATTTACTAAGATTGCTCAACAATCTTAAAACGTTAACATGGAGACCGAGGCTACAGTTTCAACAATCAAGTTGATGAATCAAGACTTGGTGAGGCTTGATTAGTTTGATGGTTCTAACTTCACCTGCTGGCAAGACAAATTGAAGTTTCTTCTTACTGCCTTGAAGATCTTCTATGTGCTTGACCTGAATTTGGCTGCAATTCCAGAACCCAAAGATGATGACGATGCAGCACTTAAGAAACAGAGGAAGAAGAGGCAAGATGATGAACTAATATGTCGGGGACATATTCTGAATGCACTTTCTGATCGATTGTATGATCTCTACATCGGCAATCATTTTGCAAAGGAAATCTGAAATGCATTAGAGTACAAATATAAAGCAAAGGAGGAAGGTACGAATAAATTTATTATTTCTAAATACTTTGACTTTAAAATGATTGATGAAAAGCCAATTTTGTCTCAAGTGCGTGAATTGAAAATTATTGTCAACAAGTTTAGGGCTTTGAAAATTGAACTTCCTGAATCTTTCCAAGTTGGTGCCATAATTGCAAAATTACCACAAAGTTGGAAGGATTATAGGAAGAGGATTCTTCATAAATCTGAAGAAATGTCTTTGGAGGATATTCAAGAGAGTCGAGATCAAGAGATAAGAATGCTGATTCTTATGTTGGCCATTCTAAGGCTAATGCAGTGAACAAGCCCAACCATTCCAACAAGCATAAAGAGAAATTTCTTGGTCCCAAAAACGATCATGGAAAATTCAAGAAATCCCAACACAACAAGAAGAATGGAGGATGTTTTGTTTATGGCAAACCTGGGCATTATGCTCGGGACTGCAAATTTCGAAAGAAACAAGATGAAGAGGCCAAGATAAATGCCATTGAGGAAAACATTGTTGCTACTGTGAGCGAAATCAATGTTGTCCATGGCAAGGTACAAGGTTGGTGGTATGATACATGTGCTACAATCCATGTTTCCTATGACAGGTCCTTATTCAAGACTTATGATGAAGTCATGGATGGACAAGAGAATCAAATAGGAAATAAAGATCGCTCCAAAGTTGTTGGCAAAGGAAGTGTGGATCTTGTCTTCACTTCAGGAAAGAAAGTCACCCTAACTAATGTATTTCATGTTTCTGAAATGAATAGAAATTTAGTTAGTGGGGATCTTTTGGGAAAACCTGGGATTAAATCTGTGTATGAATCAGGGCAAATTAATTTGTCCAAAAATGGTGTATTCATTGGGAAGGGATACTCATGCGATAGAATGGTAAAATTATGTACTATTGAGAATGTTAACAATAAAATAACTCCTTCTGCTTATATGATCAATTCCATGTCCTTATGGCATGGTAGATTAACACATATTGGTATTAGCACAATTAAAAGGATGATTAAATATGGATTATTATCATGTGATGCTAATAAATTTGAGAAATGTGAAGTATGCATTAAATCTAAAATGGTAAAGAAACCTTTTCAGAGTGTTGAACACAATTATTAGAACTTGTGCGTCATGACATTTGTGAAATAAACGGTATCTTGACTAGAGGAGGTAAAAGATATTTCATAACTTTTATAGATGATTGTTCAAGATATATATATATATATATATATATATATTATGTTTATTTGCTAAGAAATAAAGATTAAACTCTTAATATTTTTAAATGTTATAAAGCTAAGGTTGAAAATCAATTAGAAAGAAATATTAAAATTGTTAGAAGTGATAGAGGTGGTGGATATTTTTCAAATGAGTTTGCTATTTTTTGTGAAGTACATAGTATTATACATGAATGTTCAGTACCACACACACCTCAACAAAATGGTATAGCTGAGAGAAAAAGTCAAACTTTTCTTGAAATGGTTAATGTTATACTTTTAAGTGCTAAATTGCCATTTAACTTGTGGGGAGAAACTCTTTTCACAGCATGTCATTTAATCAATAGAGTTCCCTTAAAGAGAAATAAAATCTCACCATATGAAATATGGAAAGGAAGAAAACCAAATATTGGTTATTTCAAAGTGTGGGGGTCTCTTGCTTATTGCAGGAATACAGATCCTAAAAGGACCAAGTTAGATCTTAGAGCTATAAGATGTGCTTTTATTGGTTTTGCTCCAAATAGCAAAGCTTATAGATTATTAAACCTGGAGTTCAATGTGATAATTGAATCAAGAGATGTGGAGTTTTTTTGAGAATATGTTATATAGTGATAATTGTAAAGTCCTCATTTATTAATTGGCTTATTTCGTGAACAAATCACATTTTTGGGGTGTTATGTAAGGGTAGCTTAGGCTCTCAAGACCTCAAGAGGAGAAGCACCAAAGGTAAAATTCTTATGCTTACTTGCTTTGAAGAGACAGTTGCACACACTCACAAATTCATGCATAACTCTTATTCATATATGTTGAGTGTTTATACTTGTGTGCATTTTGGTTTAAATGACTCTTGTTGATTCATTTGCATCTTGTTATTAAAAGTTTTATGTCATGTTAGGCATTAGAATAGGATGCATTTTCATCACTCTAGGACTTATTGAAAATGTGTGTTTGAGTGTTGAAAACGTGGGCAGTGCGCTGGTGGTGCGCTACTCGACTAACACAGCCTCACTAGTGCAACATTCCAGTGGATCGCCGCTTGTCATGCGCCACTGCACCCGCCCAATGTTAAAAAATGGGCAGTGAGTGGTGCGCTACTCGACTAGCGCAGCCTCACTAGCGTAACATTCCAGTGGATTGTCGCATGTCAAGTGCCACTGAGCTGCGCCACTCGACCAGCGCCTATTGAAAATATTAGGCTGTGCGCTGGTGGTGTGCACTACTCGACCAGTGCACATAGCGAAGCTGGAATGGTTTTTTCAAAATGACATCACTTTGGTTGAAACTCATATATATATATATATATATATATATATATATATATATATATATATATATAACTCTTTGTGTTTAGGTCGAAATAGAGTTCAGAACATCATATCTTTTCCTTTAAACACATTTCAAAAGGAAAACTCTTCCAAGAACTCATCTTTAAACACTCAAAGCATTCCCATGTGCATAAAAACTTCATCTTGCATCATCTAAAGTCATTTATAGTGCATCTATGGATAGTTTTGCATCATCACATCTTGTTTGGTAAGTTTTTCACTATCTTCTTACAAGTTAAGTATTTTTCTTGCTAAGCCATCTCTTTAATTATTTGTATGCTCTTAGAACATATTCTAGATACAAATTAGAGATTGTTGTAATGACATGATTGAGTGTTGTATTGTGATAGCTTCATAGGATTGTTTGATCTATGTTTAGCTAAGCTTTTTGAACATGTCATTTAGCTCTTGATATCTAGGATTGCATTAATTGTCATCTCATTATCCTAGATAAGCATATAAGGTTTCCTAGTCTTGTTTGTTCTTTGAATATCATCATATATTCACATAGGGCATTTTATCTCTTCATTGAGAAATAAGACTTGTATGGCTTCCGGGAGTAGGTAGCTTAAATCGTAAGCAAGATGGACTAGGTTCACTTATACCGGGATTAGGTAGTGGTGGTGGATTTTAAACCGGGATTAGGTTGTAATTCCTTTGTCATTAGTGGATTTGAGGTTCGAGTGTGGTGCACATATCAACCCGTGGTTTTTTCCATTTGGAGGGTTTCCACGTAAATCTCAAGTGTCTTTACTATTTCTGCACTTTTTACACTTGTGATATTATTGTAACTAGCTAGGGGCATTTTCGTCATCTTGACCTTTAACGAAAATTGGGTAAAATTGTTTAAAATCTATTCACCCCCTTCTAGATTAATATTATACACACCATAATATTTGTTTCAATTGGTATTAGAGCAGGTTCCTAGACATACATAGGTGATCCTTACTCATTTTGGTGTGTGTTGCATTTTGTGAGTTTGTGTTGATCATTCATACACTTGCATTCATATCATTCTTTCATAAACACAATGAGTGGAAACGGTGGCAACGAGGGACCTTCTAGCACTAGACCTCCACTTCTCATCAGATTGAATTATGCATTTTAGAAAGGCAAGATGGAGTCGTATATTTTCCAAATTCATGACAGGGCATGGATGGCGGTTGAAGATGGCTACACTCCACCCATGATGACTCCTACAGATGGAAGAGATGATGTACTCAAACCAAAGGCACAATGGAATGCACAAGAGTTTGAGGCATCAAAGTGGAATAGGAAGGCAATGCATGCCATCCTATATGCAATGGATGAGAACCAACACAAGTTGGTTCAAAATACTAGGATAGCTAAGGAGGCATGGGATATCCTAGAAGTTGCACATGACGGAACCGATGTGGTTAAGGAATCGAAGCTTCAAGTTCTCCAAACACAATTTGAATTGCTCAAGATGGATGAGAACAAGTGCTTCAATGACTTTGAAGTGAGGTTGATGGACATTATGAACCAAAGTCATCAACTTGGTGATCCTTATTCTGATAGGAAGATCAAGCAGAAGATTATGAGATCTCTACCCCGATAGGTTTGAGTCTAAGGTGACAGCTTTAGAAGAGAATAGTGGTTACAAGGATATGAAGCCAAGTGAAGTGATTGGGAGGCTTCTAGCTTATGAATCTAGAAAATGTCCTAACCCCACACCATCAAAAAAGCAAAAGGATATTGCTTTGAAAGCCTCTAAATTTGAGAAGGAGGAGAGTGATGACTCGGATGAAAAAATGGCCTTGCTAATGAGGAAGTTCAATAAATTCTACAAGTCCGAGAGGAAAGGTGTCAGATCCAAGGGTCAAGACTTGAAGAAAAAGGCTCTCTTCAAAAAGATTGAGCCAAGGCAAGAAAAGACCGAGAAGAAAGGAGTCCAATGCTATGAATGTGGTGGGATATGTCACTTTGCCTCTGAATGTGCAAATCACAGGGTCAAGAAAAAGGGAAAAGTGATGGCTGCCACATGGAGTGAAAGTGATAACTCCAATGAAGAAGATGAGTCTTCAGATGATGAAGAACTCATTGCTAACTTCATAGCCTTTACGTCCTCTCATAGGAGCAAAGATGCTAGTGAAGAAGAAAATAAGAGTCAAGAGGAAAACTACTCAAGTGATGATGGATCTTCATCATAATCCACAAATGGAAATGTGGAAATGATGGATCTCAAGGACTATATGACTAGGTTTGAGAGTTCAAGGTTAAAGAACAATAATGAAATTAAGAGATTAAAAAAAGAAAACCTAGACCTCTCAACTCAAGTTGACCAACTAAATGAAGAGTTAATGAGATCTAAAAGGAGTGAAGAAGGGTTGAAGAAAGAGCTTGAAGATGCTAGAGAGTTGTTGGCCAAGATGAATTCTAGCACCAAAAAACTTGACCACATGCTAGATGTTGGAAAGAGGCCAAGTGACAAGAAAAGGCTTGTGTTTGAAGATGACAAGATGTCCTTTACTCTAAGAAAGACCATTTTTGTAAGAAGCATGAACTTCAATGGGTCCTCTTCTCATCAATCGCCTAGGAAGAAACTTGACCTAGGAGAGTGTTCAAGTAGTGCTCAAGTGAATGTGGCACCAAGAAGCCTACATCAAGCCCATCCTACAAGGGTTCCTCAAGTTAACTTCCCTCAACCGAAAGCTCATAAAGGGAAGATACCTATCATGCAATCTCAACCAAGGAAGCAATCAAGTCTTACTCAACAACAAAGAAGGAAATCTCCTCAATAACAATCAAGACAACCACAAAGAAGGAAATCTCATCAACAACAATCAAGACAACAACAAAGAAGGAAATCTCCTCGACAACAATCAAGACAACCACAAAGACATGGGAAGGCTCCAATGCATCCTCAAGTATATGGTATGATTCCTAACTTTATTCCTACATGTCATTTTTATGGTATTGATTGTCATATTAGACCAAATTGCTTTAGATATATTAAATTGTGTAGAATTGAAAGCATGATAGAGAAGAAAAAGGCTAAAGCTATGATGTATGTCACTAGGAAAAATGGAACACCTTTGCATGATCCTAGGACACTTAGAGCCCATGTATCATTGACCACTAGGAAGGAAAATATTGCACCTAGGTGGATTAGAAAGGATGAACACTTTTGCCATGTTGCACAAATTGCCTTGAAAGCTCATTCTTGTGATTTTTGGTTTTGGATAGTGGGTGCTCTAGGCACATGACTGGAAATAAGAGTTTCTTTGAGACTCTTGTGATGAAGGAAGGAGGAAATGTCACTTTTGGTGATGGATCCAAAAAGAAGGTTAAAGGAAAGGGAACCATTTCCATTCCTGGATTACCCTCCTTATCCAATGTTTTGTATGTTGAAGGTTTAAAAGCTAATTTGATAAGCATTTCACATTTTAGTGATGAAGGACTTTCCGTCTTGTTTATAAAAAATGATTGTTCTATCCTATTTCCAAATGGACAAACCTTGTTAAAAGGTATGAGATCTAGCGACAATTGCTATTATCTTGATACTAGAGGTGTCTCTTGCAATATGTCAAAGGATGAACAAATTGAGTTGTGGCACGAAAGACTTGGTCACGTGAACTATAGGGATTTACGAATCTTAGATAAGTTCAATGTTGTGTGAGGCCTTCCCAAGCTTGGGAAAAAGGTAAATGGTGTTTGTGGACCTTGCCAACAAGGGAAGCAAACCAAAAGTATGCATAAAAAGGGCAAGTATTTATCCACCAAGGAACCTCTAGAGCTTCTCCACATGGATCTTATGGGTCCCATGCAAACCGAGAGTTTAGGTGGAAAGAGATACATTTTTGTGTGTGTAGATGACTTCTGTAGGTACACTTGGACTTATTTTCTTAGAAAAAAATCTGAAACCTTTGACAAGTTTAAAGTGCTTTGTTCCAAAATTCAAAATGAAATGAACTTCAAGATTAAAAGCATTAAAAGGATTAGGAGTGACCATGGAAAGGAGTTTGAGAATGCCCATTTTGAAAACTACTGCAATAGTCTAGGCATTTCTCATAAGTTTTCGGCTTTTAGGATACCTCAACAAAATGGAGTTGTTGAGAGGAAAAATAGGGTTCTTCAAGAAATGGCCCGTGTAATGTTGCTTAGCAACAATGTCCCCTAGGAATCTTTGGGCCGAAGCCGACAATACGGCGTGCTACATAGGAAATAGAGTCTTTCTAAGGCCTCACACTAGCAAACCTCCTATGAGTTATGGAAAGGTAGAAAGCCAAATGTTAGCTATTTTCACACATTTGGAAGCAAATGCTACATTTTGAATGACCGTGATCAACTTGGCAAATTTGATGCTAAGAGTGATGAGGGTATCTTCATTGGCTATGCCTTGAATAGTAGAGCATATAGAGTTTTCAATCTAAAAACTAGGACCGTAATGGAATCATCTAATGTTGTCATTGATGATACTAGGCTCAAATCTAATGACCATGAGGAGGAGGTAGATCTAGTTGATGACTCCCCTTTGGAGAAGGTTGTTGATATTTCTAATGTTGAAAAGACTAATCTTGATGATGCCATAACACAACCTATTGATATGATTCCTCACTTGGACTAAAAAAAACCTGCTCCATAGGTTAGAAAACTCCATGACAAGAATGACATTATTAGAGAGGTTAGTGAGGGTGTTAGGAATAGGCGTCAAATGGATAATCTAATTAGCTACACTTGCTACACCTCTCAAATAGAACACAAGAAGGTTGATGAAGCCTTAATGGATAAATTTTGGGTTCTTGCTAAGCAAGAAGAGCTTAACCAATTTGAAAGGAATAAGGTTTGGACTCTAGTTCCTAGACCGAAGAACACCAATGTGATAGGCACCAAGTGGGTATATAGGAACAAATCCGATGAGGATGGCAACATTGTGCGAAACAAGGCTAGGCTTGTAGCACAAGGGTACTCTCAAATTGAGGGTATTGACTTTGAGGAGACATTTGCTCTCGTTGCTAGGATTGAGTCCATTAGGCTTCTTTTATCCATCTCTTGTTTGCACAAGTTCAAATTATATCAAATGAATGTAAATAGTGCCTTCTTCAATGGTTTCTTGCAATAGGAAATGTTTGTTGAGCAACCCAAAGGGTTTATGGATCATCACCACCCTAATCATGTCTATCATCTCAAGAAAGCTTTATATGGGTTGAAACAAGCACCAAGGGATTGGCATGAGCACCCCACTTATAGACAATGGCTACACTAAGGGTAGTGTTGACAAGACTTTATTTATCAAGAAAGACAAAGATGAGCTTTTCATAGCTCAAATCTATGTTGATGATATAGTTTTTGGCTCCACTAATAACACCAAAGTCCAACAATTTGTTAATGTCATGTCTCATGAGTTTGAAATGAGCCTTGTTGGTGAGCTAAGTTACTTTCTAGGTTTACAAATTAAGCAAATGGATGATGGGATTTTCATATCTCAAGCTAAGTATGCCAGAAATCTAGTGAAGAAATTTTGCATTGAAAGTCCCAAACATTGTGATACACCCATGAGCACCACTTTGAAGCTAAGCAAGGATGCTAGTGGTAAAAGTGTGGACCAAACTTTGTATCGTGGCATGATTGGTAGCTTGCTCTATTTGACCACAAGTAGGCCCGATATCTCTTTTAGTGTGGGTGTGTGTATGTGTGTGCTAGGTACCAATCGGATCCTAAGGAGTCCCATATCTCTTCAGTTAAGAGAATCATTCGTTATGTGAATGGGGCATCTAACTATGAAATTCGGTACTCTTTTGACACTAATGCTAGTCTTGTAGGCTTTAGTGATGTAGATTGGGCAGGAAATTGTGATGATAGGAAAAGTACATCGGGCAGTTGCTTTTTCCTTGGGAACAACCTTGTCTCTTGGTTTTGTAAGAAGCAAAATTCGATTTCTTTGTCCACAGCTGAGGCCGAATACATAGCTGCTGGGAGTGGATGCACACAGCTCCTTTGGATGAAGCAAATGCTAGTCGACTATGGATTCAATCAATGTACTCTTACTCTCTTTTGTGATAACATGAGTACAATTAATATTTTCAAGAATCCGGTTCAACATTCTAGAACTAAGCATATTGACATCCGTCATCATTTCATTAGAGAACTAGTTGAGAGAAAATGCATAGTAATTGAGCATGTAGGTACTAATGATCAACTAGCGGATCTATTTACTAAACCCTTAGATGCTACTCGATTCAAAACTCTTAGTAGATCTATTGGGATTTGTCTCCTAGAGTGATGTTTTTTGGTCTTTGACCCCATAAGGGGAACTCAAACAAAGAGAGCTATTGTATACTTGTTGCATCCAAATTTTTTGAAAATTTTTATGCTCCTTTATTGATTGCTTGAGTAGCTTGGTTGCACTTATACTATAGTATATTGTATTTTTCTTCAATAAGTGTGAACTTTGCTTTGATTTCAATCCATGTCATATTTATGTTCAAACATGCATTTTTGGACTAGGAGATCTATATAGGAAGTACATATTGAATGACCTATAGTTATCTCCATGACATGATGATTCATTAATGACATGCTAATGAAAAATGATAAAGCATGAATTGATGATTGCAATTGTTGAATGCAAAATATTGTGTGAAAAAAGATAGTGAGACTAAAATGTTTCATCAATGTCTCTCTTTCTTTATTAGTTGAACATGGCTACTATCATACGGGTTTCCTACCCGGAAAAATCAAATAGGGTGCAAAGTTGCTCATGCCATGTTTCGCTTATAAAGTTGGATATAATGCCATTAAAATTTGATATCTATAAAAACTCTGTATCCTTGCTTCTCTCATGACAAATGGTGAAATTGGTTTGAATTATATTGGAAACCTTTGTCATTTGCTTTGCCAAATACCATTGTTTTTGGGCTTGAATGCAACATGTCTTGTATGCAAAGCATTTTTTATTCACACATTTTCTTTAAATAAATCTCCTTGTTTCTCTTCTATTAATTGAGTTGCATAAATGTGGCTTATATAATTATGCAAATATCTTGTATGCTACTTTCTTTCTTTGCCTTGAGTGACCCGGTTGGGGACTTCTCCTTTGCCTATATCATGACAAAAAGGGGGAGTAGCATTATGGTGTTAGGGGAGTAGCATGTGGTAGCATATGTTGGCTTTAAGGCATGTGTTGGCTTTAAGGGGAGTAGTAATTGTTTTTGGGGAGATTACATTTATGGGGAGTAGTAATTGTATTTGGGGAGATTACATTTAGGGGGAGTAACCCTTTGAGGGGGAACATTGCATGATGTGGAGCATTACACGATGTCATACTTATATTCTTAAATGCAAATGCTTTTATTTTATAATCACTTGATCATCTCACATGCATTTGGTTTGGAAAATGTATTTGTGTTTGTTTTGTGTGTAGGTTTGATTGTTCTACAATAGATTGAAGATTTAATGTTTTTTTTTTTTTGTAAATCTCTTTGTAATGTAGAATATCTTCCCGGTGTTTTAATTTGTTATGGAAGAATCAATGTGAGTGGTGGTTTTGTCACGAAATAGCCAAAGGGGGAGATTGTAAAGTCCTCATTTATTGATTGGCTTATTTCATGAACAAATCACATTTTGGGGGTGTTATGTAATGGTAGCTTAGGCTCTCAAGACCTCAAGAGGAGAAGCACCAAAGGTAAAATTCTTGTGCTTACTTGCTTTGAAGAGATAGTTGCACACACTCATAAATTCATGCATAACTCTTATTCATATATTTTGAGTGTTTATACTTGTGTGTATTTTGGTTTAAATGACTCTTGTTGATTCATTTGCATCTTGTTATTAAAAGTTTTATGTCATGTTAGGCATTAGATTAGAATGCATTTTCATCACTCTAGGACTTGTTGAAAATGTGTGTTTGAGTGTTGAAAAAGTGGACAGTGCGCTGGTGGTGCGCTACTCAACATGCGCAACCTTACCAGCGCAACATTCCAGTGGATCGCCGCTTGTCATGCGCCACTGAGCTGCGCCACTGCACCAGTGCAATGTTGAAAAAGTGGGCAGTGCGCTACTCGACTAGCGCAACCTCACCAACATAACATTCCAGTGGATTGTCGTATGTCATGCGCCACTCGACCAGCGTACCTCACCAGCGCACATAGCGAAAGCTGAAACGTTTTTTTCAAAACGACCTCACTTTGGTTGAAACTCATATATATATATATATATATATAACTCTTTGTGTTCAGGTCAAAATAGAGTTCATAACATCATATCTTTTCCTTGGAACACATTTCAAAAGGAAAACTCTTCCAAGAACTCATCTTTAAACACTCAAAGCATTCCCATGTGCATAAAAACTTCATCTTGCATCATCTAAAGTCATTTATAGTGCATCCATGGATAGTTTTGCTTCATCACATCTTGTTTGGTAAGTTCTTCACTATCTTCTTACAAGTTAAGTGTTTTTCTTGCTAAGCCATCTCTTTAATTATTTGTATGCTCTTAGAACATATTCTAGATACAAATTAGAGATTGTTGTGATGACATGATTGAGTGTTGTATTGTGATAGCTTCATAGGATTGTTTTATCTATGTTTAGCTAAGCTTTTGAACATGTCATTTAGCTATTGATATCTAGGATTGCATTAATTGTCATCTCATTATCCTAGATAAGCATATAAGGTTTCCTAGCCTTGTTTGTTCTTTGAATAGCATCATATATTCACATAGGGCATTTTATCTCTTCATTACGAAGTAAGACTTGTGTTGCTTCCGGGAGTGGGTAGCTTAAATCGCAAGCAAGATGGATTAGGTTCACTTATACCGGGATTAGATAGTGGTGGTGGATTTTAAACCAGGATTAGGTTGTAATTCCTTTGCCATTAGTGGATTTGAGGTTCAAGTGTGGCGCACATATCAGCCCGTGGTTTTTCCCATTTGGAGGGTTTCCATGTAAATCTCAAGTGTCTTTACTATTTCTGTACTTTTTACACTTGTGATATTATTGTAACTAGCTAGGTGCATTTTCGTCATCTTAATCTTTAACGAAAATTGGGTATAATTGTTTAAAATCTTTTCACCCCCCTCTAGATTAATATTATACACACCATAATATTTGTTTCAATAATATTTCTCATACTCCTAACATTGAAGAATCTCGAGAGGAGATATCTAAAAAGTTTGTTGAACAACCAAGTGAACCTCGGAAAAGCCAAATAATTAGAAAAGAGAAATGTCCGGGATCAAATGAAATTGACTCTCAACTTATTTCCTTTTGCCTTGTAGAAGGAAATAAGGAGAGTTTCATTAGGAAAATTCATATCGCTCTTCAAATTGAAGATGATCCCAAAACCTACGAAGCTATAGCTTCTAGAGATTCTGCTTTTTGGAAAGAGACCATGAATGATAAGATAGATTCAATTATGTCAAATCACACTTGGAAAATTATTGACTTATCATCCGGTTCAAAACCAATTGGTTATAAGTGGGTATTTAGAAGGAAATACCATAATTATGGCACCTTACAAACCTTTTAGGCTAGAATAGTAGCTAAAGGGTTTCGTCAAAATGAAGGAATTGATTATTTTGACACATTTGTACCAGTGGCAAGTATTACTTCTATAAGGATATTGTTTGTTTTGGGATCAATATATGACCTTTATATTCATCAAATGGATGTAAAAACTGCATTCTTAAATAAGGATCTCAATGAGGAGGTCTACATGGAACAACCTGAGGGTTTGTTTTACCGGGGAATGAATATAAAGTGTGTAAGCTTGTTAAATCATTTTATGGTTTAAAGCAAACTCCTAAGCAGTGGCATGATAAGTTCGATTCTTTCATTCTTTCTAATGGTTTTGTGTATAACAGTGCTGATAAATGTTTATATGCAAAGGCTTGCAATAAATTTATCATCATTGTATGCCTATATGTTAATGACATGTTGATTTTAAGTAATGACATGATGATTTTAAGTAATGACATGAAAGGTGTGTTAGAAACGAAGAGGTTTCTATCATCAGCATTCAAGATGAAGGATCTTGGTCAAGTGGACAATGTCTTGGGTATAAAAGTGAAACAAAATAGTAGGGGTTTTTGTTTATGTCAATCTCATTACATTTACAAGGTGTTGAACAGGTTTAGTCCCTAAAAAATAAAAGAAGCAAATACTCTATTTGATCCAAGTATCAAACTAGTTTAGAATAATAGAAGAGCAATAGCTCAACTAGAGTATGCTAGTGCTATTAGTAGTCTCATGTATGCTACTCAATGTACTAGACCTGACATAGCCTATGCAGTCAGTAAACTTAGTAGGTTTACTAGCAATCCAAGAGTGGAACATTGAAAGGCCATTGAGAGAGTTCTTGGTTATCTGAAGAAAACCAAAAATCTTGGTCTACAATATACAAAGTTTCTTGTTGTCCTTGAAGAATATTCGAATGCGAGATGGATATCGAGTGTAGGAGATAATAAATCTACTACAGGATGGGTGTTTACTCTCTGAGGAGGTGCAGTTTCTTAGTCTAAGAAACAAACATGCATAACACACTCAACAATGGAATCTGAATTCATTGCTTTGGTAGCAACTGGGAAGAAGCTGAGTGGCTTAGGGATCTTCTATTAGAAATCCCCTTCACTCCAAAGCCTTTACCGGCTATAACAATTCATTGTGATAGTGAAGCTACTTTAGCTCGAGCATATAGTGGAGTGTATAATGGAAAATCTAGACACATTAGTCTAAGACACGATTATGTGAGGTATCTTATTCATGATGGAATAATTGTTTATCACCTATGTGAGATCAAATGAGAATTTAGCATATCCTTTTTACAAAACCTTTTTCGAGAGAGATAGTATTGTCTACATCTAGAAGGATAGGGCTGGAACTCTTTAGCTAAGAGATCCACCAAAGATGGCAACCCAGCCTAACAGTAGGAAATAACTAGTGAAAGGTTCAATAGGTTCAACAAGTTGTTTGATAAGTGGATAGTTTTCAGCACTAGACTTATGAGCCTCATCTAGGATGTATAATGCTGGTTGTTACAGTGTAAGGGTTGAGACATCATTAGATCTTTTAATGAATTCAGTCTATGAAAGACAAGTATCTCAAATGTAACAAAGATACTGGAAGAATATCACCTATGTGAACTTAGGGGTGGTGCCGCCTCAAATGAGATTTGGAGTTTATCTCATAAATGTTCATAAATTAGGATGAGCGCATGGCCATTTTAAGTGCTAAGCATATTTTGTGGGGAATATATGAACACATAGTGAGTATGTGTGTGGTATCAGTAATTTTGTCATAAGGAATAATTGGTTCAAAGCTATTATGCTACCTGGGATTTCAACAAGGCTTTGTGGCACTTACACTAAGGTAAAGTTCAAATCAAAAGATACTTTATTTTATGCATATAAACTAAATTGTTTTTGGCATTATTTATTTATATTTAACCAAGTGGGGGATTGTTGTAAGTTGTTAAATATAAAGGAACAAGTTGTGTAGAGATTTGAGGCAATTTTGCAAGAAGACACAATTTTACGAATATGTGTCATTTCATAAATCAAAATTATCTGGAAAAACACATATTATTGATAGAATTGTTACTGACATAGTTGTTAAGAACAGTCACAACTGTTCATAAACAAACACAACTTTTGGAGATGCTAAAATGTCAGGGAAATTGTTCATTAATTCTTAACTTGATTTTTTCACTTTTGCTTAGTAAAGAAATCAAAAGGCTTGTCATATCCTAAAGACGATTTGCTTGTGATTCCTTAAGCAATCTCAAATTTTGAGAGGAAATGAATAACGTTTTAAGGAAGGTGATTTCGTGTTTCAAGCCTTCTGTAATATTTGATTCATTTACTAAGATTGCTCAACAATATATATATATATATATATATATATATATATATATATATATATATATATATATGGTGGTTCTCTGGTAAGGATGGTCCTGATATAAGAGGTAAGGATGTCCAACCATAGCCGCACGTTATGTACGGGTGTGAGTATTTATTAATGTGGAGATGTAGGCCCATTGTAGATGTATGGTTGTGGTTGAAGGTCTTAATATAATAAAACATTGACGGTCCTGATAGGAGAATTATTATTATTATTATTATTATTATTATTATTATTATTATATTAATAATATTCAATATCATTGATTCCTTGTATATAATAATAAGGTTAATTTAAGATAATAAATCATGAGTATGAAACATTTAACAAGGAACAAAAAAACACTACCAACTATTTACAATAATAAATACATATATGATTATAATTATCATGCTAGTGAAGGATTCTAAGACATTTTTTTATCTATAAAGCAGTAGAAAATCTACCTAATGATATAAAGTAGAGCATCTTTAGTTATGCCAGAGATAATAATTTGAAGCGGTTTTTGAAAATCCAAAAGTTTATTTCTCAACCAGTAGGATTACCTCATGGTATGACTACTCTTTTACATCAAGGAAATATAAATCATAGTTTTCCGTTCAAGCTCATGACTGTCCAGATTCATTTGGATGATTTTCCAATGAATTTTGACATTCCAGAACTATGACAAGTTGGCATTGAAGAACTTTTTAGTTATAGGATTATCGATACCATCAGTGCATCTAGTATCGTTAAAATCTATATTCTCCTAGAAAAACTTCAGCAATCTATCAGTATGTTTGGAGGAAAGAAGGGTTTTGTTCTTGACATAGATTCAATACCATGTGAGTGGATAATTAGCCAGCCCTATAAGATGACAAGCTACCTTCCAGCTTATCACTATTTAGTCATAATTCCTTATAACTTCCCTGTACAAGTGGTAAGTGGAGAGAATTATCCAGCAGATCTCCAGGATATGTGTCCCGAGTACCTGCAAAGATATAGAGCACAAAAGTATTTTCTCAGCATCAACTTGGTCAGGCCCAAGCTAATAGGTCAGACTCCTCACATGTCAATCTTCATCAGAGATAACAACGTCTGGTTTAAGTATCCCATACCTTGGGTTTTCCTGAGCCCTGAATCGGATGACTACTTGAGAGAAGTTCAAGACCAAGAAGTGATAAGGCTAGGGGATCCTCTTCTAAAAGCTAGTGATCTTGAGTTAGACGATGAAGCTTATCATAATCTAGATACCTGAAGATAAGGTTAAGTGTCAGTATAAAAAGCTAAGAATAGAAAAAGGAAGATTCATCACAAGAATTATCAAGAATAGTAGAAAGCAGCATCGTTATTAGAAGAAAACAAAGTGTCAGCAAATCAGCAAAAGAATCTCTTTTTACTGTTTACTTTTGTAAAAAAATTTACTATTTATCTTTTGACTTTAGTAGAAAGATGTCGGCCATTTGTAAAAAGTTGTCGGCCAGTTGTTTTGAAACCTTTCCTATATAAGGCTCATCCTTTTGTAATTAATCATCGATCAACCTATGCATAAGAACCTCACTAAAAAACACTCTATACTTGTAAACAACAACCCTCATTCTCTCTATTTTCCCTATGTACAATATTTCTCAAACGGAATAAAGTTGTGAATATTTTCAGTAAGTTTCTGAGTTCTCTCTTCTTTTAAAAACTTTATTTAATTTTTGAAAACTAAGAAGTCTAGCCAAGATAACAAAAGCTAGAAAAGAATTTTAAATTTAAATTGTAACGAGGTCTACGAAGCTTTGTTAAGAGTCCATGTGTTGATTATACTAGAATAGTGTCTAATAGAGTTCTTGTTTTTCTCTGATACAAAATTTATAGTTTTCTATGAAAAAAAAACCTCTCTGGTGGCCTTGTGTAAGTCTTTTTGATGAAAGGCAACTGAAGGCTTTGAGAGATTTGAAAACTCGTTTTGAATCTAAGAAAACCATAGGAACATGAAAGACCCGTGTGATTAACCCTCTCTCTTAGGATTAGTATCAAAGCCTAGTTACATTTAAATTTAATAATTTGGTCTAGTGAGTAGTTACAGAAAGACAAACTTCTAATTACATCCTTTGATTTCCCTCAACAAGAGTGTATGATATATATTTTTATAAAGCGTTGTAATATTCGATGTTCTAATGTATTAATCTTTTTGTTAATAACCATGATAGTTGTTCAAATGTTACTGATATTACTTATTATAAGTCTATTAATAGAGTAGTTTGAATGAGTACAGTTTATTATTTGTTTATTACTATTCTCATAGTTCATATATGTATGATAATTTTAGTCATTTGTTTAGTCTATAAAGTCTTTAACTTGTTAATATGAGTATTACAGATATTATGAGTGCTATAGATGCTAAGTTAATAGAATTAGATATAAATGACCCTGAATGCCTAGAATCCCTAAAGGAACATCATTCTACTATGATAGAAAGGATTAATGAGGCTCTTAGAAATAAGTATCAAGTATTTGATGATTTATATCTCCATACAGGTCATAGATGCCCTTATTTTATTTTGAAAAAGATTTATGTGATCTAGAAAATATGAAGGCTAGTAGTGAAAATAAAGTAAAAGAATTAGATAGACTATTAAAATAATATAGCCAAGATAAGTACCAGCAGAAAGATTCAGATCCATCTCTAAAGCCTCAACTAGTTCTTTAAATGAACCAGAATAAACTAGAATATATAGAGATTAGATTAGATTAGACGAGTGTAGAGAAAAAATAGCAAGAATTTATATAGAATTAGAAAATAGTTGTTTATCACAAGAAGAAACATTTAGATTAAGAGCTAGATTAAGTGGAATAAAATTAGCCAAGAAGAAATGGAAAGAAAATCTTAGAATAATAACTAGAAAGAGAAAATTTAAAGAAATAAAATGAATAGTTTCATAATAGTATGTTCTATAGTAGTATATTTGATAACAATTATAATATATTCAATTGTTTCCTTAATATTTGTTTTGCAGGTCCAACAGATGAGTTTATAATAATATTGCAAAGTTTAGATATTTTTGAAGCTGAAATTGTTTATAGTCTGTTAATTATTAAACGTAGATTTCTTATTAGAGAGCCATTAGTTTTAGAAAAGTTATACATAGCAATAATTTATTTAAATTTGAAATCATTAAGAAGATTAGATTATTTAAATTTAGAACATATATGAATTTCCAAAGATTAGAATATTTAGATTTAGAAATTTCAGATTTCAAGAAGACACATATTAGTTTACAGAATAATACAAAGATTAGCTGTAATATTGAACACCTAGAAAATCAATATAAACATATTCCCTACACTAGTAATGGTCAACAAAACTTTATGGTAGATTTGTTAATAAACTTAGGAAGAAGTTTATAAGTTAATATTGATAAATCCAATAATAATATCACAGAGTTAGCAAAGTTTTTCCAAAATTGTAAAATTAAAACATTACAATCAAATCTAGATTATATAAGACAATTATTGAAAGAATTCAATAGTCAAGTCAAAAGGTTTCCTAGTACAGCAGAAATAGTAGAACTAAATAGAATAATTGAGTTAAAGGACCCTAAACCTGTAGAATTAGAAATTAAGAAGATAGTTGAGAAGCTTCATACAGAAGTAGAAAGTGTAAAAGAAACCCAAAAGAATTAAAGGAGCAGCTCAAAATCATAACAAAGATAGTGGTTGAATGAGTAGTACACTAAATAAAATATTAGAAGAACTAACCATAAACAACACACCAATAGGAATGAGTGACGAAAAGTTTAATCAAAATAGTGATACAATTATTCAAGGGCAAAATAACACCATAATAAAATTACTTTTAGAAGTCATTAAAAGAATTGATAACTTAGAAGAAAAGATAAAGGAATTAGATCATAATAGTATAAATTCAGAATATTTAGCATGGTTAGTAAAGAGGATAGAGATAACTGAGTTTAAAGTAAAGTCTAGTAATCCTCCTGTATTAAAACCTAGAGTAGATATAGGAAGTATCTTAGGACCAAAAGTTAATCTAAGATCTAGAGATAAGAAAGATTAAGCTAATTAGAACATCTAATGTAAAGCAATCCACAACCAATAGAGTTAGAAATATACTAAATTATAGTAATAAAAGAAAAGAGATAATAGAAAAGACAAATTTTTTATGGTATTTATTACAACACCTACCTAATACAAATATCTTTATCCTAAGATTTTTATACTTTACATTCATGTTGAAACCTTTAGTTTGTATGATTAATTTTACTTTACTACAAAATTCACTAATATCTATATCTATATCTGGGAGGCATCCTACTACTGCTACTTTATTTCTGAGATCTATTTCAGTTGTTGCTAACTGGGCTTACTCATGATCACTAAATCTACTATCATACAAATATAAATGTGTTTTTGTATGTAATCCTGCTCTAGTTTGGCTAAGTACTCCTATTATAACTACTCCTAAATGGATCGAGGAAAATCCACTCTTTTTAATTTCCTTGGAGCTTTGAGGGCTTAGTACTGTATCTTTTTCTCTGTTATTGCCTATTGCTATTGTAAGCTCATCTTTATAAACATATAGACTGCTTTTTAGGCTATCTAGTATACCTTCACTATAAAGATTCTTTTTCTGATCTTGCTTAAATCCTACTTCTAACATTTTATTTACATCTTCTTCTTGTATTATCAATCAAAGAAACTTTTGGATTTTCAAAAACCGTTTCAGATTATCATATCTGGCATGTCCATAGATGCTCTACTTTATATCATTAGGTAGAGTTTCTACCACTTTACAGATTTTTTTGCTTGATCCCTCATTAGGGTAAGTTAATAATATCTAAGGGTCTTTATGATGATTTTTCTAAACCTAAGCCTAAGAAGTTTTTTAAGTATAATAATGATAAAAAGAATGTAGTAAAAAAGGCTTTTAAATATAAGAATAAAATCTATAAGAGAAAAAATCTATAAGAGAAAAAATCATAAAGATTGTAAGTGTTATTTATGTGGAAAAATGGGTCATATCAAACCAAATTGCCCAGATAATAAAGAGAAAGCTAATTTAGCAGAAATGATAGATATAGAAGATTTAGAAAATCTAGAAGAAGTTTACAATCTAGAAGATATAACTGATAATGAAAGTATATATATATTAGATTATTATAGTTCAAAAGATAGCTCAACTAGCGAATCAGAGTCATAAGAAAGTTCTAGTGAGGTAGAATCAAATAGTGAATTTGAAATAAATATGTTAGAAGAAATTACATCATTTTTAGGAAAAAAAAAATGTTAAAAGTGTAACAAAAATTTTAACAAAGGTTATGAGGACAATAAAAGATATTATTGTAAAGATTGCATAAACCGACAAGATAATAAACAAGAAAATGAAATAAATAGAGCTGGAAGTGAATTAATTTTAATAGATGTAGAAATACTTTATAAGTCAAGACCATTAAGAACTAAAGCAATGATAGATACTGGTGCTAACAAGTGCATCATCCATGAAAGTTTAGTCCCTGAAGAATATAGGACTAAGTTAGGAGCTAATATAGGAGTAAGAACATTTAGTGAAAGCACAATTCAGATAACCGAATTAGGATTAATGGAGAAACCCATAACTTACCACAAACGTTAATTACAAATCAGCCAGCAAGCTATAAATTTGTTTTAGGATTAAATTTTATTTTCGGAAATAACAGAAGCATGTTAATCACACCTAGTGGTGTTAATTTCTTTAAAAAATCAACTTTTATTCAGCCTAAATTAGAAACTAGTAATCTACCTTATATAAAAAAAGCTACGACTATAGAAAAACCTTCAAAACTAGAATATGAAAACTCAATATTAGAAGCCTTAGATGAAGAGCCTAGTATAGATGCCCTAAGTAGCAAAGAAATAATAGAGTATCTTAAGGATAGTTGCACCCTAATAGAAAAAGTAAGTAATGATAAAGACTGGCCCATAGAAATAAAACAAAAAATAGAAGAGTTAGAAAAGTTAAAAATAATAGGTGATAATCCTCAAAACCAAGATAGTATATAAGTTTAAAAGATAGAAATTATTAACCCTGATATCACCATAATCACTCAAGATTTGCCATATAGCTTAGAAGATAGAAAGCAATGTAAAATGCATATAGAAGATCTCTTAGATTTAAAAGTAATAAGAAAAAGTTCAAGTAGGCATAGAAGCCCAACATTTATAGTATTCAGTCATAGTGAGCAAAAAAGAGGAAAGAGTAGAATGGTAATGAACTACAAAAGATTAAATGACAACACTCTAAGAAATAGTTACAAACTTCCTAATAAAGATGAATTAGTAAATTGTATACAAAAGGCTAGTTGGTTCTTAAATTTTGATTGTAAAAGTGGTTTTTGGCAGATAAAACTAGATAAAGAGTCAATTGATTGGACAACATTTAGCTATTCAGAAGGGCACTTTGAATGACTAGTTATGCCCTTTGGATTAAAGAATGTTCCCCAAGTTTTTCAAGAAAGAATGGATAAAATCTTAAAAAAAAATCCAGTTTTTGTATAGTTTATATAGATGATATTTGAAAATTCCATTAATATATATGTATTATAACCTAGAGAGAGGGGATGAGGGGGGGAGGGGTGTGAACAGATTTTAATCAAGTTAATTACCAATTTTTCTTGATTAGTCAATATTCAAAATTCACCCAATAAAACAAACATACAGCATCAAGTATAAAGTGCGAAATATAAATAACACTTGATGTTTACGTGGAAACCCTCCAAATGGGAAAACCACGAGCTATTCTGCTAGCCACACACGATCACAGAAATCCACTATATGAGAAAAAGGTTACACCCTCAAGTGATTCTCGGACTCTCACTCTCGACAATCTCGGGCTATGGACACCGTCACTCAACACTCATGGTTCAGTCCCTAGTGATATCCCCTGATACACTACTCTTGGCGTGATCACCTCCTACTCTACCCCTCGGGCCTTTTACAGTGGATACCCGACCAATTGCTTGCCAACCTACTCTTGGTTGCAAGACTTGACTTGCTTGTGCAACTTTACCTAGAAGCCACAAGACTTTGACTCTATAAAGAGTATATGGTCTAAGTGAAATAACCAATGACAATGCATAACTAGGTGTAGATAATGCAATACAACAACCTAGTTATCAAACAATGCCTACATGCCCATACATAAGGACCAGGGTCGGCCCGTAGGTATAACAAACCCAGCATTTTGCTAGGGCCCCCAAATTGTCCAATATACTTCTTCTTCTTTTGGGGCCTCATGTCCAATTTATTTTAGTATAAAAAGGGTCCAGTTTCAAACATAGTTTTTCTTCTTCTTTTTTTAATAAGGCCCAATTATCCATATCTAGTTCTATTTTATAGAAATAAACATCAAAACTCAATTGATTATAACATATTAGACTTAATTTTATATTATTTGAGAGTCCAATTGAATTCTCTTTTTTTTTTAAGAGAATCCAATTGAAATATTAAAATTTCTTTACTAACCTAGTCAAAATCGTCACCCACTCATTCTGTGACTTCTTCGGAGTCCACTTTATTTGTTAACATAGTCCAATTGAATTGTTAATCTTTCTTTAATGATAATAATTTTTAAAACAATACTCGCATACTGACCAATCAGTACCCAATTTGTGAGATAAATGTAAAAAGTAAAAGAACAAAAGACACGTGTTATGCTCTCATTGGTGGGGTCAGTATTTTGGGTATTGATCAGTAAATACCTAAGCATCGTTCTAATTTTTATATAGAGCTCCAACTTTTGTTAACATCATTAAATGGCTCAGGCCCCAAAATATCTGGAGATGGCCCTGATAAGGACTCAATTAGAAGCAAAAGGATTCTAGCAACCTAATTATCAATAAAAGTCCAACCAACACAAGTTGTCACAACATATAATCAAGGGCAATATTTTGCAATAAATAAATACAATCAATGAGACATAAACAATAATGTCTAAATGCAATGCATAAAGACTTAACTAGATATGGATATGCAATATTACAATCTATTTATCAAACAAAGTCACTTCAACAAAAGTTGTCAATAAACATGGCATTGTCAATAAATGCAATCATGAAATGCAATCAACATGACGTAATTAGCTAGATGGAAAATATGTCCTAAATGCTATCTATCAACAAACAAACTCAATCATGTTATCAAGACTCATAAATATATGCAATAAAGTAGAGTTTAGGTATTTAATCAAACAATAAATACCTAATCTAGAGTAAGAAGAATAATAAATGATGTTCAATGAAGTTCTTACTTACCTAGTCATGAAACCAATAACACTTATGTTCATACGATGAAGAATGATGCAAGATGGAGATGGGTTTTGGGTTTAGAGAGTTAATGAATATCTCTTGGAGCTTCTCTCTCAAAGGAAATACTTTCTCACTCTAAAAAATGGTTTTGAAGCTTTGAAAAATGAGTGAGGAAGAAGATGACATGTATATATGAGCCCTAGAGCAAAACTACGTCGTTTTGAAAATGCCCAGATTTGTTACTCGGTGTGCTGGTGAGATGCACTGGTCAACAGACTCTACTCCAGTGCACACCTATTGTCCAAGAGGCGCTGGTGAGGGTGCTTATGGACTGGAGCAGCCACAACAACGCAACAGCTCAAAATTCGAGCGACCCAAAACGTGACCAAACGACATCGAAATCTTTCATATAATATATGTTGGAAAGGTATGAAAGTCTACTTTCTACGCCAATTTAAAAAACATGATTTGGATATCTGTAGAAGGAGTTATGGTCATTTAAGTGACCAAAGGTCAGAAACAGACAACAACAGAGTTGCCCTGTTTTTGTGGTCACTTTGAAGATTTCAAAACCAATCCAAACGATCATTAAATATTACGAATAATATACCGTTGGAAAGGTATGGGTGTCTAGTTTGTATATAAATTTTCAAAACTCATTTTGAATCATTGTATAAAAAGATATGGTCACAAGACTATATAAAGGTCAGTTTTGAAAAACATTTAAATCATTGAAATACACTCTTTTGAACTAGACACATTACTCCATATAACCAAATCAAGAGAAGAATGAGACATTCTCATATGGTCACTCAATACGTTATAGCAAGCACACCATCGTGCAAGCGCAAACACAACACAATACCGTACATAAATCTATAAATGAAATGCAAGTGTGATTGTGAAGAGATGCACACATATAAACAATATCAATACAAATGCAAGATCAACAAAGCATGCATGAGGTGTGTTTGTGTGCACCTAAACTCTTCAAGAGGTAAAGTCAAGTGAATATACCTTTTACTCTTGAAGTCATGAAAATGCTTGGAAGCTTGTCAATGAGGACCTAAGCTACCCATTACACAATCATTCCCAATGTGGTGTCCTAACCTAAGCAACTTAGTTAGGCCGTTAGGCCTCTTTACAACAAAGTTAGCAAAAATGGTCAAAGATTCTTTAATAGTGAAGATGTGAAGCTAGTTCAGAAAATAAAAAAGATAGTGCAAAATCTAAACCCAATAGCTTTACCTATAGATAGCTAATAGTGCAATCAGACGCTAGTAGTAAAGGATGAGCCGGGATATTAATTCGGAAGCCCACGAAAAATATTTTAAAAAATGCTAGTGGAAAGTTCTCAAAAGCAGAATCTAGAAGATCTAGTACAAAATTAGAAATATTAGGAATTATTAATTCGTTAAATCAGTTCCATATATATATATATATATATATATATATACACACACACACATAACGAATCATTTACGGTAAGGACTGATTGTAATAATATAGTAGAATTCTACAAAAAAGTACAAAAGAAAAGTTTTGAAAAGAAAAATTCTTTCTTTAGTAAAAGGTGGGTTGGGTTTTTAGAAACCTTAACAGGAAGATGATACAAAGTAGATTTTGAACACATTAATGGAAAAGATAATACTATTGCAGATATTTTATCAAGACTATAAATATATTGTTAATTATGGCTGCAGGAATGACAGGAAGTTCAAAAAATAGTCAGAAAAGCTCGAGCTCTATTTCTCTTTCTCAAAGCACTAGTAGTAAAAAGCTTAACATAGGAATTCATATTATCAACTATTGCCCCGGTGTTCCTTTCCAACTTATGGCACAATTAAAAGAAAAGATTACTGAAGTTCAGCATGCTATACTCAATAATATTTTTGGTTTTTTTAGAAATGATAATAAAGGTTTTCTTCAAACATTAAATGTTTTAAGTCAATACTTTTCAGACAATAATAAATTCAATTTTTATGTTGTCTTTAAAGGAAGAAGAACATGAATCTTTCCTACCTGGCAAGAAACTGTTGGCAGTGTAGAAGATTTTCTTAGCCTTATATTTAAAGGTTACTACACTTTTGAAGAAGCTCAAAAAGGTTTAAATACTTTTCTTCAAAACCAGGATGGTTTCGAACCCATCTTGGAATTCAATGGTTGTACTTGTTTTAAGTTTTATGAATCATTTCAAAACTATTAATGAAGCAAAAAAATAAGATTTCTGAAGAGCTAGGGAGATGTAAGCAAAGTATGAATGATCTTTTGATTAATCTACAAAACAAGAATACAGTACTAAAGCAAGAATTGACTAAAGCTGGACAGTTAATAGAGCGGTTTCAGAAGAAGGAAATGATAGAAGAAAAAGAACCCATAAACTTACTGAAAATATTCACAACTTTATTCTGTTTGATAAATATTGTACATAGGGAAAATAGAGAGAATAAAAGTTGTTGTTTACAAGTAGAAAGTGTTTTTTAGTGAGGTTCATATGCATAGGTTGATCGATGATTAATTACAAAAGGATGAGCCTTATATAGGCAAGGTTTTAAAACAACTGGCCGATAACTTTTTACAAATGGCCGACAACATTCTACTAAAGTCGAAAGATAAATAGTAATTTTTTTTACAAAAGTAAACAATAAAAAGAGATTCTTTTGCTGATTTGCTGACACTTTGTCTTCTTCTAATAATGATACTGCTTTCTACTATTCTTGATAATGCTGATGATGAATCTTCTTTTTACTATTCTTGACTTCTTCTACCGACACTTAATCTTATCTTCAGGTATCTAGATTATGATAAGCTTCATCATCTAACTCAAGGTCACTATCTTCTAGAAGAGGGTCCCCTAACCTTATCACTTTAACTTCTCTCAGGTAGTCATCTGATTCAGGGCTTAAGAAAACCCAAGGTATGGGATACTTGAACCGGACATTGTTATCTCTAATGAAGATTGACATGTGAGGAGTCTGACTTATTAGCTTGGGCCTGACCAAGTTGATGCTGAGAAAATACTTCTCAGAAGCAGAATCTAGAAGATCTAGTATAAAATTAGAATTATTAAGAATTATTAATTCATTAAATCAGTTCCATATATATATACTTCTCATAAGCATAATCTAGAAGATCTAGTATAGAATTAGAAATATTAAGAATTATTAATTCATTAAATCAGTTCCATATATATACTTCTCAGAAGCAGAATCTAGAAGATCTAGTATAGAATTAGAAATATTAAGAATTATTAATTCATTAAATCAGTTCCACATATATATATATATATATAAATAACGAATCATTTACGGTAAGGACTATTGTAATAATATAATACAATTCTACAAAAAAAGGTACAAAAGAAAAATTTTGAAAAGAAAAATTCTTTCGTTATTATGATCTAATTCCTTAATCTTTTCTTCTAAGTTATCGATTCTTTTAATGACTTCTAAAAGTAATTTTTTTATAGTGTTATTTTGCCCTTGAATAATTGTATTACTATTTTGATTAAACTTTTTGTCACTTATTCCTATTGGTGTGTTGTTTATGGTTTCTAAAGTTAGTTCTTCTAATATTTTATTTAGTGTACTACTCATTCAACCACTATCTTTGTTATGATTTTGTGGTAAATTACGGGTCACACTACTAAGAGTGACCATGAAACCTTGTATTTTATTTTCAAGATAAAAAAGCAAAACTGATTTTGATAATTGGATACGACAGTCGTCAAGTTTGGTATTTGATTGAAGAAAAATATAGGAAAATCTGTATTAGACTGTGACTCAAAGAAAAGGGATAAATTTCTAAGTACAGAAAAAAAAGGAACAACCTCATTGAAGAAGGATTGCTTCATGGCAATAATTTATGTTCGTAGCCGACCAGAATCCATTCAAACAAGTTTTTATTTATTTATAAATATACAGTATATACAATAATTTTCTCTTTGGTACACACTCGAAGAAAGATTTGAGTGCAATATGGGTTATGAAATCAGAATATAAATAGGCCCCCAACAAAAATCAAATCTCCTTAGACAATAATAATAATAAATGACCTTTACAAACCCAGATTATAGCATGTATTAATAGATTTTATCAATATCTAAAAATTTGAATTTGACAATGGGACGGGTCCAAGATAGGGATGGGAATTCCTAACCTCGACCTGAATAAAATTAATCTTACCCAACCTCGATAATTGAAGGTCGGGTCAAGGTCGGGGAAGTTCTGGGGCAGGGAGCTAGCCTCGAACCAACCTCGGCCCCACCACTCTTCCACTTGGATCAAGTTGTTTTTATATGAGTATTACACATTTAAAAAAATATTTAATAGCTATTTTTTATAAAATAAAATAATTATATCAATACATAAATATAGTTTAAATTAACTATAAAATAGAATTCACAAAAACAATTAATAAAAAAAATAGTAAATTATGAAAACCACAAACGAGTTTCAAGTCAGACAATCCTTAATTATAATACAATTACCAAAGGTATGTAAAAAGTTGTTTTATGTAAATGAAATTGTATATTTAGAATAGTATATAGAGGACTAAAGAAAGAAATCAAAGAATAATATAAAACTGAGGTTTTTAGTTTATTAGTAATATTTAAAATTAAATTCTTTTTAAATGGACTAATATTTGTTAAAAAAAACCACTTTCTTTATAAACTGTGTAGTTTATAAATTAATTTTTATTATTCAATTAATTGTATATTATTTTAGTATTTTAAAAAATATATTGATATTTGTTATCAATTAAATATTAATATTTTTAATTATTATTTAAATAAATATATAATATGACAAGATGAATTCAGTCAATGGTTTATCTCTCACAACCATATCATGAGGTTGTGGGTTCGAATCTGTCCCCATCCTTTAAAATCCAAAAGTATTGTAATATATTAAATTAAATAAACAAATAATAAGTGGTGTTAAAATTGGGTCGGAACGGGGACAACTAACCCTACACGTGCCCATTTCTAAAATGGGCACCGTCCCAATCCCATTTATTTGTATGAATTAATTATTTTTTTGCATTTTGAAACTATTTTGGAAAGTGCATCATATTTTTACTTAATTCTTTTAGATTTTTTTTTACTTATTTCTTTCAGATTTTTAATTAATGAAATGGATTCTCAAACTTAATTACTTTCCATATAGAAATGAGTCAAAATGACTTCTTTTTTTTGTTCTACTCGAAGAAGATTAAAAGATTCAGAATGTTTTTAATTAGTAATTTTGACATCTTTTTATGAATTATGAATTATTTATTTTTTTGCATTTTGAAACTGTTTTAGAAAAGTGTATTAGATTTTTTACTTAGGGTGCGTTTACTAATCGAAAATGAGTGGAATCAGAATTAAGTTCCATCGGAAAGGAAATGAAAAGGAATATGGATTAAGTTGCAAATTCTATTAGTGTTTACTAACTTTTTTAGAATTAGAAATGAAATCAAATTTATATAAAGTTATTACAAAAATATCTTTATGTACACAAAATAGTTGTGTATATGCATATACAGATTTTTTTTCAATTTTTTTTTTATAATTCACACTTCTATATATTAAAAATGATAAAAGAGTGAACTCCGAAGTCTATATATTTAGATTAGTGAACTAGTGAATTATGAGGAAAAAAAAAAGAGTGAACTGCACAATATATATATAAAATTTTGTATATAGTTTTTTTTTTAAAATAAATTAAGTGAGGATATTTTAATAAAAAGATAGGAATGTCTCTTTTCAATCAGGAAAAGGAACTTGATTCCTAGGGTGGATGAGAGGAATCAAGTTTCCTTTCATTCAGGAACTTGATTCTTGATATGTGTTTGGGGTCCATAGAACTTAATTCCCCACAAATTTAGTTAACACATGAATTTGAAAATGGGGAACTTAATTTCCTTTCCCAACTAGGATTCTTGATTAGTAAACACGCCATTAATTCTTTCGTATTTTTTGTTCTTATTTCTTTCAGATTTTTAAATAATGAAATGGATTCTCAAACTTAATTTCTTTCCATATAGAAATGAGTCAAAATGATTTTTTTTTGTTCTTCTCAAGCGGGGATGGCAATGGGGCGGGTTCGGGGAGGGTTGACTTTTTCTACACCCCGTCCCATTTATTTTTTAAAAACTCATCCCCTCATAAAACCCCACGATAGATGGAGCAGGACGGGACGGGGTGGGGTATGCTTTCCTCATTCCCACCCAATATAACTTATTTAACAAAATTAATCTTGTCAAAAAATAATATATATTAAAATAATAAATATATAAACTAATGATATAATATATAAAGTAATTCTAAAAAATAAATTGAAAATCATCTCATAAACATAAATCTCAATACTAAAAAAAATAAATTCAATCATTTTAAAACATAAACAGTGAACTAAATAATAATAATAAAAGTATTATATTTTAAGCGGGCGAGATAGGGATTATAAAACTCATCCATACCCCATACCCATTGCAGGTTTTACTATCCATCCCTATCCCCGTCTCATTCCCACCAAATTGAAACCCATCTATACCCCATAAGTGTGGGTCCCCATCCCTACATGTTATTTTGTCATCCCTGTTCTCAAGATGAATTAGATGCATAATGTTTTGAATTAGTATTTTTAAAAGTGCAACAATTTCTTTTAAATTACTGCATTTTTTATTTTTAAAACAACAAATCGCTACATTTGATTGCAGCAAATTGCTTGCTCAAATGTCAAAACTATGAGTGAGTTTTGAATTTGAAAGCAGAAAAAACTTAATAATTAGTTAAAAAAAACTACTTCAATTTGTTGTATTTTGTGGTTGAGTTCGTTTATCACTACAAATTTTATTGTGTGTAAATTGGAAAAAATGGGTGCAAAGAGAAAACAATTTGAAAAAAAAAAGAGAATTTTTTTTTTAGCCAAATGAAATTCATGAAATTCCTTTCTAACCAAGTTGTGGTAAAAAATCATTTTTAACCAACCATGTTTGTAAAAAGACAAAGTTTCCCTTAATGAATTGTTAACCTAACATCTATTTTTATGACTTTTCATTTTCATTTTTTTCTGATAAACGAAAGGAGGTGAGAGAAGGAGATCGATCAAGCGAGAGAAGGAGGCGATGTGAAAGAAGCCATCATCGTTAAAGAGAAAGAGGCACCGTGAGAGTACCCACCGACAAGAACCACCATCTTTTATGATACATCTTGCCAGTGGTGTGTTAGAAAAGTCAAACCCTAGCTATTCAAAATCATTTTTAGAATTGAAGAATCAATCCCTGTTGTCAAATTTTCAAAGCAAGAAGCATATATAGAACCCAACAACCTTGGTCTTTACTTATCGTCTTCATTGCTCGATCCAATTTTATTACAAGTTAGTTTTGTTAAGCTTTTGAAACTTCCTTATAGTTTAATAAGTCTATTTATCTCTTTTGTTTGAAGTGGGTATGGATAATTTAGTGGAATTTGTAAGTAAATATAGCAATCTGAATTGTTTTTCTCATGAAAAAACATTCTTATTTGGGGCTTTCGCTGATGATGAGTTCTCAGTTCTTGTTTGAACTGGTACATATAATTTATTTAGGATCATCTTGTTTTAGTATGTGTTGATGATGAGTTCTCTATTCTTGTTTGGAGCAATTAATTATTTTGTTTTGTTGTAATATGATGCAATTGTGTGGAAATTCTTAAACCTGCAATTGTGTAAAAACCGATTTTTTTTTAAAAAAACTTTTGTTTGAGATTTTAACTGTTTACTTATATAACTGGTTATTTTTTTCAACTGGGTATTCCATTGTTTAATTTGAGAATTCTAGATTGTGCAGTTAATACTTTGTGTATTTCTATAGCCACAACGTGGGGAATCTTGAAAGTGAAAGGTTGAATTTTTTCAAGTAAATAAAGGACCGTTAGAGTTGAATGTTTAGCGAGGTACATATATGTATATTTTGAATTTATTACTTCGTGGAATTAAATATAAAATAAATATTATGGTATGTTTAATAACAATCTAGATGGGGGTGAATAGATTTTTAAACAATTTTACCCAATTTTCGTTAAGTCAAGATGACGAAAACACCCCTAACTAGTTACAATAATATCACAAGTGTAATAAATGCAGAAATAATAAAGACACTTGAGATATACGTGGAAACCTTCAAAATGAGAAAAACCACGGGCTGTTAAGTGCGTCACACTCGAACCTCGAATCCACTAATGGTAAAGGAATTACAACATAATCCCGGTATATAATCCACGACCACTATCTAATCCCGGTATAAGTGAACCTAGTCCATCTTGCTTGCGATTTAAGCTACCTAATCCCGGAAGCAACAAAAGTCTTACTTCTCAATGAAGAGATAAAATGGCCTATGTGAATATATGATGATATTCAAACAACAATCAAGGCTAGGGTACCTTATATGCTTATCTAGGATTATGAGATGGCAATAAATGCAATCCTAGATATCAAGAGCTAAATGACATATTCAAAAAGCTTAGCTAAACATAGATCAAATAATCCTATGAAGCTATCACAATACAACACTCAATCATATCATCACAACAATCTCTATTTTGTATCTAGAACATATTCTAAGAGCATACAAATGATTAAAGAGATGTCTTAGCAAGAAAAACACTTAACTTGTAAGAAGATAGTGAGAAACTTACCAAACAAGATGTGATGATGCAAAACTATCCATTGATGCACTGTAAATGACCATAGATGATGCAAGATGAAGTTTTTATGCACAAGGAAATGCTTTGAGTGTTTAAAGATGAGTTCTTGCAAGATTTTTCCTTTTGAAATATGTTCTAAGGAAAAGATATGATGTTCTGAACTCTTACACGACTTGAATACAAAGAGTTATATATATATATATGAGTTTAAAACAAAGTGAAGTCATTTTGAAAAAAATGTTCCAGCTCCCGCTATGTGCGCTGGTGAGGTGCGCTAGTCGAGTAGCATACAACCTGAATTTTCAACAGGAGCTGGTGGAGTGGCACAGCTCAGTGGCGCATGACAAGCGACGATCCACTGGAATGTTGTGCTGGTGAGGCTGCGCTAGTCGAGTAGCCCACCACCAGTGCACTGCCCACTTTTTCAATGTTGTGCGGGTGAAGTGGCGCAGCTCAGTGGCGCATGATAAGCGACGATCCACTGGAATGTTGCGTTGGTGAGGCTACGCTAGTCGAGTAGCGCACCACCAGTGCACTACCCACTTTTTGAACACTCAAACACATATTTTCAACAAGTCCTAGAGTGATGAAAATGCATCCTATACTAATGCCTATCATGACATGTTACTTTAATCACAAGATGCAAATAAATCAAAGAGTCATTTAAACAAAAATGCACACGAGTATAAACACTCAACATATATGAATAAGAGTTATGCATGAATCTGTGAGTGTGTGCAACTATCTCTTCAAAACAAGTAAGCACAAGAATTTTACATTTGGTGTTTCTTCTTTTGAGGTCTTGAGAGCCTAAGATACCCTTACATAAAACCCCAAAAATGTGGTTTGTTCAAGAAATATGTCAATCAATAAATGAGGACTATACAAAATACTTATCAGTTTGTATTATAGAAATTAGATGACATTTAACATTCATAATTCATACTACAGCAAATTGATGTGTATATAAATGTGTTACGGAAAAGGCAAGTTGCAAACCCAGCACCATAGGAAAATATGGTGCTGATATCTTCTCCTTTATATGTAAATGAAAAGTTTCACTAATGTATGTGATTTTTTGTTTTGTACATCAACTTATACACTACATTCAATACATTTTCTAGACATTGTTGACCATTGAGTGAAAAAAGATACAACCAAGCTTGAGAAGACCACTGCAGGAAATCTTTGGCCCATACACCTTTAACTGTCCTGAATGTTGGTTACAGTATGTTCGTGGTGAGAGCATTAATTGCCCTCATTTGTAGTGGGATTTCAATTATATAAGTGAAGTGCGACAATGTAATTATGTTTATGATTATGTTATCTATATTTTTTCTCTTTATTAAAATACACGTGTCGTATAGGTTCTGATGCCATGCAATATTAGAGGGTACAAATGGGTGTTGTGTAAGCTTTGATTGAAATATCAAACCATAAATATTTATGATTCTGATCAAGGAAATAGTCCAGATATTAAGTACACTCGATGCACGGAGCATACTCATTTACGACACCTACTACAAGCAATATTGCCTGCAATGGGTGACTATGACAAGACAAGAGTCAATCAGTTCCTAAAAAGGAGATTACATAGCAAAACGATGGGTATGCAACTTACATTTGTAACATCATTTGTTATGTATTAGATTTTTACATTTAATAACATGTTTTTTTTTTTACATACAACTATAGTTGTGGAGTCTTTGTTCTTTATGTATTGTGAAAATTTCGTAACGAGGAAAATATTAACATCCGCCGAAGAGAAGATACCTTAATTCAAAAAACTAGTTACGCTGGAGATATTTTACAATAGCGTACCGACGTGATTTTCTTTTTGAAATTGCCAAATGATGGCTCATGCAATGTGTACTTTTTAAAAACATAAATATGAAGTAAAATGTACCAATTATGTCATTTTGAATGTTTGTGGACAATTATATCATTTTGAATGTAAAACAGGTTATGTTGTATCATTTTGAATGTAAAACTAGTCATGCAACATCAATTTGAATGTTTATTTTTCAAGTCTGTCTAACTAGTTTGATCTCGAGATATTTGAGGTTTGATTTTGTTAATGGATAATACAAATAGCCGACTTTTATATACTGTACTTAGTTGATTGTTATGCAAGTTGGTGGCAAGTCAAAATGGTCATTTGATTTGCAAAAAACAGGGAACTATCATCCCAAGGAAACTCGAAAGATGATTTTATAATTTATCGTATAGTGGCTTTCTTTTATTTCAATAATTCCATTTGGTTTTACATTACATGATAATATTATTTGTTAATGTATTATTGTTCATCATGACATATCTGGGCAATCCATTATATCATTTCTGAGTAGATTTTTTTTCATCATGTCATATATGGGCAGTCTATCATGTCATTTCTAGGTAAATTATTATTCATCATGCCATAAATGGGTAGTTCATCATAACATTTCTAGATCAGTTGTTTTTAAACTTGTTATGTCTTGACAGTCCATCATGCATTATAGTTTACAAATACAAGGTATCACAATTAATAAATTTAAATTACATGACCAAAATACAATGAAGTTTACTAAATTAAAAAAGATAAACAATACAAAACAAGTTCACTTACTTAAAAAATGTCTCAATAGTATTTATCAACAAACAAGTAACACACAAATTTATTTATGTCCTTGGTTTTGCTTATTTGGGTAAGTACCCGATTCCTCCACATACACGATTTTTTTTTACCAACTCAAATTTCTTGGATAACCTATGAACTATTATATTGGGATAGTGGTACAATTTTTGTTTGGCTAGTTCATTATGTAATTTTTTTTACAATTCGTCATGTAATATCTGGGTAAGAAATATCAAAATTTTGACCCATGTATGTCATGTCATTTCTGGGTAAGTCATTGGCCAATTTGTTTATTTCATCATGTAATATTCTAATAGTTTATCATGCAATGTTTCCAAATTTTCATGATATAATATCGTATTATATAACACATATATTTACATGATTAACTAAAAATATTATATGATAGAAAAAAATATTACATGGTATAAATATGTTACAAGATGAACTAAAAAAAAATTACATGACATGTAATGTTTATAAAAAAACCAACAAATTCGAGAACTTTTACCTCATTTTAAAATTGGTGTTCATAATCACAAAATAATGTAATATATTATCAATACCCATGAAATATACACTAATACGAACAATATTAAACCATATTAAGGATTAAAAACTCATCATATGGTGTAGGGTGCGAGTTTAACAAAATTTATACTTCAAATAACCTTTAAAATTTCATATTTTTGGTTGGGTCTCTGAGATTTCGTGGTTGGACAGTTTCTCCAACAATTTCTTAACAGCTTAGTGTTGATTTTGGTTCAAAATGGTATTATGGTAAACCAAAAACAAGAGAGCAAAATGGAAGAGAGAGAAAGTGAAGAACAAAATAGAGAACAGTGAAAGAGATGGAAATTAACTCTAAGGGTATTTTGGTCATTAGTTGGTTATTTAAAAATATTTTTTGGGAGATTTGGTTAAATATAGTTCTATTTTCAAAATAAGGTTAAAACTGAATTTTGATTTCAAAAAATGGTTAGTTTTGACAAATATCTCAAAAAGAAAACATAATTAAAATTACAAGTAACTTGCATTTAAGGATAGTTTCGTTATTCAACATTAAATTTAATTTTTTAATTTGTGTGATATGGATATATAAAGTAAAATGAGTGTTCGAAGAGATATCAACAAAAAAAATGAGTGATCGAAGAAGTTTTTTAGGTTTCTTTATGTTGGCGCAACATGTATATTTATATTATACAAAAAAAAAGAATTGCAACATAGAGTTGTTTTCCCTTAACAAATATGCACAGTAACTGGTATGAATTGTGTGTATAAATTATTTTACCAAAATATACGCAAAGATGTCTGATGCAGTAGAAAATTTTTATTATTTTTGGAAATTTGCCCAGAATTTTTTTTCATAAAAACTATTCGTAGAATTTTATTTTTACAAGAGACACGGGCAATTTTTTAAAAAATATATCAATTGTGTGTGTTTTTTTTTTTGGAAGGCATACAAAAAACTTTTAGAATAGGAAATTGTGCGCAAAGATACCGAATGCAACACCAATTCCAAAGAAAAATATTTGCAGCCTCCTTTATTGAGGCGCGTATAAGGTACAAGTTCGACCAAAAAAAATTGACACGCAAACTACACTCACAAAGATGACACAGCTAGATAATAATAATAATAATAATAATAATATATACTTATTTTTGTCCCTTTAATAATTATCTCGACAAAAATATTCTGAAACTCTATATATTTTTGTATAGATGGAGAATAATCAGATTTATTTCGCTCAAGAAGATCAAGAAAAACTAATTTTTTAGAGAAGTTAGGAGAGTTTAAAATGAATTCTAAAATTTCTCTTAATGAAAATATTTTGTTTTTTATTTTATGAAAATAGCGAATAAATTGTGGCTATTTCGAAATCTTACTTCCTTTCATTATTGGGTCTCAATTGCGAAGATATAGTTGAGAGCTCTCCCTTAAGAGCTACAATACATAGAGCCCAATATTCTTGACAACATTAATGAAGGCAATATTGATATGCTTCATGATGTTCTACTTGAGATAAAAATAGCATAGAAACACCGTGTTATGATGAACATGAGACATACTAAAGCTTTGAACATGTTTCCGAAACTTCATAGCGCAAAGCATAATGATCATTACGCACACGAAAAGGGTCTAGAGTTTGGCAAAGTGCTTGTTGCAAGGGTTTAGAAGTTAGAGAAATTATATATTAAGTGTTATAAATGTTTCTACAATAGGAATGATAGAACTGAGTTCAAAGTTCCTTATTTCAAAATAGTTATTAGATTTACATTATGAACTCTTTGATTTATTTATGCTTATTTAAATTTTCTCTTTGAACTTAATAAATAATGTTTGATTGTTATTTATAAATAATAATTATATGTGCTTAGTGAGAGCTCTATGAATTGTTAAAACTATTATAATTGCGTAAACTACACTACTATTATAATTAAATAACTCCTTTGGACCTCTTGGAACACGTTATTGTCCTTCATAATCACGTAGATGATATCGTTCACCTCTGTAACGTGTTAAAATCGTGGCATGTTTGTGTATCCCGAATCGAAAATGTAATAATATCTTTAAAGAATAAAAAATAATAATTATACTTTACAAGATTCAAAATAGTAAAATACTTATATGGTATACGTACTTTCATTAGGGTGGGGAAAACCATTCTCTTGTCTTCCAATTGCAACCAAAAACACCCATGAATCGTTTACGGTTCCTTCCCAACCCGTGTAAACAAATGTGAACATCATGTCAAACGAATAAACACACATAATATTTTAAGTAACTTGAACTTTTCTATCTCGATACGAATTTTGTTTAGGTACGCATGACCAATATATTTCTACGTAATATAAATAATCAATAATTTATGTTAACATTGTTTGCATTATTATATATCAATATAATATAGTTAAGTAAAAATGAATGTGTAAAAAAATATTATGCATTAAAATAGAATAATTATCTTCAAATACGGATTAAATTTTGGATTATCTCTAATCTCAAATGGTGGCGGTTGTTGTCCTTGAGTTTGTTTACACATAATATTTGGTGCAAGCCCACATATCCCATTCAATGCACGTTTAAATTGTCTATACACTGTTGAAAATGCTCAACAACAACATACATTACGGCCCCATAAGATAGAATATATAAACATATTCTCACTGTCTCAATATCAATAACATGTATATCATCTTTCAATAACTTTGACTGCTATAGTGTCTGACATAAATTAAGAAAAATAGGTGCATCCATACGAAACATGATATACATTCTATCAAGATGACCATTTAGCAACTCTTGTATAATGCATACCCTACTAATCCACCTGTATAACATGGCTTTGTGTCAATGTACTGATAATATTCAACCCTCCTCAATGTACTAGCCAATTCGAGTGCCTCTAATTCTTGTTATTCGGCCTTCAAATTCGATTCGCTATTTGATCTATCACTCTAATTATTATTGTTCATATTGACCTATTTACAAAAGAAGAACTGTCATAAGTTGGAAATATATTGAAAACTAGATAATGCAAACAACAAACTTAAAATTTAATATAAATTCACTAAATCAAAAATGAGACTTAAAATTAAAACCAAATCCACAACAACATCAGTAAACATTAAGTCAAGTTCACAACCACTATGAGTTCACAACAAAATCCTTAAACATTAAAGTTAATAACAACATCCTTAACCAAAGTTCACAACAACAAAGTTGTAATGAAAATAAAATTTGAAATAACATCCTACAAACCACCTAGCCACTATCGTTTCCTTTCTTCACTCATGGCAAGAAAAGCCTTCCTCCATTCAACACATGATACTATCATCTCCATAAACATGTTGAATGTATCACCATAAATATCTCCTAAGCTTTCTAAAGCCTCCATACATTCAGTGACATAAAATTGTTCACAACTTTTGGCAATGGACTCAGCACTTTTGGTCTTAACTTTCTTCTAACCTGTATAACATCTTTAATAGTCTCAAAATAAGTATCCATGCTCTTCTATTTATTCTTATGACGGTTGCTGGAAGAACCAATTGACCGACGAGCCCTTTTTCCTTTCTTTTTGAAAGAAAAATGGGCCACACGCATCAATCAATTATTGATTTGCTTTTGTGTATAAAGTGGGTGCGTGAACCAGTGAGCATTAGTGCGTGCAAGTATATGTGTAAGACGCATGAATAAAAATATAGATATATATTTTTGCTCTGTGTACTGTGTACATTTTGTTTTTTAAAAAATAGGAACTTGTCATCATCATCCTCAGCCTCAACATCAACATTAACATGAACTCCAGAGTTAATAAAATTATCTTCTACTTCATGATCCTCGTCTGAAGGCAAAGAACTTGACTGGAGGAAAAGCATAATTATCCAGTTGTTGTAGTAGTATTATAAATGTCCACCAGAATTTCATAATGCTCTCACTCTTTCTTCCAATATGGTTTCACTGCTGGCACTCGCTGTCATTAAAAGAAAAATCAATTACATATCAAAATTATAAAAAATTAAAAAGAAATTTTTTCATAAATCATTACTTTAATGTACTCAGCCTAAACAGCTTCTGGTGCTCACAGAGTTTGATATAGAATCCCAACCAAATTCGGTGTGTGCAATCAAATAAAAAAACTCACGATATTTTTTGCACAAACAATTAAATTTTGACTTTAACTGCAAACTGTGAATCTCTTTTTGGTTTGTTGGAAAATCTCATCACCTATAGTTGACTAAACCCTTTTGTGGAATGTAGATGTTTGTAAATCACCTTTTTTTTTTTACATATTCATGCAATATGCGAATAAAATGACATTATTCCTTGTAGACCATTCTGACAATTTTTATGGAATTTAGTAATGAAGGCTCTCATTTGTATTATTGATAATAGACAATGTTTATACAAAAAATACAGCAGTTGTTGTGAAGGAAACAAATAAAATATATTGAATACATATCAATGACATCCATAATATAAGGAATAAATTCAGCTCATGTTATGTTTGAGTAATCTTCAACAATTTTGCCTGAATCGTCGTCAATCGTGGGATCATTATCAATCATGGGTATTGATTTGATATGATTACCGAAATTAACTTTGTTAACATCCCCCTTCAAGTTGAAGTGGGAAGGCAAATGGACACCTAACTTGTTGCGTAAGAATGTGAAAGCCTATTTCAACAATGATTTGGTGAAAATGTCTGCCAGTTGTGAAGCAGAAGGGATGTATCAAGTGACAAGGGTGCCCATGGGCATTTTTTCACGCACAAAATGGTAATCAAGCTCGATATGTTTAGAACGAGCATGGAACATTGGATTGACGGACATATGTAAAGAACTCATGTTGTCACAAAATAACTTTGGCGGGCGGGATAGGGTGAGACCAACATATCTCAGCTGCAGCGGATGTCATAGAGCGATATTCGGCCTCAGAACTAGAGTGAGAGACTGTCGATTGTTCTTGGAAGACCAGGAGATGCAATTTGCATCAAGAAAAACACAAAACCCGGTGGTGCTTCTGCGTGTTGTAGGACAACCCGTCCAATCGACATCACTAAATCCATAAAGAGAGATAGGACTTTGAGAGAGATATTGAAGCCCAAATTATTGAGTACCCTTGAGATAACGTAAGATACGTTTAACAGCCTTCATGTTGGCAAATGTAGGATTGTTGAAACGTTGACAAGCCCGATTGATAGCATAAAAAATATCAGGTTGTGTGAAAATCAAGTATTGTAAGGTACCAACAATACTTCGATAAGTTGAAATATCAACATAATCATCATCTGAAGAAGTTGATTTGTCTTTAAAAACCATTGGTGTTGTTATGGGAGAACTGTCATGCATTCTTGTTTTTATGAGCAGGTCTTTGATGTACTTCGATTGAGATAGAAAAATGCCATCGGAAACTCGTTTAATTTCAACACCAAGAAAATAATTTAGAGACCCAAGATCTTTAATGGCAAACTCTTGACTATGATGACCAGTTAAATCCATGATAAAGTCATTATTGTTGCCGGCAATAAAGATGTCATCCACATAAACAAGAAGAACCACAGTAATGTCATTGGTACGAAAAACAAACAAAGATGAGTTAGCTTTGCTACATTTAAATCCAAGATGGAGTAGGAACTTTGAAAGTCGATCAAACCAAGCACGTGGGCCTTGTTTTATACCATAAATAGACTTATTTAATGAACAAACATAGTTAGAGTGAGATTGATCAATAAAACTTGGTGGCTGTTCCATAAACACATTTTCCTTTAGATGACCATGAAGGAATGCGTTTTTGACATCTAACTGGCGCATAATCCAATTGAGAGACATTGATAGGGCTATAATGAAACGAATGGTGGTTGGTTTCACCACTAGACTGAAGGTTTCATCATAGTATATACCGGAGACTTAAGTGAACCCTTTTGCGACAAGTCGAGCTTTGCATCTTTCAACTGATCCATCGTCTTTGTATTTTACTCGAAATACCCACTTTGAGCCAACTACGTTTGTATTAGGTGGACAAGGAACCAAATCCCACATGTGGTTATCATGAAGTGCTTGTAATTCATCACGCATAGCATCGACCCATCTCGTATCCTTGAATACCGTCTTTAATGTTTTAGGTTACGTTGGTAAAGTGTCACTAGTTTTGCATGTTGACTCGGTTGTAAGAGCATGACTAGAAGAGATTTTGTTGTGGCACTCGAAGTCATCAAGGTAGGCAGGAGGTCGACGTGTTCGTGTAGGTAGAGCCACCATTTGCATTGATTCATCATGCACATCTTGAATGCCAACATCGATGATATCTTGAGTCTCAAATTCATTGACATCATCGGTTTTAAAAGGTAAATCAATAATTAAATCTTCATACATATTGGTGGTGGCATGATTCTATGTCAATGATTGCATTGATTTTCCTTGGTTGGCAGTAGGAGAAATAGCCAAAATTGATGGGTTGTTTCCATCATGGAATAAGTTATTTTGGGAAAGTAAATATGTATGGTCATGCACATTGGTGGTGTCATGATTCTCTATCAAAGATTGCATTGAAATTCCTTGATTGACAGTAGGAGAAATAGCCAAATTTGATGGATTATTTTGTGGAGGCAAATCGGCATGGTCACGATTTGAGAAGCACTGACTTTGTGGAGAGTTTTGTTGCACATTTTCAGCATAATTTCCTGCAGTAAGATTAGAATCACAACAAACAGACAAATTAGAATTAGTATAGTCCAATTTTTCCTTAGAATGTGGGAAACTTCCATATTTCATATTTTTGGTATTAATTCCATAATATTGGGAATTAACCAACTCATATTCAGAAGGAAATTTGGTCAGCTCCAAAGAAGGTGAATTGACACTTCTTTGTTGGGGCCTATAAGGAAATGTGTGTTCATTGAAGACAACATGTTGCGATATATAGACCCGTTGAGTCTTGGGCTCCAAACATTTGTAACCTTTGTGAATAGGACTGTAACCAATAAACACACAAGGATAAGTTTTCTTGGTAAACTTAGAGCCACCTTGGTGTCTTGAAGACGGAAAATATTGACATTCCAACACTCGTAAGCCCTTGAAAATTGGATGTTGTATGTAAAGTTTATGGTAAACACTCTCATACTGTAGAACTGAAGAAGAAAGTCTATTAATAAGATAAATAACTGTGAGAAAAACGTCAACCCAAAGTGACAAAGGCAAATTTGCATGAAATAACACAGTTAATCATGTCTCAACTATGTGCCGGTGTTTATGTTCGGCAACCCCATTTTGCTCCGGAGTTCTGGGACATGAAATGTGCAACTCAATTCCAGAATTCTTGATATGTTCCAAAAACAAAGTTGAGCTAAATTCTCCCCCTCCATCACATTGAAAAACCTTAATTCTTCGATCAAATTGGTTTTCTACCAACTTATGAAATTTTTTAAAACAATCAAAGAACTCAGATTTTCTTCTTAAAGGATAAATCCATGTGAATCGAGAAGGCTGAAATTTTATTTAGATAATTAAATGGCAGTTTACAACTCTTGCCCATTTAGCAACTAACACATATGAGTGGTTTAGTTACCCAAAATGTGACATCAATGACTTTTTTTTTCCTTCAACAAAGACAACAACTTTGAATTTCGATGTCCAAGCCGCCGGTGCCAAATAAGCGAAGAGGAACCACTTTTATTTATTGCATTCAGTGCCTCTTGAGAACTTTCATCCAACGTATAGAGTTGTCCTCTCTTATGCCCCTTCGCTATTGTCCTTTGATTTCGATCCTGAATAACAAAATCAGAATTGGTAAATTCAAAAGTGCACATATTATCAGAAGTGAACTTACAGACATAGAGTAAATTCTTGGTTAAATTGGGAACAACAAGAACATCTTTTAAATCCAATTTTCCGATATTAGTATCAAGACTAGCATCACCAATATGAGAAATTGTTAGACTATTATCGTCCCCAACATAAATGACATCTCGACCATTGTATGAGCGAATGCGAGATAATTTACCTGCATCGTTTGTTATGTGTGAGGTTGCACCAAAATCAACATAAAATGAGTTGTCATTATTTGAGTCATTAAGGGCAAGAGCAGCAAGTTGTTGATAAAAATCTCCAGATTGGTATGAATAGTCGAACCTGTACCAACAATCAATAGCAAGATGATTTTCCCTACCACAAATTTGACAAGAATTTTTACTAGTATTGTTTTCAACATTGTTTTGATTATTTGTGCGTGGTTGTTGTCCAGCGAGATTTTTATCCTTGGGTGGACCTGTATTGTTGTGGCCGAAGTTTCGACCATTGTTCTGATTACCTTGTGTATTATATCAACCACTTGGAGTGAAACCTCTGCCTTTGGAGTTGAATTTTCCTCGACCTCCTTGACTGTTTCTACCACGACCTCGTTGTCCAAAGAAGGCATGGGCATGTTCTATGAGCATCTTTTCTTTATCTCGTTTCGCAATTAAAGATTGTTCATATCCTTGAAGAGCAAGAACAAACTGAGTAAAAGATGGATGTGGTGGTTTGGTGAGCATAGCAATGCGAAAATTTTCATAAGACGGACCCAGCCCACGTGCGAATTGAAACACCATATCAAGATCAGGAACCGACTTCTTAATAGCAACAAGATTGTCACAAATGGATTTGAAATCTCTAAGGTAATCCTCCAAGGCTCGTGACCCCTTTTGAGTGGTCATTAGCATTCCCTTTAAATGACCTTCCTTCTCAATGGTAACAGGAAAGAATTGCTCTTCAAGTGAGGTCCAAATTTGATGTGCTATTTCGGAGCCGAAGATGGAACTTTGTAAATCTTCTTTCATGGTTCCAAGTAACCATGAAACGAGCAGACCGTCATTGGTACTCCACAACTCATGAAGAGGGTTGATGACTTTGTTACCTTTCTCATCCTCTATCTCTTCAGTAGGTTTATCATCGTTAATGAGATGATGATAAAGACTCAAGCTTTTGACTAGAGGAGTGATCTGTGAACGCCATAAAAGATAATTGCTATTGTTCAGCTTGACAGAGATCAAGCTGGAACATTGGTGAAATGATTGAATTGAGAGTGTTGGCTCCTTTGAGGGTGATGTCATCATGGTTATAGGGCTTGCAGTTGAATGGTCTGATACCATGAGAATTTTTCTAGAATTTAGTAATGAAAGCTCTCATTTGTATTATTGATAATAGACAATATTTATACAAAAAATACAGCAGTTGTTGTGAAGGAAATAAATAAAATATATTGAATACATATCAATGACATCCATAATATAAGGAATAAAATCATTATCAATCATGGGTATTGACTTGATATGATTACCGAAATTAACTCTATTAAAACATTCGACCTTGACATCAACATCGTCGTCAACATCGACATCAACATCAACGGGTTCATTTATACTTGTTGTTTTAAGACCATTTAAATAAAAACAAAACCTCAAAACAAAATAATAGAACAATAGAAATAAAAACAACACCCACACAGAGCAATACAAACAAATATTTTTGAAAAACAAATCCAAGGTGGATTAGCATGAACCACTGCAATTCAGCTCAGTAGAAAAAAAAATATCAAATAAACACCACTTATTATCTAAGATATCTTCCAAACAACCAGTAAAAACCACTGTAATTCAGTTCGGTAGCATCTTCCCACCTGAGGAACACACAACCATTATAAACTAGGTACAAATTGACAGACAAACTACTAGTGACAAACATTAATACCAAAGGTGAAGGGAACAACACTCTAAAATCTTACAGTACCCACAGTTAAGTCCCAAATACATGGAACTCAAACTAAGGCAATTCCCTACAATTGGTATCTGAGATTGTTGATAAATCAAGCAACTAAAATTATTCTTTGTTCCAAAGAGAAAAAATTTAATTTATAAACCTACTTAAATTTTAAAAACATTTGTTTCAAATATATTTAATGTCATAATAATCCCTTAATTATGTGACAGTAATTGAAAAAAAAATATAAATCACAAATTGACATTATATTGAAATATTACTATGCAAATATCAAATTTAATCAATTTTGTATAAGATCTTATATTTAATAAAGTAATATTGAGTGTAGTTTTTAGAGAGGACGAGCACTTTAGAAAATTTATCTGTAGATTTAAGCATCATATGTTGACCCCTAAATGCGACACTGCTACCTCAAATTAATGGAACCTTCAAATTATTGTAAAAAAACAGGAGAAAGTGACATTTATAACATTGCAAAATGTTGTCAAAATTTCAATATTGTAAACATTTTTGATAGGTTTATTTATAACACAACGATAAATTTGGACAATTGCATGCTGCAAATACATATCCTTAAAATGGTTTATGTCCTAAAATGTGGACCTGAATGCAGATGTAGCTGGTAATTTGAAAAACTCAACCTGAGAAAAAATAAGGAGATTTTAAATTGTTTAAAACAATCAATAGTAGGGAAGTAGAACATCACCTGATTTGGTGATTTCCCATTATATGTCTATATTTATAGTCAAATATGAAAATGTGAAAAGAAATTTAGGTGGCCATATCAGCTATTTGGTAATCAATTCATATGTTTTGAGTACTCAATATTCTGTCACAGAAATGTGTAGTAGTTGGTGGATCAGGATACAAAAACATCAACAACCACTTTTATAACTTTAAAACAGACTTGATTTAATCTAGAATTCATATAATTTTATCGCATTGTTGTTGAATTTGATCACAAACATACGTGTTAAATTTGATAGTTACTCTAAACAGATGATCAACAACATACAAAACTGATATTAAAGCTTCCAATTCTAGTCCACCCTATTCCTACAACATTGGGTAAACCTACACATTCAATCACTTAGGACCAAGATGGATGGAAACGTATAAAAATCTGGTGTAGTTGATCATTCCTAGATTTATCCACATTGCAATACATCTCATGTTCATATCCAAGTGCAACTTTTAAGAGTCTCTAATTTTGAACAAGCTGTATAATATCTAACAAATCTTCTTGTCCATATTTTTAACTAATTGCTTCATTTGAAACCTCCAAAACATGAAATAAACCAAACCCAACCCAATCAAAACGAACAACCAAATGTTTTCATCTTCACTCTCTTTAATAGACCTGACTTTCTCTATATTTCTTTGGGTTCATTATTGCATTATTTTTATAGAAAATAAAGAAGCATGAAAAGTTAAAACTAAAAGATTTTCATATCAACGAAACTATAAGAACAAACATTTATTTTACTTGAAAACAATGTTCCATTTGAATATATTTGAGACCGTAAAATGTTCCAGTAACTTCTTGAATATACAGTGCCTATAGGCTATAGAGCTCAGCAAGAGAAGCATACAACTAAAGTCACTTGAGTCTTGACATATTTTTGTTTCTAACAGTTCAAAATATATCAAATTAGCTATACATATCATATCAGTGGCAGCTAGAAAGGATTTGGAGGCAGATAAGCTATTTGACCTCTTCTGGTAAACATATAATACATATTTCTGCATGAACTATTATAATTCTTTACAAAACAATTTCAATTTTTTTTAAAACATTAGACTTTATAAAGGAACCAAGAAGGCATCCAAAACAACAAGAAACAAACACAGTGGCCCAAAAGCAGGGGCACCAAAACATGAGCGAAAACAAAACCACAAGACAAAAAACGAGTTGAACTGTTGGTAGAAGTAGGGTCATATTTTCAGTAAAATTATTTTAAGGACACCTTTAGATCCATGGAGCTTCAATCATTCGATGTCAATATCATCGAGTACATATATCATTCTTTATTTATCCTTGTATATTAATCTCTTCTCTTCCAACATTTCATAAAACAAAGACTCTTCACTTTAACAAGAGTGATTTACACAAAAACCAACTAACATGAGTGATTGAGGAACTGAATCCCAGAATTTTACTCAAACCTTTCAGTCTTCCACAACTATTTTCCCCAATAATCACTGTAATTTTTTTTAAGGATTACTTTAATTAAATTTCGATTTAAGGAAGACAATTAATTGAAAAATTACTTACATCTACATACATACAACTAAATCAACAATAATTCGATTTTAAAAAGATAAAAAAAATTGAAAAATAAAAAAATAAAGAAGAAGAAAAAGAAGATGATGATTTGAAGAAGATGAAGAAAACGCTGAAGATGAAGAAAACACTGAAGAAAAAGAGATGAAGAATGAGATCTTAAGAAGAGGAAGAACACGAAAAAAAAAGAAGAAGATCTGTAGAAAAAGTGATGAGGACATGGCTAGCACTAGATCATGGAATGGGGATCCAATTCAAGTCCCCATTGGTCCAGTTACAAGAGCACGAGCCAAGAAATTCTAAAATACGTTAAATGGGTTGGTTCAAGGGATTTGGGCTCAAGCATGTTCATGGAGGCCCATTGATGGTGATGAACAAACTCTTCAGACCCTAACAAGTATGATTCAAGTCCAAGAAAGTCAATAGGCGGATTTAGGGAGCTGATTTAGGACTGAATAATTTGTTTCTTTCTTGTTACACAATTTTAGGCTGAAGTATTAAGGAATTAAAGTCATGTTTGACTTCCTTAAGGCTGATTTTTTTTTCAACTTTCCTTTTTTCGTTGCCTTGGGCAGAATTTTTAGGAAAATTACAATCTTGGGGACTTGTATGGCTGATCTTGTGGCCTTTGGTCTTATAAATTGTAATGTTTTTATTCAATAAGACGGTAGTTGTTATATGCATAAAAATAAAGAGCAATTTTCTCTTTTGATCTTTGAGAACTAATTGGAACTTATCAGATTTCTCTGTGGTGTTCCTTCTTGACTTATCAATCTAGTATTCCATCCTTGATTGTGACGTCTTCCTTTATACCAAAGTTCACATCTCGTTATAGGTGTTGGGTCACAATTTCCATCTGAAACTGAGCATAGAACGGTCTTAGGCATCAAAGCTGACGAGGTTTGTATCATTTTGGTATCAAAGCCAGGTTTCTAAACTCAGGTTTAAACTATCCCCGTTGTTCGTCATCTCTGTATTCGTTTGATTCAAAAAAATAATATTACGATTGATCAAATCCGGTATAAATAAAAAGAGTACCAAAAAGCCGTGCTTTAGTCCATTTGATCAAGTTCGGTAAAAAAAAAGGTCATGTAGTTGACTTTTATCAATTATTGCTATTCCTTTCCTTGATTCAGTGTATTGATATTCAAAAAAAAAATCTCGTAGTAGAAACTCGTCTTTGTTTGGTTCATTGTGAATCGTTTTGTGTGAACCTAGAAAAAATTCTTGGTACACTGAATGTGGCTAAGAAATCCTGATTATTTGTTTGAATTAGTTTGATAAGAAATTTTGAGAAATAACGAGTGGAAAAATGCAAGAGTGGTGAGTACATATTGAGGGTAAAAGCCGAATTTTATCGTGTGAAAACACGAGTGTTGAGTAAATTTATTATTCAAGTGAAACACGTGAGGGAGTGTTGTGAGGTTCTTTTTTTTCTAATCTTTATTTTGTAGGAAAACAGTCCATAAACAAAGATAAATGCACTACTGATGATTCTTCCATTCTAGTGGATCTAAAGCTTTGGAATAAGGCATTAGTGGGGGAGATGAGACGAATTATGAGGGCGGAATTGGAACAGTTGCATGAATGATTAGATCAAGTGGAGAACGCACGCACGAAGCAGCCACAACATGTTCCACAAGCACATGAGAGAGAGAGAGAGAGAGTTCCAATTAGAGAAGAAGTTAATAATTATTATGGGATGAGTATAGAGAGGAGGAGGAGTCCGTTGGTAGTCGTAGGAGGAATGGACGAGGTAGAAGAGATAGAAACCGATAAGATGATAGCTTTAGTGGTATCAAGATGAAGGTTTCGTCATTTCAAGGGAAATCCGATCCTGAAGCCTACCTTGAATGGGAAAAGAAGATGAAACTCGTGTTTGATTGTCGCCTCTACTCCGAAGCACAAAAGGTAAAAATAGTTGTGGTTGAATTTACTGACTATACTGTGATTTGGTGGGATCT